>ML994611.1:258923-858923 GCA_010093925.1 Zopfia rhizophila CBS 207.26
CATATTCAATGCAGTCATTCAATCGTTGGACATTGTATAGAGAAGGACAACGAAATATAAAGTATAGATCGACAAGATCACCGAAGACGTATAAATATTATGCTTCTCGATGCGAAATATACCGATTCTGTCGCGGTCGCGATCGTCCCTCCCGCACCGTCGGGCGAGTCCAACGGGGAACATCATCGACAGTTCGCGGAGAGGTGAAAGGAGGACCTGGCGGCCGTATGCACATTGGCAGGCGCTAGTTCCTTCACATGCCTATGTACGGACGAATTGCCGCGTCTGGTTGATTTAGTTCTACGGCCTGATGTCAGAAAAGGGTGGACTGCGTGTCCGGATGGACTGCTTGCGGTTGGCTCTCCATCGGGTGTGTTGTGGGTCAAAAAGCTGTATTAGGATTTTAGCAGTTTTACGTTGGTTAACTCCGACGCGATCTCAGTAACTTTAGCGACTTTGGACCCGTTAGAGGATTAATATGACGCTGTCGCTTTTTCAAACCGACGTTAGCTAGTTGTGAGAGGTTTTGCGGTGGCTGCACACGTCCCATGGTTCCGGCTTGTTATGCTTTTAGTCGCGATAAACTGACTCCTTGTCAGCTCTTGAGAGTAGGGGATACATTTATTCGAATGGCGGTCTCCAAACGGCGGAAGTTTAGTCTACAATGCATTGAAACGCTTCCTCTAAGCGGCACGGCTCTTCTCTGGACCCTTGGTGACCGGTCTCGCGACCTCTTTTGCGATGCGATTTCTTTAACATATGCAAATGCGATGACCCTAACTATTTCCTGCATTCCGACGGCTGAGTCGCAAGTTGATGCGAGACATAAAGCTTGAATACGTTTCTTTTTGCGTTGTTATATTTCCATCTCCGACTCCTATACATATTATACCTACTCCTTCCGAAAAACGAGCCATATGAGGTCTTTCCGTTCGCCATAAAGAGGGCCGCGTTTATACTCCTTCTGCCGGAGTTTGTCGCTGAGGTTCTACCATTAGCGCTCACCTATTGGAGTTAACCGACACAAACGCGACTGCCTTGGAGAGATAGCGGTTCGGGAATAGATAGTTCGGCAACCACTCTTCTACGTCCTATGGGCCAATGTCCTAAAACTAGGTTTCCTCGTTATAACGATGAAATGGAGTAGCGGCTCACCTACCTTTTTGCTGTTTTAACCTATATGGACCGAGCAATTACATAAACTAGCTCTCTGATTCCGTTTTCGTTCTGCCGCAATGTCCGATGAATAGCAACTGCCGGTACCGAGGGTGCATTGGTACTTCAAATAGCTGATGACGCTGCGAGTATTCTAGGAAAATCGGCAAAAAGGTGGAGTAAGTTGTGTATCGGACGTTGGGGAATTACAGAGCAACATATCAGGGAACCGATGTCAAATATCACTGCTTTAACTCTTCAAAGACGTACTTACAGTTCCTAAAACATTTGAGAGTTTCTCTCTGAAGAAAGCATACAAAACCCAACGTACCGTATTCCGATAATGTCTCTTTTTATATGAGAGACCCGCCTTCTTCCAACCGGATTATGGGACCCTCGGACTCTTGCAGAATTTCGCTAAAAGATGATGGTTTCTACTATCCGGAAGTAGTTCACTAAGAAGTTGGAGATAGGAGTCGCGACCCCTGACCTTTGCGTAACTCTTCCGGCAACCAGTCATTCTAACTGAATGTGTAACGTCAAACAGTTCCCTCGCGTCCAGATCGGATAGCTCGTTAGACTTAGTAGAAGTTGGTTAAACCCAGTAGAGGTGGAAGAAGCGATACGGTAAGTTGAGGTTCAACAGGATAGTATTGAACTATTTCACTTAAGGTGTGAATCTCAATTTTAGAGTAACTACAAAGAATCAAAAGTAACCGTGAGCCGTCTTGACGCCTCATACTTATAGTAGATCCTCCGTGCGTACATTGTATACCAATTGGAAGTATGTTAGATACTGCCAGAGAAGATAAGGGAAGATGAGTTTAGCTTTAGGCCGTGCCCGGTCTTATCTTCCTTATCAGCACTTATCTTCTTTTTATCCCGCCGTAGCAGATCACCTGACTCTGCTTACTTATCCGGATGCTGTTCCTTATAGAACCTGAACTTACTACAGAGCACCCCTATTCGTAAATTCTGTCTTCTTTAGTTTACTTCTGCTCTTTGGCATTGCTTACACGTCTCCTCATATTGTGCCTTCCATAACGACACCTCTCCGGTTACAGTTGCTTCCTTGTTACAGTCCGTAACAAGATCCTTGTATCTTGTATCCTAAAAATGCTGAATCTTGTTCGCTGGCAGCGTGGCCACCATCCACCAAGAATTCAATACCTAATTCTTTGAGAACCTCTTCAAGATCCAGGCACCTGGCTATCCTACTGTGAGCGTGATATTACTTATTCCCTCTCTTAATATGCTAGTTAAAATTACCAAAGAATTACTGCCTTCCTTGGTATACCTTATAAAACTATATTAAATTCTCTCTAGAATCTATAGACCCCTTAAAAGTAGAGAGAAAGAAAGCTAAATATTAATACCCTAATATAATAGTACTTAATTACATAAGTAAAGTAGGATTGTTAGCACTAATAAAAGTCTTTTAAAGAGATTACCTTTCTTAAAGAAATAGCTGTCTATAAGCGATCCTTATTAAAAGCCTTTAAAAAAGAGGGATATTTTCACTATATTATAATAGAAAAGCCCTTTATCACGCCTGAATAACAAGAGGCCTAGTTAAAATAGGCCTATTTTTACCTAGAATAGACTCCTAAGATATAAGCAACAGTAATTTAAATAGATAAGATGTCTATTTAAACTAGTAAAGGCTAGGTCTTTATTACTAGACCTGCTAAGAAGAAATATAATATTAATTACTATATCCCTAAATTTAGAAGCTATTTAAGTTGAATAATCTATAGTAGTATCTTCTATAGAAATAAAAGGCCTTTAGTTGTTTTTAAAAAGGACTTGTTAATTAAGCTTAGCTATAAAAAAAAGATAATAAATACTAACATCTACCAAACATATATATGCCCTAATATTAAGGCTTTTATATAGGAGTTATGGCAAACACTAAAACACTAGCTTATTCTTATAGAGGATAATGCTTCAATCTACTTAGTAAAAGTAACGTGCTTAGCCTGAAAGTAGAATGGCATGCTTATAATAGAATAGCGGCGAATTCCCCTAATTTAAACCTAATTAAGAATGTCTGGAGGCTGTTAAAGGGGAGGATATAACGGAGGTTTCCTATAACAAAAGAGGAAGTTAGGCAGTACGCAGAGGAGGAGTGGGAAAAGCTTGAGCCTGAAGAATTTGAAAAGTATACTAGCAATATGAGGGAGCGCTGCCTTGCTGTAATTGCTGCAGATGGGGGTCCTACAAAATACTGAATAAGCACTGTTTTTAATGTGGCAATGTGGCAATATAAGCACTAGAGGAAGCGCTTGCAGGGAGGGCGCGGCAGCCCGCTCAGGTTGCCCCTTGTAAGATAACGTCGATTACAGATCAACAGGACAGACCGACAGCAGACCACACAGAACAGGCTGCTAAATGTTGGAATGACCGCAATAGGCAACCCCGCTACCCCGCGCTATTATGTGTAACCGAGCAAGGGGTGTGTAACCAAGCAATACTCGATTGTCTTCATTCCTTTCCAGTCAGGAGATTACGAATCCTCATTCCAGTCCATCTCGCTCATTATTTAAGTAGCATAGTCACCCTTAGCTTCTTTAATTCAATCAATCAATCCTTGAAAACAATATTTATGAGTACTTCTGTTTGCCAAACATGACCTCCATTACTAAATGTAATAGGAGCCCGCATCAAATGAGAGCGGGAAGGGGGAGCTGTATAGTATGATGGGATGCGAGCAAAGCCGGCGGGTTGATGGAGGGTGAGCGAACGCGCGTCAGGCTTCTCTGAGTGCAGACAAGGCGATATTCTAGCAAGGCGGGCATGGCGGAGGAAGCGTCGATAATATATCGACAGGATGGATGTGGGTCCATTTTTGGGCTCGTTCAGTTGTTGTGAATTTTAGGAAGCATGAAACGAGACAGGATGGGGCGGTGCGGGAACTAGGCAAGAAAAGCTGACGGGGTTGCAGGGGTTGGGCTTGGCACTTTGGGTGCAAGTTGACTCCAAAAGCGGCGACAGAAAACCTCCAAAAAAGGAGTCAAGAGTCCCCGGACATAGAGTTACTGTGGTAAACTTTTCTCAAATCTAGGCTCGGTGCTTAGGCCTCTTGCGGGGTCGTTCCTCCGGAACGGGCCTAGCGCCACACGTGACGCAGAGGCCTGAGCTTCTATGTTTGCAGATGCCGATCCCCACGCCCAGCCTCGCGCTCCTCTTTTAATTTACCCTACCCTTTCACTCTCGTTCTCATGGACATCCTTCCCCCTGAACACCATGCTTCCGTCTTGTCCATATATGCTGGCAAGCCGATGGGATAGAGGCTCCACTTTCTGTTCCCGAGGCATTTCTCTTTGTAATGCGACCGACTCCTGTTCGCAAACAATGACCTTATCTTGTCCTAGGATGTCGTGCATTGCGTGTCAACCGCGGATTTATTAAACCCGAGGTCGGGCACCTCCGTCCTTCATAACCGGGTACTTTGGGCGGGCTTATTATAATTTGGGCCAAAGGCAATCTCCATCTAGGATGATTGTGATTTTCCGCCGCCAATTCCGAATGCCAGGGTAGACCGACTCTTATATCCAGCGAAGCGCGGCTACGATGCCCTGGATCGAGTACATCGCTTCGTCGTGACCAGTCCTACAGTGATTCTGACGGCCGCGGAGGTTTATGACCATGCGATGGGATTCGCTACTCAGTTACAGCGCCATGCTCGGCGTGTCGGGCGCCCTTGATTGCGCATTGCCAGCGATCCAAGGGATCCTGCCTGCGGGCGCGAGCGTCAATTTCGTGCGCACTGTGGCGCCAAACTCGTCCTTTGAGATTCCGCCTGGAAATATTGCTTATCCGATAAGCCCAGTGGGTCTTCCCTCGTTGTGTGCCGTCTCTGCGCGGGTCCAATCGTCTGGGAACACGAGTTTCGGGTTCGGCCTCTTCCTCCCCAGTCACTGGAACGGACGGTTCCTGTAAGTCGGGGCGAGTTGCTGTCAAATGCGTTCTGATATGTCTCAGGGCCGTCGGCAATGGAGGGTTCGCGGGGGGTATCAACTGGCTAGACATGGTTAGTCGCTCGTTCTTCTGGCTTCGTGGGCTCACGTGAATAGGCCACCGGAACGCGCTATGGGTTTGCTAGCATGTCTACCGACACGGGTCATAATAGCTCCATCGTCGATGGGAGGTGGGCATACCAGCAGCCAGAGACAGTCAAAGACTGGGGCTATCGTGCGATGCACGGCTCTGTCGTCACCGCTAAGCATATCACAGAAGCATTCTATGCGAAGAAACCGTCGTATAGTTACTATAGCGGATGCTCAACGGGGGGCCGGCAGGGGTTAAAGGAGGCTGAGGTGTTTCCTGAAGACTTCGACGGCATTGTGGCTGGAGCTCCGTCGTGGTGGCCTGCGCATCTGCAGGCTTGGACGATCAGGCTTGCCCTGTATAATCTCCCGCAGATGGCGGCACATCACATCCCGCCGGAGCTGTTCCCGGCTATTGGCGCCGAGGTCCTGAAACAGTGCGATGCGCCGGACGGGCTGGCCGATTCGATCATTTCGGATCCCTATGGATGCAACTTCCGCCCGGAGGCGCTCCTCTGTGGAGCGAATGTTGGCGACCCCACTGCAGCCGGCTGCTTGACAAGTCCGCAGATCGACACTCTAGACAAGATCTATAATGCCTGGGTAGAATCAAACCAAACCTTCGTTTTCCCTCACATTGCCCCGGGAAGCGAGCCGGGGTGGGCCGTGTGGCTGCTCAACTCCACGAACTCCCCTCATACTTTTGGCACCCACTACGTCAAGTACTTCCTCGGACTGGGGCCGGAATGGGACTTCTGGAAGCTGGATGAAAGCGTCATCGCGCTCGCTGATCGATTGGATCCCGGGAATTCGTCCGTCGGGTTCGATCTGTCGGCGTTTCACAAGAAGGGAGGGAAGATCCTCAGCTATCACGGGCTGGCTGATAGTTTGATACCCGCTGGGAGCACCCCGTACTTCTACAACCGGGTGTACCGAACACTGAAGCCGAAAGGAATTGAGCTGGATGATTTCTTCCGCTTTTTCCTCGTACCAGGGATGGGGTAAGCCCCAATTATATGTGCGGAATGAGAGGATGCTGACTCTCTAGGCACTGCGCGGGCTCCCACACAAGCTTCAACGCGTCGTGGTACTTCGCTGGCAGCAGCCAAGCCAGCGTCCTCGGTTTGACCGTGCATGGCGTGCCTGGTTTCTCTGACGCCAAGCACGACGTGCTGCTCGCGCTCATGGACTGGGTCGAGAAGGGAACGGCGCCTGATAGCATTATTGCGACGAGGTACGCGAACGATACGGAACACACTGCGGTGTCGAGCCAGAGGCCGCTGTGCATGTACCCGAAGCAAGCGAAGTACAAGGGAACAGGCGACCAGAACGATGCCGGTAGTTGGGAGTGTAAACTACCTTACGACCAGAGTTGCTATCAAGCAAGTCAAGCAAGTTGAGGCTACTAACTTGACTTGCTTGACAAAATCGAGCTCTCTGACTTGCTTGACTTGCTTGATGAGGGGATTTGGATGGACTTGCTTGACAACTTGCTTGACAACTTGATAGATTACATAAGCCTAGTCCAGATCGCTGAGTTGCTCCATAAGCTCGTCAATCTCCTCTATCGTGAGGTCTTGGCATGGTGTTGGTGTACGGCCTAGTGTAGGAAGTCGTCAGCTGCGTCAATAAGTAATAAATCCCTTACTCACCAGGTCTTGGAGTGCGTTTAAGGCCTATCCTCTTCTAAGGCCGCAAGGATTGAAGTGCTGATAGGAGATCTGGCCGCATCCTAAGCCTCCTTTCACTCAAGAGATTTCCAAGCTCACTAAAGGTCCTCTCACAATCTGCACTAGAGATAGGGATTGCAAAAATATCGAGAGTAAAGCGCGCCAAGATAGGAAACTGGCTCTCCTGAAGCAGCCAATAGCGTACAGGATCGAGAGCGAGAGGATGGTCTTCAGGCAGAGCTGGCTCCTTCTTCCAGAGCTCGTACTCATCTCCAGCTGATTGTTCAATCTCTCTAGCAGCCGCCCTCATTGTAGCCGTGATAAAATCAGCCCTGTTTGAGGCAAAGCCAACACGCGGCTTCTTAGTAGGAGGAGAAGAGGATTTGGTAACTGCAGACTCTTTAGCTGCATTTTCCTTATAACTCTTCTAAAGTTGTTAAAAGTCTCTATTGTTCTGCTCCAGCTAGTCTTGCCTAGGATGTGGCCTATTTTGTCCTCGTTGTAATCATCAGGGATCTTCCAGAGAGCGTTAAGGTGGCTCTTGTAGTGAGAGTGTAGCCGTGTGGCTACATAGTAAGCTGGAGCGTCATTAAACTTAGCGTAGTACTCATTAATCTTAGCCCAGGCTATATTACAATTAGTTTTAAGGTGATCCTCTAGTGCATTTAGATTTTTATAGTTAATCTCTGCTAGAGACCTCTTTAGCTCTTTAAGCCTAATTAGCAGCTATTTGAACGTAATTAGAACCTTCTAGATAGCTCTATATAGGCCAGATTTGCCTCTTCCCTCAAGCTAGTGAGTATCCTCCTTAAAAGGCTTGAGTAAGATAATATACTTAGTAATAGTAGCTTAATCCTAAAGTATAAGCTCTTCCTCTTAAATGTAGAGCCTTAGCTCTAGTCTCTTAGCTTAATCTCAACACCTAGAGGCTATATCCACCCTATATTCATCTATTTTATATTATATATAGTCGTTAAGGGGGGACTGAAGGGCGACAGTGCATTTAAAATAATATAGATAGAAATTCTAATAAGTCTTTACTAGCTTAATAATCTCTTTTAGTTTAAAGCTAGTAATATTAAGGCGTTTAGCTTTCTTATACTAAAATCTCTCTAGTAGTTCTCAGGCCTAGGAGATGTAAATTAATGATAAAATATTAACTAAAATACTAATAGAGCTAAATCTCCGCTACTCAGCCATATATCTTTCTTTAGCCTAGTAGGTATTAATAGATATTAGTAGATAATTAGTTCTAGTTATACTACTTACTACTAAATTTACTTGTAAGTTTTTAAATAAGTTCTTATCTCTATCCTAAAGCACTAGCTAAGCCCTTAAGTTATAACATAGCATATATAGTATAGCTAACAGTAAAATATATAGAAATTAAACTTATTACTAAAAATCTAAATTATAGAGTTATTATTATTAGTATTATTAAGTATAAAATAGCCTAAATACTTCTTATTAATTTAAAACATTTTTAGTGTAAAGCTTCCTATTAAAGTAATGTTTTTACTAAAGTATTAACTATATAGCTAAAAAAGGTCAAGAAAATAGTTTTAAATCTTTTTTTTATATTAATATAGTATATATATATTCTTGTAAAAGCTTACCTACTACTAATTATAGTCTAATTATTAAAGCTAATATATATAAGAGTTTTTACCTTCCTAAAGTATTTAATAACAAAAGAAATATAAGTATTATACTTAGTAATTATATAATTATAAAAGCTTTAGTAGTTTTTTTAAAAAGTACTTTTAGCTAAAAAAAACTAGCTACTTTTATTATAGCTTAAAAAGTAAGGGTTTTAATTACTTAAAGAGCCTAATTATTACTAATTATTTAGTTTTATATAGTATTAAAAAACTTTAAATAGAAGAAACTACTTATAATCTTATTAACTATCTCTTAAGAAATTTTAATTTCTTTGTTTTATATGCTTATGAGAAAAAAGCTTTAGTTATAAAAATATTTAATATTAATTTTACTATTATTATAATAGCTATAGCTAGTAGTATTTACTTTAAAATAGTTATATATAAAGATAGTAGCTTTACTAACTATATACTTACTATTTAGCCTTTTATGTTAATAGTAATATTTATATAACTAAAATAGCTTATTTTATTTCTTATATTAAATATAGTAACTATAGTTATAAATCTAGCTTAATTTACTCTATCTATACTTATATAGAGGCTTTAAGAGATATACTACTCTTAACTAATTAAAGCCTTAATACTAGTCCTTTTCTACTTTATTTATAATCTTATTTATATTAGGTAAATTACTAGTAGTGTAATTAGCAAAAGTAGATTCAGGTTTCTAAAATAGTTTTTAGTTATTTTCTAGTTAGACTTATTATTAAAAGGCATTTTTAAGGTTACGGTTCATTATATAATAATAGATTTAATAAAAACTAATAGGGGTATAGCTATAGAGTAGTAGATTACTTAATAAGAAAAGGCTCTAGTTAATGCCAGGTTCTCTAGGTGAACCTCGGAAGGGCTAAATTAGCGCTTCGGAAGGGGTTCCTCCGAGCTCCGCGGCACCTACCTGGCAAACTTAGTGCATCTCTCAGAGATCACCCTGAGATCCCCCCTCGAGCTATCAACACCAATCTCATCAAGTTCATATCAAGCAAGTCAAGCAAGTTGAGGCTTCCGACTTGACTTGCTTGATAAAATCTAGCTCTCCGACTTGACTTGACTTGCTTGATTTGTAATCAAGTAAGTCAAGCAAGTTGTCAAGTTGACTTGCTTGTTAGCAACTCTGAGTTCAAGCGCAATTGGGACCTTTCTCTCGGCTTTGCCCCGTGTGATGACTTCAAGTATGCCGGCACCGGTGTCTCTAGAGAGAGAAGGCAGAACCCATCCATGATCTCGCATGTCAACTTGGAGTTGGGGTTTTCAACAAATTCCATCCAGGCGGCCAGACCTGCTAACAAGCAAGCAATCAATCCGATGTTGGCGCACATTGGCGCATTGCAAGGCTTCCACTGCTCGGACGTCTTGGCATGACTCATTGGTATTGCTGCCTGCTTGGGAGATGTGTATATATTTCAGTCCCTGCCACCTTCTGAGCATCTTGCTCATGCAATCCATTATGTTACTTGCCCACCTGCCTGTCCTCCATCATCCGAACCCCCTATAGCTTGCTTGATTGCTTATTTCGAAGCTCGTCGATTGCTTGCTTGATTGTTAAGCCAAAATCTCGAAGATTGATTGTGACTTGATTGATTGATTGATTGAGCTTACTAATACACACCTTTAGTCATCATTGCTGGAGTCCTCCTTCCACATGTAACTATCAATGTTTTCGGCTGCTATAGGGTCTTTGAGGATGTCGCCTTCTGGCGTAGTGGTTAACTTAGCTACGAATTTGTTAGCAAATTGAACACATACGCATGTGATTACATACCTGCCTGCCGCCCCTATGCCTTCCTCATCCACGCCTTCGTGTATATAATTGCTGCAATTAATTGAGGCCTTATCTGCATGTGCCTCACCTCTAAAATATTACCAAGCTCACTAAATATATGCTTGCAATTAGCGTTTAATATAAAAATTAATAGTATATTAAATACTAGCTTTAAAAGTTGTAGATACTATAAGCTCTAGTTTATCTAATATCTTATAGAGTCTTTTACTAGTAGGTAATTAATAAATAGAAAAGTAATTTTTACCTACTTTTTATATTTATTAAAGTTATTATCTATATCTACTTTTTGTAAAGTAGTGTTTTTTATAATTATTTCTAATTACTAAGCGTAGCAAAGCCTCTTCTTTTTAAAAAAAAAGAGTTAGAAATTTAAAACTCTACTAAAGTTACGCTGAAAACTCTTACGTTTTTATTAATTAAAAAAATCATATTTTTTATGTTTTTATTAGCTATAAAAATCTATGTTATATGATTAAATTCTAGTTATTTCATACTAGAGAAATACTAATAGGTTGTTTATAATAATATTTATATAGGTAATTTAGTTACCTTTAGCTAAGCTCTATACTAAGATTATTTATACACTTAGTAGCTTTAAAAATCTATTTATATTTACTATCTATATACCTTTACGGCTACTAACGTGACTATATGAGTAAATCTTCTTATTTTTAATATCTTATAAGCTTTTTAAAGTTACTACTATACTATACTACTATTATTCTTTAATTAGGGGAGTAAATTAGCCTTATTTCTATATACTTCTATATAGAATCTTATGTATATTATATAAAGAGCGGAAAATCTATTACTTACTATACTTTTTTCTAGCTATTTTAAGCTATTTATAAAGCTAGTCTAGTAAGTATTTTATTTACTACTGCTAGTAGTTTACCTGCTATATAATAGTTTTTTTATTAACTCTTTATATTTAAGCTACGTGCTTGATTTTCTTAATAGTTTTAAATTATAAAGAGTACTACTATAGCTTATTTTAATAATCTATTTTCTATTAACTCTCCTATCTCCTATTTAATTTATTAATTAAAGAATAGTCTTATAGGTTTATTATCTACTTACGCTATAAATCTTTTACTATTCTAATTATATAGTATATTTAATACTTTAGTAGCTGCTTAAGCTGTAACTTAGGTATTAACTTAAGCTATTATAATAAAAAATATAAGCTAAATAAGTAGCTAGAGAGTATTACTATAATACTAGCTTATATAAAAATATACTTACTAGAGTCAGCGTCTAACTACCACTAATAATATAAAAATAGAGATAGAAATAGAAATAGAGATAATAATAAGAATAAGTTATCTAATATTTACTAAAATACCTTAAGCTAGAATACTAGACTATTAGAGATAAATAGCTATAGTTATAAGAACTATAAAACTTATTACTTAAGCTACTAGTTTATTAACCCTAGTAGCTCTTTTATTTCCTATTTATTCTGCTTATTTTAGGTGTTTATAGTCTAAAGATAGTCTATAAGTAGTAGTATAGCCTAATAGAAAATTAATAGCTAGCTAGGTATTACTTTAGTATCTAGATATACCTTAACTTCCTACGCGAAGGCTATATATACTTTGTACTAAAATATAAAGTAATTTTATACTAGATAGTTAAAGAACTACTGTTATAAAGTTACTAAATCTTAGAAAATAACCTCCTTAAGGTAGAAGAGCAGGCTTATAAGACTAATTATAATAAAATTATTAATTTAATTAGTCTATAAGCTAAAGTAGCTTTTTTAAGTATCTAGTTATAGCTAGATTATAAAAAGTAGCTTTTATAGTAGCGTAATGTCTACACGCTAGATTTTAAAATAGCTTATTTAAAATAAGTAGCTAGCTATAGTCTTTATAAACTTTTATATTAGTAAGTTAAAATAATAACTAATTATCTACTTTTAGTTCTACTTACTAGTATATTAAATCTGTTTTTTATTAATTTATTTTAGCTCTACCAGCTTCGCATTAGCGCTCCGTTTAATATAAGTCTTTTTTTATAATAAAATATCTATATACTAAAATACTCTAGCTACTTAATCCTGCTATAAATTATAAAATAAAACTATAATAAAGCTACTAGCACTATTTTTTTTAATAAAATAAATATTATATTAAGTTAATTATTAGCTAAGATCTAGAAAGGCCTCTTTACTAAGGTTTTAGTAGTAAAGTAAATAAAAAGCTAGATAATTAAATATATAAATAAATAGCTTTTTATAGTATAAGGCACTAATTATCTTTAGCTAGTTATATTAATTTTATTTATTAATTTAAATAATAAAAATAAATAGCATATAGTATATAGGTTTCTTATTTTTAAACTTAAAAATAAAGAGATTTAATATCTTAGCAGCACGGCAGTCGCTCTTATAAGTAAATATATAATAACTTAAAAAAAATCTATTAAGATATAGAAGTAGTATTTTGTAGATAATATAGTATTCTATATTTATAGCTTATAATATATATACTTAAATTTATTCTTAATGTAGCTATCTAATAAAGTATCTTTTTTCTTATTTATAAATTACTTATAGTTCTACTATACGTTTCTCTACTACAGGAACTTAATATACTCCTATATAATATTATTATAGAGTAATAAGTAGCTATTTATCTTTAAAACCTTTTACTTTTAATAAAGATTTATAATAGTATTAATATAGTTATAAACTAAGTATTACGTGAGATATATTTAATCCTATAGTATATTACTACTAATCTTATAAAACTTAGTTTTTAAAGACTAGTTAGTAATCTCTTTTATTAGAAATAGTAGTAGTTTCTTTTCTATTATAATCTTACTATTCTAGTACTGTTTCTGCTTATAGAATTATTAGAGCTAGTTAACTAAACCTAAGCTAACATATATAACATAAAGTATAATAAAGTATAGATATAAGTAGTGGTAGTAATAGTAATAGTAATAGTAATAATAATAGTAGCCTAATTACATATCTTAAACTTCTTTTACTCTAGGTTATAAACTTAGTTTATATTTTAAAACTGGGAATTACATATTATAGTAAGAATACTCTATATATTAATATATAGCTTTATATTATTTATAATATTAATTTTCGTGTGTCAGCAGCGTTGCTTTTAGACAGACACTATATTATATTACTAATAATAAACTTAAAAGAATATATATACATATTAAGGCTAGACGGTAGTAGCTTTCTATATATATTTTAAATAAACTATATAATAGTAGCTATAGTAGTAGTAATAGTATAATATATAATAAATTATCAAGCCTAAAAAGAAGAGAGTATAAAAAAAGAGATAACTATAAAAAAATTAGTAGCTAGATTATACTAGGCTTAGAAAAATATAGTATATAACTAGAAAAATAAAAGCTAGCAAAGCTAATAGCTAATTAAAAAATAAAGATATAAAAATAGTTAGTATATAGCTTAGTAGTAAGTATAGATACTTAAGAATATTTATAATATAGCACTAAAGATAAGAATAGATATCTTAAATTATTAATAAAAATAAATAGTAGCTTGAGCATGCTGCTTAACTTAGTAATAACTTAATAAAATCTCTAATACTAATAAATTATTTATAGTAATATTTATATAGTTAATTTAGTTATTTTTAGTTAAGCTCTATACTAAGATTATCTGTGCACTTAGTAGCTTTAAAAATCTATTTATATTTACTACCTATATATCTTTATAGCTAGTAACGAAACTATATAAGTAAATTTTCTTATTTTTAGTACTTTATAAACTCTTTAAAGCTACTACTATACTATACTATTATTATACTTTAATTAGGGAAGTAAATTAATCTTATTTCTATATACTTCTACATAAAACCTTATATATATTATATATAGAGCGGAAAATTTATTACTTATTACGTTTCTTTTTAACTACTTTAAGTTACTTATAAAGCTAGTCTAGTAAGTATTTTATTTACTACTATTAGTAGCTTATTTATTATATAATAGTTTTTTTATTAACTCTTTATATCTAAGCTACGTATTTGATTTTCTTAATAGTTTTAAGTTATAAGAAGTATTATTACAGTTTATTTTAGCAGCTTACTCTCTATTAGCTTTCTTATCTTCTATTTAATTTATTAATTAAAGGATAGTTTTATAGATTTACTATTTACTTACACTATAAACCCTCTACTATTCTAACTATATAGTATATTTAATACTTTAATAGCTGCTTAAGCTGTAGCTTAAGTACTAGTCTAGACTATTATAATAAAAGATATAAGCTAGATAAGTAGCTAGAAGGCGTTATTATAATACTAGCTTATATAAAAGTATACTTACTAGAGTTAGTATCTAACTACTATTAATAATATAAAGATAGAGATAAAGGTAGAAATAGAAATAGTAATAGAAATAAGTTATCTAATATCTACTAAAATACCTTAAGCTGGAATACTAGGCTATTAGAGATAAATAGCTATAGTTATAAGAACTATAAAGCTTACTACTTAAGCTACTAATTTATTAACTCTAGTAGCTCTTTTATCCTCTATTTATTCCGCTTATTTTAGGTATTTATAGTTTAAAGATGGTCTATAAGTAGTAGTATAGCCTAATAGAAAATTAGTAGCTAGCTAGATATTACCTTAGTATCTAAGTATACCTTAACTTTCTATATAAAGGCTATATATACTTTATGCTAAAATATAAGGTAATTTCATGTTAGATAGTTAGAGAACTACTGTTATAAAACTACTAAATTTTAAAAAATAACCTTCTTAAGGTAGAAAAATAGGCTTATAAGACTAGTTATAGTAAAATTATTAATTTAGCTAGCTTATAGGCTAAAACAGCTCTTTTAAGTATCTAGTTATAATTAGATTATAAAGAGTAGCTTTTCTAACGGTGTGATGTCTACGTGCTAAATTTTAAAATAACTTATTTAAAATAACTAGCTAGCTATAATTCTTATAAACTTTTATAATAGTAAATTAAAATAGTAGCTAATTATCTATTTTTAGTTTTACTTATTAGTATATTAAATCTATTTTTTATTAATTTCTTTTAACTTTACTAGCTTCGCACTAGCACTCTAGCTAGTATAAGTCTTCTTTTATAATAAAATATTTATATACTAGAATACTCTAGCTACTTAGTTTTGCTGTAAGTTATAGAATAAGACTATAATAAAACTACTAGCGCTATTTTTTTAATAAAGTAGATATTATATTAAGCTAATTATTAACTAAGATTTAGAAAAGCCTCCTTACTAAGATCCTAGTAGTAGAGTAGATAGAAAACTAGGCTATTAAGTATATAAATAAATAGTTTCTTATAGTATAAGGCGCTAATTATTTCTAGCTAATTATATTAATTTTATTTATTAACTTAAGTAATAAAAATAAGTAGCATACAGCATATAAGCTTTTTATTTTTAAACTTAAAAATAAAGAGATTTAATATCTTAGTAACATAACAGTTGCCTTTACAAGTAAGTATATAGTAATCTAAAAGAATATTTACTAAGATATAGAAATAGTACTTTATAGATAATATAACGTTTTATGTCTATAGTTTATAGCATATATACTTAAATTCATTTTTAGTATAGCTATTTAATAGAGTATTTTTTCTTTTATTTATAAATTACTTATAGTCTTATTATATGTTTCTTTATTATAGGGACTTAATATACTCCTGTATAATATTATTATAAGGTAATAAGTAGCTATTTATCTCTAAAAAATTTTATTTTTAATAGAAATTTATAATAGTATTAACGTAGCTATAGACTAAGTATTATATAAGACTTGTTTAATTCTATAGTATATTACTACTAATCTTATAAAACTTAGCCTTTAGAGGCTGGTTAGTAATTTCTTTTATTAAAAATAATAATAACTTTTCTTTTATTATAGTCTTACCGTCCTAGTACTGCTTTTACTTATAGAATTACTAGAACTAGTTAACTAGACCTAAACTAGCATACATAACACAAAGTATAATAAAGTATAGATATAAGTAATAGTAGTAATAGTAATAGTAGTAGTAGTAATAATAATAATAGTTTAATTATATATCTTAAACTCTTTTTACTTTAGGTTATAGACCTGGTGTGATGACCTGGTGTGATGACCTGTTATATAATATACTTATAGAAAGCACTACTACACGTTATCACGTTATTATATTATATATAACGTTACTAGTTACGTGCTACGCTTTTATATGCATTTTAAAAGTGCTCTATAAAAGCCTTATCTCTCTCTCTCTTTTTCTACTCTTTTTTTTTTTCTTTTTTTTATACTAGAGTAGCTTTAATACAGCGCTTTATTACTTATAATTACTTATAATTATCTACAGGTTCATGCTGGCCATGATACCTGGTTTATATTTTAAGACTAGGAATTATATATTATAGTAAGAATACTCTATATATTAACACGTAGTTTTATATTATTTATGATGTTAATTTCTATGTATTAGTAGTATTACTCTTAAATAGATACTATATCACGCTGCTAGTAATAGGCATAAAAGAATATATATATATATTAAAACTAAACAGTAGTAGCTTTCTATATATATTTTAAATAAGCTATATAATAATAGCTATAGTAATAATAATAGTATAGTATATAATAAACTATTAAGCCTAAAAAGAAGAGAGTATAAAAAAAGAGATAACTATAAAAAAATCAGCAGCTAGGCTATACTAGACTTAGAAAAACATAGTATATAAATAGAGAAATAAAGACTAGCAGAGCTAATAACTAATTAAAAAATAAAAATATAGAAATAGTTAGTATATAGCTTAGTAATAGGTATAGATATTTAAGAGTATTTATAGTACAGCGCTGAGGGCAAAAGTAGATATCTTAAGTTATTAATAGAAATAAATAATAGCTTAAGCATACTACTTAGCTTAGCAGTAACTCAGCAAAACCTTTAATACTAAAGTTTTATTAAAACTTTTTATGTAATTAATACTTTAATGCCTTAACTAATATCTTTCTTACATAACTTTTTTTATACAACTTATAGGTTACTAGTATACCTACTAGAATTTACTAATAGATCTGTTTTCTTCTTGCCACTAATATAGGAACTCTAAAGATGCTGCTATTAAGTTATTTTCTAAAGTCCTATACTAAGCTGCCCCTAGAGCCCTACACTAAGCTGCCTCTAGAGATATACATTAAATCCAAATCACGCTTCCTATAGGGGAAAGAGGGTCCAAGGGGGTCTCTCTCTTGATATATATTAAATTCAATTCAAATTGCGCTCCCCGTAGGGGAAAAGGGGGTTCAAGGGGGTCTCCCCCTTGATAGCCAAATCTAATTCGATGTAGGAGCCAAATCTAATTCGATGTAGGAGCCAAATCTAATTCGATGTAGGAGCCAAATCTAATTCGATGTAGGAGCCAAATCTAATTCGATGTAGGAGCCAAATCTAATTCGATGTAGGAGCCAAATCTAATTCGATGTAGGAGCCAAATCTAATTCGATGTAGGAGCCAAATCTAATTCGATGTAGGAGCCAAATCTAATTCGATGTAGGAGCCAAATCTAATTCGATGTAGGAGCCAAATCTAATTCGATGTAGGAGCCAAATCTAATTCGATGTAGGAGCCAAATCTAATTCGATGTAGGAGCCAAATCCAATTCAATGTAGGAGCCAATTCAGATTCGATGTAGAAGCCAATTCCAATTCAATGTAGAAGCCAATTCAGATTCAAAGTAGGAGCCAATTCAGATTCGATAGTCGCTTCTCTAACGTAACTTCTGTCACGCTGCTTCTCTTTTGATGCTGCTTCTCTTTTGATGCTGCTTCTCTTTTACGCTGCTTCTCTCACCTCACCCTGCTTCTCTCCTCACCCTGCTTCTCTCCTCACCCCTGCTTCTCTCCTCACCCTGCTTCTCTCCTCACCCTGCTTCTCTCCTCACCCTGCTTCTCTCCTCACCCTGCTTCTCTCCTCACCCTGCTTCTCTCCTCACCCTGCTTCTCTCCTCACCCTGCTTCTCTCCTCACCCTGCTTCTCTCCTCACCCTGCTTCTCTCTCTCTCACCCTGCTTCTCTCCTCACCCTGCTTCTCTCCTCATCCCTGCACCCTGCTTCTCTCCTCACCCTGCTTCTCTTCTCTCACCCTGCTTCTCTTCTACCCTGCTTTTCCAACCCTGCTTCTCTTACGCTACTTCTTTTACGCTGTCTTTCTTACGCTACTTCTTTTACACTGCCTCTCAGGCTACTTCTCTATATCTACTCTTTCACGTAGCTTTTCTTACACTACTTGTTGCTGAGCGTAGCGAAGCCCTCTAACATTAATATTAGCTTTAGTATTTTATCTTATTATTAATTTACATACACTTTAAAAGTAGTAGTTATAAAAAAGCTTTTTTATTATAAATACTTTATTAAACTTTAGTAGCTACTTAAGCCTATTTTCTTAAATATTTCTATAGTACAGCTTATATAAAGAATGTAAAAGAACTACTATATAGTAAACTAGTAAATTATTAAGTGTTTTATAATATTTATTAAGTTTACTTTACTTTAAGTTAACATGAAATTATGGTATAAAATTAAAAGTAGAAATAACTTTTTAAATTATACTAAATTAGCTTAACTTATTTTACTTTTAAAGTTAACTTATTATATATTCTAAAAGTTTAAGAAACTTAATATACTAGTTAGTAAGTTACTAATTATTTAATATAAGTCTATTATTTTTTATTTAACAAGATATATTTAGCTCTTTAATATTTTTTATTTTTAGTATTAAGCTACTATTTTTATATGATATTAATTAATATAATAATTAATATAAGTAGTTAAAGTGTTTTATATTTTAACTTTATAGTAAAAAAACTTAATATAGAAATTTTAGTAAGTTTTAACAAACTTTTTAATAAACTTTAGTTTAGTATTAAAACATAAAGTTTTTTAAAAGTTTTTTAGCTTTTTGTACTATTATAGTATTTTAATAAAATTAATAAATTTAAAAAAAGTTTTCAAAAGCTTTTTTATATACTAATTTTTTAAAAACAATTTTTTTTGGTAGCTACAAGTTCTTATTTTTAAAAAACTTTTTATTAATACTAAATATTATTACCTAAGTTATAAAATTAGGTAAATATAGTATATAGTATAGTTAATAAAACTTAGTAGTAAAGTTATATATTATTACAAGTTCCTTAATAATAGTGCTATTATTAGTAGTATTATTATGTATAAAGTAGTCTACTTACTTTACATAGATTTTAAAGGCCTTAAATATTTAGTATATAATTTTAGTTATTAACTCTTTGATATAAGTACTAGTAAGCTAGAAAAGTACTATTAAGTACTTTTTAATATAGCTACCTTATAATAAATAGTATACACAAAATCTTTATAAACACTTTTTTACTACTATATGTTATTTAATTATTAAAAGTTATATATATAAGAAAGAGTAAATTAGTAAGGTTTTATTATATAATAGGTGTTAAGACTTTATATTATAGAAGGACGAAATTGCTACTAACTAGTAATTTGCCTAAAGAACAGATTTAGCAAAAGGATTAATTAAAGCTATTAACATGCAAAAGGCAGAGAACTCGATCTTGCTAAGAAAGTAGTTGTTTGCTAGTAGCTAGTGTACAACGCGCGTACGAAAGGCCTGTACGTTAAATTCTTCCATTTTGTTAGCAACCTACTAAGGTACGTTAATTTCCCTCTACTATAGATGTTAAACTAACAATTGTTGCCTGTTGTACTGTTGTACGGCCATTTTACTATGCTTATTAAAGCTGTGGCCAGCTTTTATTTGCATAAGATGTGTAGCAGCTGTAGTAGTTGATGTTATAGTATTATACTGACCTGGATGCCCTTAATTAATAAGCTTCTTCTAATGATAGTACCTGTAGATAAAAAAGATTTGATTAGGATTCATCCAACTTTGACAGTGATATCCGTGTTGGTATATCTAGCTCGGAGCCCTTAGCAACGATCGCGAGCATTTCTGTAGGTCTGGTAGGCGTTTCCAGTCAATCCTGTTGTAGTTGAGGCCATCTGGCTCATCTTCATCTTGTGTAGACGCGTCATCGGGCTCAGGTTCGGTGGGTGCGACGGCTTGTACAGAGGGGGGTGTAGAGGCTGCAGAAGACCATGATAATTGCCGAAGGCCTGCAGTAAAGGCTTACGTACGTTGATTTGACATATTTTGAAGCAACTCTGAAATGAGTAGGGTTGGTGGTTGATGAGATATCGAATTCGACGCGTTTGGCTGCTCACCGAGCTCGCCAGATGCAGATGCAGATGCAGATGCAGATGCGCGAGGGAGCCCTAGCCTAATTAGGAAGTCAGATGTTACCTGTCAACTCCCCCCTGCTGCTACTCTAGGAAAACATCACCAGCTGGCCCCTACATACATCTAAATAGCCTCATCTATCAATCTATCCAATCAAGCAATCAATCGAGGGCCCTCTTGCTTGCTTGATTGGATAGGAGCACCCTCTGAAGCTTGCTTGCTTGATTGATGATATAAGCAATCAAGCAAGCAATTCTTGGCAATCCGATTGCTTGTTAGCAGCTCTGCAGGCGGCCTTCTCTGGTCCATATATTTCATTAATTCGTCTTTTGGCCGTGATTGGCTCTCGTTTGGGCGGTTCGTAGATGTGCTTTAGTCCATCCTTAAGGCGCTGGATGTTAATCGGCACGCATAAAAACTTCATAAGAGTTACCCCTTGGCCCTCGGGGTAGCCATCCCACTGACCGTATTGGGCGACGACGAAGCGACCTTTGTGGAACACACAGATGAGATGACGGGTGCCCGTGTTCAATGGGTCGGGACCTTGCGAACGGGTAGACAAAGAAGGGGATTCAGCAGCAATGCTCTGTTACGGGAACGATGGGAGTTTCAAAATATATATGTACTTGAGATAGTGGGTTAATGGCTCGATGAACAGGCTACACTGTACGATTCCGAGAGGCGAGTGGCAATGCATACCACCTGAAATACCCCATGTCTCTACGAGCGCCTCAGCTGATTCTGAACCAGCGTCAATGCTTACTAGCTAAGCCCGTTTTATGGGTTCTTGCCGATCGTTTCTCATGCGAATATATGGAAGCGTGTCAATCCCTTCTACGCCTCACCATCCACCTTCGCCAGGAGGGGAGTGTGGAGATTTAGGGAAGAAGTCCAGTCAAGCAGTCGAACTCGTGGAGCCAGGAAAGCGCCGGACATGGATGGCAGGGCGGGGGGAAGGCGGAGATCACGACTGACGGCCAAAGTGCATGATTCTGCTGGGCCGGGGGATGGCAGACTCAGACCAGAGTTGCTAACAAACAAATCAAACAAATCGACTGCGTCGATTTGATTTGTTTGCTCTTTTGAAGCCCTCGATTTGATTTGACTTGTTTGACTACCGTCAGCCCCTAATTTGATTTGATTGATTTGGGATATTTGACATGGACTTACATAAGCTAATCGAGGTCGCTCAATTCCTCAATAAGTTCGTCAATAGCGTCTATCGAGAGGTCCTGGCGTGAAGTTGAGAGCCCTTTGCCGTTAGTAAGGCCTAAATATAGATCAAATATACTTACCTGCCCTCGTTGGCGCGCGTTTAAGCCCTATTCTTTTAAATGACCTTAAGGATTAAAGTACGGAGAGTAAATCCACTCTTATCCTAAGTCTCCTTATGCTAAGCAAGTCCCCTAGTTCGCTGAAAATTCTCTCGCAATCCACACTAGATACGGGAATAGCAAATATATCGATTGCAAATCATGTAAGGAGAGGTAATCGAGGCTCCTGAAGAAGCTAGTAACGAATTGGATCAAGGGCGAGCGGGTCGTCCTCTGGTAGAGGTAGTTCCTCCTTCCAAATTACGTACTCATTGACGATTACTTGCTGTGAGGTTTCTTTAGCTGCCTTCATCACCGCATTTAAGAAATCTCGCTAACTTGACGTAAATTAAGGCTTTTTAGCTGGAGGTTGAATGACCTCATCTGGCGCTGCTGCTTTAGCAGCTATATCCTTATAGGACTTCCAGAGTTACTAGAACGCCCGGTTGTTATCAGGTAACCAGTTCTCCTTTATCCTATCATCGTCGTCGTCCTCCACTTTCCAAAGAGCATTAAGTGTATTTTTGTGGTGTAAATAAAGTCGAGTAGCAGCGTAATAGGCAGGCGATTCGTTAAGTTTTTTGTAGTAGTCATAGATTTTAGCCCATGCAGCGTTGAGGTTTGTTTTAAAGTAGTCTTTAGGTACGTCTAGATCCTCATAATTGATGTTAGTAAGGCGAAATTTTAACTCTTCAAGCGTACCCAGCAGCCATTTAAATGTAAGAAGAACCTCTCAAAAAGCTCCGTAGCGCCCGTAAACACCTCACCCTTCAAGCCAAAGCATGGCTTCTTAAAAAGGTAGAAGAAGCTGAATGTATTCAGTAATTATCGCCCAATCCTGCTAATTAAGGCCTCCTTCTTGTATATACAACCGCGCTTTAGGCTTCTTTTGGCCACGGCCTATACTCTAAGCTAGTTCTTTATTATATTTGTCGATTTTATAGTTGGCGTAATCTGTAAGAGGTTCTCGTAGCTCGACAGCGCGCTCAAAGGTAGCAAGGTAGGAGTTCCAGCAAGTTTTAACAGGCTTAACTAACTCCTTCAGCTTGAAATCCTTTAAGCCAAGGCGTTGAGCTTTCTTAATCTGAAACTTTTCTAGTAGCTCTCGAGCCTGAGGGTTAACAATCAATGCAAGAAGGTCAAAAAATACGCCAATTAGCCCATGTTTACGCCACTCAGCCATATATTTCTCCTCCTCCTGTGCACTAGTTAGCTTAAAATAGACATTAAAGCAAAAACTTATAGCTAAATTAGCCTTAGAGTTTTTAAAACTCTCTTTATTCCTCCCCTAAATAACTGTTTGTGCGCTAAGATTAAGTATATAGCAAGAGCAGCATAATCGACAGTATATAATACAAAAGTGATATCGCTTACTAAGCTGCTGCATTACGGTGTCGTTATTTATAGCATTATCAAGTACAAAATAGCCTATCTGATTTTCCTGAAGTTTGAAGGTGTTAAACGTTATACTAACTATTTCCGCTATATTCTTACCTAAGTGTTGCCCATGTAGTTGTGGAAGCCTAAGAAGGTAATCCTAAAGCTCTTCTTTCTCATTTACGTGGTATATACATATCCCTATAAGAGCTATCTTACCGCTAATTATAGTCTAGTTATCAAAGGTTATATAAATAAGCAATTTCGAATTCCAAAGGTTCTTAATTACAGAAGGGATATAATTATAGTACTCGGCTATAATATAGTCGCGGAGAGTTTGGTGGTTACGCTAAAAAATCTCTTCAGCTAGTAGATTAGCAGCTTTAATCATTGCGTAGAAGGAAAGTGTTTTAATAACTTAAAGAACTTAGTTATCATTAATTACCCAGTTTTATACGGCATTAAGAAATGTAGTGCGAGAAAAGCTGTTAATAATCTCATTTGCCACCTCCTAGAGAACCTCAACGCCTCTGGCTTGCATGTTGGCTAAAATCGATTTCTGCCCCTGAGGAAGCTGAAATTGAACCTTGCCGTTCTTATTAACACTATGGCCAGGAGTCTGAGCCTTTAGATGTGCTTGAGCTGATGAGGTTACTACACCAGCCTCATACTCACCACCCTGCTTTTTGTGTTGATAATAGTATCTATACAAAAAATAGAGCTTCTTTTTATCCCTATGCTAAACACGCCACCCGTATTGATAAATCCAGCTTAGCTTTCCCTTTGCATCCATAAAAGGCTTTTGGAAGTGCGGAACTCACTGCTAATCTGGCCCTTCATATTATTCATCGTCAGGTGTCCTGTTAATATTATCATTCTCTGAGTTAGAATTAGGCGAAGAATCGGTAGTGGCAGTCGCGGCAGTGGATTGAGTCTGCTTTGGAGGGTTCTTGTGATTATGGACGGCAACACGCTTATTAAAAGCCTTTAGGAGGTTCGAATTCATCATAAAAAGAATAAAAGGAATGATATTAGAGGCGTACGTAGGTTGATCTTAATGTGGATGTGGACTTGACGCGAGGTTCCAGGGTTCAGAGCCCGGAGGAACCCTGTCCGAGCGAGTTGCCGAGATTCGACCTGTCAAACCTGCCAAAAAGTTTAAATTTGGCGATTACCCGGCAAAAATGCACCTCACTTCATGGCCCTCTTATGGCTATCAAATAAGCCAAACAAATCAATCAAATCGAGGCTCTTGATTTGATTTGTTTGCCAAAAAAAGTGAGGTCGATTTGATTTGATTTGTTTGACATTTGTCAAACAAATCAAACAAATCGTCAAATCAGATTGATTGTTAGCAACTCTGACTCAGACGCTAAGGCGGATGAGGGCCGCCTGTTCAGACAGTCAGCGGCCGGTGGCATTATTGAGGTCAGGCTAACTTCAGGAATGCTAATCGGAGTCATATCCCGAATCAGGTCTACCCTCTTTCTCCATGGAGAGGTTCGCTGACGCAACTCCTTTCATGCTCCTGAGCTCAGCCCACCCTAAACTCTGCCAAGCATACAGCAAGTTAAACCCGCCAACTTCACTTGGTTGTTCTTGCCCTATAAGTCATGGTTCCGATGGATTCACACTAAGACATCTTGCTTAGTGCCTCCGGAACCAGCGCCTCTCCTAACCCGTCTCTGCCAACATTCTTCCGCACGCGTGGATTCTCGGCGCCTTGCAAAAGGGGTTTGCCGTGAGTCGACTTGTTGGGAACTCCGTTGCCAAGTTCTTCACACCCAAGACTTGAGCAATGTCTGCCTGGCGATGACTGCAAAGCAAGCATGGTGATCCTGAGTGATTGCGACGGGTGTTGGTGACGTTACAGCAATGAATTGACTACCAACCCTCCGGAGGTTCGGTTGCGTTCGCATAAATTCGTCCCACTCCGTCATGAGCTGGCTTCCCACGGTCATACCAACGCAAGGACTGAGCCATTTTCGCATGGATTCTGCGCCGCCCTGCCAGCCGTCGAAGCCAGCAATGTCTCACCATGGCCGAGCCCCATCCACGAATGCCAACGCTCCAATCGTAACCGCTGCTCTCCGCTCAGTATGCATCCTGCGCCGTTCGCTCAGTCCAAAGAGAGCCGTTATTCATCAAAGCGCGTTGCTGTCCTTCACCAAGCACTCTGCGCCTGGACTCTGCTTCGCCTTGCTGGAGGCTGTCGCTCAGCTGGGTTACCGGTAGAGCTGGCCTACAGTACTCCTTTGTCAAGGGGCTCACCATTGAGTCGCTCGTAAGGACCGAGGAATTCACCAGCATTGACCAACGGTGTCATCTGGTTCACTCCGGCGTCGAAGCCCTTCTACTCCGCAGTTGTGAAGAGTTCGGGTGGTCGGGGGTCGGGGGGATAAGAAACGATAGTGCTGTCAGATGGTAAGTAGAAGAAACTAGGTCAGCAATGGGAGCAAATACAGTGGCCATGTGGTTTTTATGCTCTATAGTCCCTCAATCATCGTCTGGGTGGATGAGAAGCGGAGTTGATCGCAAGGACGGACGGGTTACTTTCTGGGACCTTTTGATGGTGTGTGTTAGCGTGAGGCAGGAGTCGTCGATTGCGGCTGGCGAGTTTCAGCGTCTATGTCGAACTAGACTGTTTGGAAACAAGCCGGTCATGAACTCTTGGGAGCGCAATTAGGAGAATAGCATTGATGACTGGTTTGAACTGTAGTTGTGGTCCGGTGATAGTTTTAACAAGGCACAGAATCAATGTAACATGTGAAGAATACAGATGTAACGATTGGTAATCAAAACTCGTTAACGTTAACGGCTAGATATAGAAGTGTAAGATGTTTGGGGGGAGGCTAGTCCAAAGTGAGTATAGCGTATGTCAAAGCGCTGGCAGGAGAAAAGTTGAGTAGCATGCGAAAGCCGGAAGCCGAACCTACACACCACTATAAACTTATTAATAGATAGAACCTTAAATAGAAAAGAAACTAAAATCGACCCAAGCCACGGAAGTGTAATTACTAGTAATTGGAAGGTAATAAATAGAGTTTTATGTTAGTACTTTAACTACACTTTTAATTAGTTTAAGCCTAGTTATATATATTATATAATTACTTAAAAAGCTATATATAAAACTAAAAGTTATTTTTTATTTAAAATATTTAAATAAAGTTAAAATATACTTTACTTTTTTAAACTTAATTTAAAATTAACTATTTTATTTTCTTTTAAAAATTATATAAAACTTATTTTTTAATAATATATTTTATAAGTAAATTATACAGGTAACTAGGTTATCTTAAAATTTACTAAAAAATTAAGAATTTATACTTACATAACTTAACAACTACTTAATAATAAATTCTAGAAATTTAATAAATAATTAATAATACCTTAAAATAAAGGCTATTAAATTTTTAGAAACAAGAAGTTAAATATTCTTAAAATATTTAAAAAAAGAAGTAAATTTAAAAACTAAAATAATATTATTTTAATAATTATTAAAGTTTCTTATTACTTAATATACAAGTTTACTTAATAAATACTAAAAATTATAAAATTAGTAAACTTCGTTAGGAAAAAAATTGGTAGCATTTTTATAGTATTTAACTATATTTAATAGCTATTTACGCATTTTATGTACTATACTCTATAGCTTATAATTTTAACTCTAAAGTAGTATTAAGCCACTAAATATAATACTATCTTATAAAATACTATAAAATATGTGATTATATTCTCTAAAGTTTTTATTACTATTTATAATATTTACATAATTTATTTATTATATATATTATGTATATTATACACATTTTGTAAATTTAATACTTTCTAAGTATACTATATATCTAGTTTATTTTTTATATATAGTACGTATATTTTAAAGCATAATTTTAAATTACTAGTTACTACTAATTTACTATATAAGGTAATGAAATATTATATAAGCTTTATTTATTTTTTTCTTTTTAATTTACTTAAAGTATTTTTTGTGTTTATTTTAATATTAATATAGAATTAGCTCTTATATTAAATCTAAATATATTTTATATTATATCAGAATTGGCTTTTATATTAAATTGGATTTGGTTTTTATATTAAATTAAATTTAGCTCCTATATTAAATCGGATTTGGCTCTTATATTAAATCTAAATATTAAAAAAAAGACTCTTTTAAACCCTTCTTTCTCTTACGGGGAGCCTAATTTAAATTTAATATAAAACTCTTAAGATAGCTTAATATAAGGCTTAAGAGATAACTTAATATATAGTTTTAAAAATAGCTTAATAAAAGTAATATAGTATAAAGCTTTAAAAGTAGCTTAGTATAGAGCTCTAAAGATAGCTTAATATAGAGCACTAAAAATAGCTTAATATAGAGCTCTAAAAATAGCTTAATATAGAGCTCTAAAAATAGCTTAATATAAAGCTCTAAAAATAGCTTAGTATAAAACTCTAGAGGCAGCTTAATATAAAGCTTTAGAAATAACTTAATATTAATCTAAATATATATTAGTAAATAGATTAGTAAAGGGCTTAGTAGACCTAAATATTAGCTTAATATAAGTATATAAAGAAAGAAAAACAGAGGAAAGAAAATTCTATTAGAGTTAAATAACAAACTATAAGTTTAGCTTTTCATATATAAAGAAACTTAGTATATATAAATAGAAAATAGTAAGTTTACAGGCTCACAGCGCCCATAGATATTAGTAATAAATTTTAGAAAATAAATAGGCAAAAACTAGACTATTTTATAAATAAAATAGTATAAAATTTAAAAGAGGCGTAGTATATTATAGTATTTAATAGCATTTTATAATATCTTATTATATACTAATATTAAAAATTATAATTAGCTATACTTTATAGTAGAGTTATAAGTAGAGTTACGTTTAGCAGCTAAATACTACTAAATACTTAAAAATACTAGAAATACTAAAATAGTATAAATATAAAATCTTTAGCTATAAATTTTTTTCCTGACGTTTATATAATACCTAATTTTTTTATATAATTTAAACTCTATTAATATAAACCTTTTTAAAGTTATACTAACTTTGTTAAAATTATTAAAACTTAAAAAGGCTTTTAATTATACTTAAATTATAAAAAAGTTTAAATATAATTATTTAATACTATTTAAAAAATATTATAGTACGTAGTATATTATTATAAGTCACTAACTTACTAATATAACTTATACTAGTAATCTTTTATTTTAACTAAATAAATAACTACTAAATAGTTTTTTTGTGTTTAAATTAAATGGCTTATTAAACTTAGTAAAATTAAGTTTAATTAGTAGAAGTAAAAAAAGGAATATAGTAAATAAAATTTAATAAAATAATATTAAACTATTTTACTTAAAAGTTAATTCTTAATTTTAAAGTAACTATATGTTATATAATATTTTATATTTATAATAAATTTATATATATATATTATATATTAAATAAAAGTATATTAAATACTACTAAAAAAATAGTATATAATAGTTTTTTATTTTAAATAATTTTTTTTTACTTACTAAGTTTTATTTTTATAATTCTGCTTAATTATTTATCTAAATATCTTTTTTTATAGAACTTGAACTTACTTTAAAGTACTTTTACTTATAAATTCTATTATTTTTAGTTTACTTCTACTTTTTAATATTACTTATATATTTTTTTATACTATGTTTTTTATAGTAACACTTTTTTAGTTACAGTTACTTTTTTATTATAGTCTATAATTTTATTCTTTTTTTTATAAGTAGTATAAAAGTAGTTAGTTTTTTATATAAAAGCTAAAATTATAAAAACTTTTTATTTCTTTTTTATTTTTTTATTTTTTTAAGCATAACTTAAGTAGAATTATTTTTAATACAAGCTTACTATTTCATAAAAAAAGTTTAAAAGTATAGTTATTAAATACTATTTTCCTATTTCTATTATAATAAGAGTAATTATGTTTATTTAGTAAATCTATTTTTTAGGTAATATATCAAGTATATTAATTAAACTATTTTATGTAATTTCTAGTGTTATAGTTCTTATAGAATTATTTTAATTATAAAAAAATCCTTTTAGAAGTTAAAATAAGTATAAAATAAATAATTTAAAGCCTAAAACTATTATTATTATTTTTAATTATAACTAGCTTAAATAGATTTTTTTAAAAAAAGAAATATTTTAGTACAAGCTTACTTTAATTAATAAAGTTTATATATTAAAAAAGAAGAAGTAAAACTATTAAAATTAATTTAGTATCCTACTTTTTACAGTATTTAGTGTTATTGTATTTTTTTTTTAATTTTAAGTAAAATATCTTATATTTTCTATATTTCTTAAATATAGTTTTAAAGTAAGTATTTACTAGTTTATTTAATAGTACTAGTTAATTAGCTTTAAACAATTTTTAAGTTTTTAACTAGCTTTTATGTATTATTTTTAAGTTTATACTTTTTTATTTAACTAAATACTTTTACTAACATTTAAACTATTAGTAATTTAGAATTTACTAAACATAATACTTAGTAGTATTTTTTTTAAGTTTAACTTTTATTTTTAGTTTAGTATTTAGTAGTACTAGTTTTAATAATAAAATATAAAAAACTAAGTAAATTTACATATTTTTAAGTAGTTATAATTTGTAATTTATAGATTTTATTTATTTTTTAACTTTAAATAGTTTTAATTTAATGTAATTTAGTTTCTTTAATAATTGTTTAGCTTTTAAAATTTTTTGTGTTAGAAAAACTTAATTTTTTTTTAAAATTAGTTTCTTAACTTTAAATTTTATTTTAATTTTTTTTAAAGGTCTTTTTTTTAGGTAATTTTTTTCTATTTTTTAGTAAAACTATTATAACTTTTTAACTTTTATTTTTACTTATTTTAATATTTTGTTTGTTAATTATAGTTTTTAATAAGCTGTTAGCTTATAACTATAATTTATAAAAAATAGTAATTTTTTAGTAGTTAATAACTTTGTAAAGTTATATACAAATTTAACTATTAATAGTAAGTTAATTTAGTTAATTTATAATTTATGAATATATATTTATAAATATTATTTTAATATTTAGTTCATTTATTTTATTTGTTTATTTATTTATAAGTAAAATATTATTAAAAAGTAATATTAGCTTTTAGCTTTTCTATAAACGTTTTCTAGAATATTAATATAAATAATTTATTTCTATTTGTAATAAATTCTTGTGATAATTTATATTATATAATTAATAATCTAATAATTATAGTTACTAATTTATTTCATTAGGAAAAAGATTCGTGGCTAAGAATTTTATATTCATGCTATTCTAGTATTTCCGGTATTTTTAAGTATTTAGTGGTATTTGGCTGCTAAACGTGACTCTACTTATAACTCTACTATAAACTATAGCTAATTATAACTTCAAGTATAAGTATACAGCAAGATGCTATAAAATGCTATAAAATACTATAATATATATAAACTTTAGTAAAGTACAGACAGTAGCCAACATACGTAGTAAGATTATATTAAACTAATATAGAACTATAGAGTTTTTAATTTACTTTATTATTATATATACTACTCTATTATATAGAATTTGCTAGGATATATATTGCTTAAGTGATATATAAGTAACTTATAATAGTCATAGTATACTAGTAATAGTACTATATAAAGTATAACTATTATTTTATTATCTCTTTTTATAATAATCTCTTGAAATTAAATCTCTAAAATGCTCAGTGGAATACATATACTATCTATACTTTTAGGAATATAAGTTTATATTTATCTAGTACTATTACCATATTTATGTTCTTCTTATTACTATATATTAACTTTTATACTATTTTAGTAAATTCTGTTGACTTTACTATCCTCTATTTAATACTAGACTTACTGTTAATTAAGATATAACTATAGTAATATAGTTCCATCTATTCTTACTAGTCTATCCTAGTAAATATCTACTTAATCTCTATATACTTATGGCTTAGTTTTACTATAATAATATAGTTTATACGCTGTACGTTCAGCGCCAGTGTAACTAATATAAAAGTATAAAATAAAATCCATTTAAAGTCATTATTTTTAAATAGTTATAGAACTTTATTTTTTTTTATTTATACTAGCTGCGTAGCAGAGGACAGATCTATTACTATATATATAATAAAGTCTATTTTTCTAAGTGGCTAATATAAGAGAGTTATAAGTTATAATAAAAACTTTACACTATAAGCTATCTCTTCTCTTCTATCTTTTAATATTAGTATATATAGTAAGAGCGGCCTTAAACTTCGCGTTGGGTTTAAACTAGTTATTAAGAATTATAGTAAAAAATACACTCTGTGGTTTATTAACCTACTTTCTAATAAGTATATCTATAGTTAAGTAATTTCATTAACTCTTTATAATTAGAGGCGTGTTATTATTTTAGTACTTAATTATTTAAACTATAGTTACTACTACCTTTACAGTATAATAGGATTCTAAGATAGTAATGCTAGGCCTACTAGGTTCTAAACTTAGGTTTTTTTTTTTTATTTCTTATTTATCTATAAGCTTAGTATATTTGCGCTTGTTTTTTATTTTAACTTTTTTCTCTAGTCTTCTAATAATAGCCGCTTTATCCTAAGTGAGCTTAATATATATAGTATTAAACTTAAAAATACTAACCTTTAAAATAACTAGCTTACTGTTAAACTAATATGTTGATTTTTTTTTTATGTATTTAAAATATTAGCATTACTCTACAGATAAATACAGCTAGTTTACTGTATTTAGGGTTTTATATTATAACATATAAATTAGTTTTTACTTTCTTATAGAGATAACTAAATTTTTTTATTTTTATCTTAACATTATTATCCGTGAGCTTATGTAGAATCCTGAATGGATTTTTTTTTTAATCTAAACTTATTAGTCACGCTTTAGTCTAATTATAATAAATCTTAGTAGCTATATTAGATTACTATTATAAGATATACTAAACGTACTTTATATAGCAAGGTTATAACTATATGCCCTGTAATGTTTCTTAATAGTATTTTTAATAAAGTCTATTATAATATTACTATTTGTATCTAGATAGTACTTATTTTAGAATATATATCTAATCTATATAACAGGCTAATAAATGTGTCTAACTATAGAGTTCTTTTTCTTAGAACATAACTAAATAGTCTGTTATGTACAGGTTAACTTATCTTTTAGTTATAACTTAATATAACCTTATATTATAACTATTATAAAGTGTGTAGAATATTATAGCACTTTTATTAGCATAGCATTACGCTCTTTAATATATAGTCCTATAAATATAGTTTTACTCTATAGGTATGTTTATATATTCTTACTAACTATAAATATTTAATTCTCTTTTTTATATTGTTCTTTATTAGACTAGTTAACGTTCTTATAGATTTTTATTAATTTATCTAGTGTTAATTTACTAGAGAGCTTATTAACATTAAAACTAGGCACATAAATTATAATTTAAGATAGGAAAGAGTATTATATAATCGCGCTATTTTTCAGCATACATCTAATATCATTCCGGAAACTAAATAGACTAGGGTTAGATATAATAGTAACTATAATATCTTACTATAACTTAATAAAATAAAGATCTTTATTATATTACTTATAGTAGTATATAAGTAGCTATAGTTTTACGCTTAAATATGTTATATTAAGTAGCTATAATTTAGGTAGATAGAAAGACTAATTCTAACACACTCTAGCTCACTCTATATTTATTATATTCTAGTAATAAAAATAGTTTATAAAATAAAGAGTAATTAATATTATTATCTTTTTTAAGCTAGATAAGTCTGTATTAATATTACCTCTTACTATAGTTTTTTCTTATATAAATACCTAAACCACAAATGCTAGCTGGTATGAGCTAATTTTAAAATTAATATTAAAACTTTAGTTTAGAATCTTAATTAAATCTATCTCTATAAGTGCTTTAAGATTAATAAGTAGGAAGTATTTATAAATAAGCTTTAAGTCTACTTCTTATACATAAGTAAAAAGGCTATCTAAATTATCTAAACCGGCTTAATAGAGAGATGTGAAAAATTTTTGCTTATTAAGCTTATACAACTCATCCATATCAATATCCTAGTAATTAAAATTATTATTTAGGATATTATACTCTTTGTTATTATTATCCGCTTTATTATTATTATTATCTCTATTATTTAAGGTATTATCCTCTTCTTTATCACTAGAACTAGAATTAAAATTACTAGGCATATATATGCTATTGTTGTTTATCTTATTATTATTTATATTACTATTAGTTAATATAGATTTATTCTTAGAACATTTATTAAAGTAAACCTCCTTTTCTTTATTATCTCTTAATAGTAAATAGTATGGGACTATCTATTTTATTTCCTATTTATATAGAAATAGTTTATTATTACTACTATTACTGCTAATATATGTTGCTGTTTTATACTTTTTATTACTTTCTTTATAGGTTTAGAATATAGGTTGTATTATAGAGATAGAAAATTATATCTTAGCAGCATTTATAAAATAAATGTTTAAAGATAATAGTAGTATTATAAGTATTATAGTCTATATACTATTTCTTACTATCTAGTTAAAGGCTGTGTTTAGGTTAGTGTTGCTTTAAATAGCAAGATACTCATACTTCTATAGTGCTAAGTATATACTATTTTTAAGTATATCTATATAATAAAACTTTTTATAAACTTCTAATTTCTTTTTTAGCTTCTTTAATGAAGTAATTTATCTACTTTTAGATAAGATATATAAGACCTTAAGTATTTTAATTACTTCTAATATGTTATCTCTATATATATTTCGGATTTTAATTAAGATATTTTTTTTACTAACAGGTGCACATGCCGCCTAATTAGTTAAATAAAATAAAGTATTATATAGTAACTACTTAATTAAATTCGTCTGTTAGGGTGCACCCTGCTAATAGAATAATATTATTTAGGTTTAATAACTAGATTTAGGTAGCAGCAGGTCTATAGATAGGAATATAGATATTAAAGTTTATATCTATATAAATTAAGAACCACCCTGTATTCTCCTTACATTATTTACATATATAGTTTCTATTATTCTTGTAATTATATATATTTTCTATTTTTCTGGTGTGTTGCCAAATTCCGGCATCTTAGCACAGAATTCTATAATATGTTTACGTTTTATATTATCTAAGTTACTATAATAGGTTGTATTCTTAGATTTTATTTTAAATATAACTCTCATAATCTTTTACTTTAGGCTATTATACTACTAAGAACTTAATCTAAAGTCTTTAGAGAACTCTATATTTTTACTTAGTTTTAAGTATACTTTATACCACTCTAGCGGCTTTACTTATAAACTAGCTATTATTATAGTACTTTATTAGCAACGTATATATAATAGTAGAATATATAAAAATATGTTAATAGACATTAAATTAAAGGATATAGTTATTAATTAATAGTTTAGTCAGGACAGCGCTGGTATTAAGTGTTAAAATAGATTATTAAAAATAAATATATAATAAGGTATAGAAATGTAGTGAAAAGATGCAGTAAAAAAATATTATAAATTTACTTTAATTAGCAATAATACCCGTAATCTAGACACATATACTAGTAACTTCTATAGTAAAAGTAATATATAATAAGCTATACTTCTTACTATTTTCTTATTATTATAATTACTACTGTTATTAGGCAGTTACCTGCTAATCTTATAGATTAAAACTTAAAGTCTCTAGTTTTCTCTTATAGTAGTATACAGTATATTATAGTATACTAATAGAATTATATTATAATTTTATAATTTATAGGGACTACCCTACCTAGTTTACTTTATAATATAGGCTAGGCGGTAGTCCAGTACTGTTAAATTCTTATAGTTTTTAATATAAGTAAGTTTAGGTATGATTTGTATACACCTATATTTAACTTACGTATTTTTAATAAGTATATACACTAGTATTTAAGCTTCTTAGCTATAATAAAATAATAAGAATAGCTGTAATTAGGTAGAGTCCTGGTAGAAAAGTAACTACTTATTTTAACACAATATACAAAACGTTTCTAGTATTATTATCGTTATATAGAGTTAGTTAAGACGCGTGCTATTAATATTCATAAGACTATTAGCATCCATATATAAAATATATAATAATATAAAGTAACTAGTACTTATTTATTAGTATTTATTATAAAAAGTAATATACTCTATTTACTTCTGCGCTGCTAAAGACTTTTATCTTATATTATTATTTTATATAGTAAAAGATTTCCAGCCTCTGCTAAGCCTTTAAGTAACTAAAAAAAAGAATTATTTTTTCTAGCTATTATATATCTCTTACTTACTATATATAGCATCTCGTATAGTAATGAGAATATATAAATATAATAGAGGTATATACGTAAAATATAATAATCAGTATATACCCTAAATCTATATAATATACTTTCTATTACGAAATCCTGTATAAATTAGTATTTTATTACAATTTATAGTAGTAAGCATGTACTATTAGTATGTATTTATTAATTATTTATATTATCTAATCTATTCTACTAAGATGTATGTGACGTATAATATTGTATAAAAGTAAGTAATATCTTTTATAATATCTTATTTAATAGTATAGCACGCTTAATGCGCTACTAAGTTTTAATTTACTTTAAGTACTATATAAAGCATACTAAGACTTAAAGTTATTTACTTAAATTTTTTTTTCTTAAGTTTTTTGTTTTTTATATTATATGCTTATATTATAAACTATAAGAGCTTAATAGTACTAAACTATTACCTAATTTATACTATAAAGCAGGCTAGATAGAATAGTCTTTATAAACCTATATTATACTATAGGTAGTAAGTATTAGTGTATTAGTTACTTCCAGCTTTAATATATATCATACTACTATATATAATAATACTAAGACTTTAAGTTACTAGTTAATTTTAGGCTTTTTTATTTACTAACTTTACTTTCTATTATAAACCTTACTTACTTTTACTTGATAATACTATTTATATAGGCTAAATAGTCCTATTATACTTACCACTTAAATCTATACTAGCTAAGTCTATAGATGTGAAGACTTATTAGCCTATAAATTAAATAAATTAGTTCTTATACTATATATCTAGTAAGAGATTTAAGTGTGCTAAGAGAATGTTATAAATAACTTACTTAATATACATTCTATTATTAAAAATAAATCTTTTTATAGATTATTTTATTAACTATAATATTAACTATATTAGTGACTATAAGAAGTTTATAAAAGGAGTTATAATCTTTAAGCATTCTCTAGCTATAGGTGTTATTAATACTAGTTTACTTATTAATAATAATTCTTAGCTTAGTAATACCCGGCTTCTTAAGCTTAGTAGTCTCTATATATCTATAGTTAATATCTTAAAATACTATATTTACGGCTTAATAGGCTATATATATACCGCATGCCCTAAGAAATAAGCCTTATAAATTTATTATAATTATAGTAAAATTGGTTATTTTAAGTGTAATTATACTCAGAACACCTGCCATAACTATAGTATAGAGAGTTATAAGAAGTAGAACTATTTTAAATTAGTATAAAAACACTACTAACTAACGCGCGTATACTTAGACTATAGTTTAATTAACTATATTACAACCTATTATAATTAATTCTATAAGAATTATAGAAGCACGGAACACGTTATTAATAATTATATAAATAGGTTTAAGACTCTACCTATAATAGTTATTATAGTTACCTTAGATATAACTAATATAATAGATATTACTATTTCTAGTGTAGCTACTGCTCTTTTAGAGCCTATAGATACTAAATAGAACTCTAGTAACATTTCTTTAAATAGTACTAAAATAGATAATAACTTACAGTCCTAATGATCTTCTAATTTAGTTAATTTACATTAAGTATTAAATAACTAGGTAGAAGATATTAAATCTTAGGGTAGTAATAATAATACTAAGATAAATAAACCGCATAATATACTTAACTTACTAAATAAGAATTAACTTATAGTACAGTTTATGACGCAGATCGTTAACAAATATATTACTATATATAATATTAAGTTTATAGTGTTTTATAAGAGCAGTGAGATATATAGCAGCTATGTATATAAAACAGTACTTATTTAATTCACAAATGCGAATATTAATGGTATTATTAATATAGATATTATTAATACCGCTTTTTTAGATACCTAGTGCTTATTATATTTAGTAATACTTAAACATCTTAAGCGCATTTTCCCGTAAAATATTATAATATTATGGTTATACTATATTAAATTTATTTTTATTTCTAATAAGTCTAATAGTAGTATACACACTCTACTTAGCAAGTACTTTTTTATTAATAGTAATTTTAAACTATATACTTAGTAGATTTATTATACTTAAAATATACTACTAGTTTATTTAAAGATTGTTATCCACCTTTTTATGCTTAGTACTAAGTAGATTAATAGTCTTATTAGTGACTTAAATATTAGTTTAGATAAATAAGAATATAAGAACTCTCTACTCCTTTAGTAGAATAGGTATACTATTAATATTTAGCTAGGTATATAGCTTTTAGTAAATACCTAGCCATCCTACTAGATTATAGCAAGATATTAGTTTAACTATTTTATTAAATATTTTATTATTAGCTTTTACTTAGTAGTTGCTAGTATAGAAGGCCTTAACTAGAACTCCTATATATCTACTATTATTCATCTTATTACTTTTCCTAGAGGTAGTAATAGAGTTTTTTTTATAACTATTTAAATAACTCTAGAGTTTAGTCTTTATATAGACTTAATTATTAATATAATCTTTCTTAGAGAAGACTCAGACAGTACTGCTGACTAAAAGAGTATTATTATTAATATAATACTATTTAGCTCTAGCTATAACTACTCTTACTTTATTTTTTAACTTTATGTGAGTAGGATGTTTACTATGCTTTCTAATATTAAGCAGAAGTATATCTTAAATAGCTATTAGTTTATAACTATTAAGAAGCTAAGTAATATACTAATTAAGTCTTAAAACATAAAGTGCTATATAAGTAAGCATATCTCTAAAATTAAAATAACTTAAGAGATTAATATTTTATAACATATATAGTAAAGAATCAGTATCTTTCTAATTAAGTGCTAGATTATTATAGCTAATAACTTTTTTAATCTTTCACACATTAACTACTTCTTTTGTGATATTAATAAGTATGGTATTATTATAATTAAGAATACCTACTAGTCTATCTTACTACTTCTAAATAATAAGTAGAAATAAGCCTGTACGGTACTTAAGTATATAACTAGTAGTATTTTACTAGTTTAAGGTCTAGAAGACACTAGTAAATTAACACTACTAATTATATTAATATAATACTAATACTAACTTAAAGCGCTGTATTAGGATCCCTGTAGAATCTAAATACTTTTATTTCTTAATTATTAACTTAATATACTAGCTAAAAACATCTGCACTGCTCTTATGGCTGATTATAAAATACTCTAGTTATAAGATAAGACTTTAAAGTTTCCTATTATTATTTACTAGCATATGTGTGTAACTAAGACTAAAGTATTTAAATAAAATATTATCACACAGCAGACCACAGCTAGCATAGATAATACTTCTAAATATATTAATAATAATAATAATATATATAATAATTATTCTGTTAATAGTGACGCCTATATATTAAGTATAGCCCTACTAATTTACTATATATTTAAGGCTAGTAATGCTACTAGTTTTAATAAGTATCTTAAGCTTATAGATTTATTAAAAGATTAGTAATTACTATACTTTATAAGTGTCCCTAATAGTGATAGAAACCTATATCCTATTATAAACTCTAATTTAGCTAAATATACTAAGTTCCATCAGCACCTTAACTAGCTTATAATAGAAAAAAAGATAATAAGTAATAATAAAACAGCTCTAATGCTTTTATTTAAAATAGTAATTACAAATCTAGTAAAAAAAGTAGATACTATTTTTATAATCTCTAACGTTGTTTTATAGACACGTGTATATACTATTAGTATTTTATATTCTATCTTCCATAATAAAGCTAGTAAAGTATCTAAACTAGGTAGTTTTAGTAGACTTATATAGAGTAAGCCTTATATAAGTAGTGTAAGAAATATATATATCTAAAAAAAAAATTCTATACCTTAAATCTTTCTTAGTAATATATATTAGCCTAGACTTATATTTAGTCTAAATACTAATACTCTTTTCTGCTAATAAAAGTTAGTATTCTTATATAGCTGTCTACTGTCAGCCGGTACAGATACTATATAGTTCTAGCTATAATATTAGTTTATTAAAGATATTATATGCCTTATAAATGCTGTCCTATTATACGGCTAGCTTTATACTAGTTTTAATATTAGAAATAAAGATACATCTAAGTTAGCAGCTGCTTTCTTTAAGGAGAGGCTTTATTATAACTATATTATTATATTTCTATCTACTAAAAACATAGTATAGATAAATGAATTTAGTAAGTTTATTTATAACATAGATTATACACAGCGCGTATTCTATATTATAATAATACTAATTAACTTTAGTATTAAGCTAGCATAAATTAGCCTTATTATTCTATATATAATATAGCTTACTATCTATACTACAGAACTACATGCTTTAGTAGAATAATATTATAATTAGCTATTTAGCACTATATAATAGGAAATTATGCTAAAAGTTAACTAGATTTAGGCCTTTACTATTAATAGTATCTAAAGTAGTTAAGTTAAATTTCTAATCTATAATACTACCATTACTAGTCTACTAAAGTTTGTTTAAGATGTAGCTAGAAATTTATTAGTAATTACTAAATTATAAGTAGGTCTAATTATTATTAGTAATATCCTAGTAGTTATAAGTTACTATATTAGAAATAAGTTCTTTATAAATACTGTATACTATAAGATTATTAAATAGTATAAAGATAATAAAGTATTTATTAACCTTAAGTGGTTAAAGAAGAAGAAATATTATAACCACCTAATAGTCTCTTTTAATATTAGTATAGTTATAAAGTAGGTTTATTAATAGCATAAGCATAATAATAACCTTTTCTTATATAGTTTAGACTTAGAATTTAATATTAGTCTCCCTGACTTCGTGAAGACACAGGATGCTAATTAGGATAATAGTAATAGCAAAAACTAGAGTTATAATAATAAGATAAGTAGAGACCTAATTAGTAAAAGTAGTAAAATAAATAAAAACTAAGATAAAAATAATTAGAACTTAGCTAGTTAGAATAGCATAATAAGTAGAGAGAATAATAAAGTAGATAAAATATAATCTAATAGTAGTCACATATATTAATAATAGTAGTAACTAGAATACTAAATATATATCTTATAAAGAGCTGCTTGTGATTATAGCTATTAATTAGTACCTATAATTTACTATTACTTAAGGTATAATATAGTAGATTAGGGTATCATATAGTACACTATATTTAGCTAAAGATTTAATAATACTAATAAATAGAGTAATTATATATATATTATAGTAATAGTATTTAACTTTAATATGTCTAATAACTCTAATAACTATCTTACATAAAATAATAGTTATTCTGTTAATTAGCTGCTTTCTGCTAGTTTATCTAATATATATTATAATAGAAATAAAGCTATATACACGTTAGTAACACGCTTATAATAGTAGTATATAGTTATATATTATTTCTATAAATAGTAGTAAATACTACTTGGCTTATTTTACTATAAACTATCTAAAACAGGGCAGCCCTCAACGCTCTATTATTCTATATAAATATAATATCTATATTAGTAGCTTATATCTAGACTAAGTCGTAATTTATGCTAGTAGTTATATATATCTTTATAAGCTACTAGTACTCTATAGTACGTAGTTTTTAAATTATAGAAGACATAGTTACCAGACTTAAAGCTATATTTATATATAAGACTAAGTTTATACTATCTAGTTACTAACTATAGAGTAATATTAATAACTAATTAAGACTACATCCACAGGTTTATATATAGCTATATATAAATATAATTCACGAATCTATATTAAGTGCGTGCTTATTCTCTGTACTAATTATATAATTATTAAGCTATTTCTATGTTTTTATTTTCTTACGCATATTTAACTATGTGTAGGCTAGTATATTCTATATAATCTTATATACCTATAACTTCAGTACCCTCTTATATTCTATTACTTAAAAGATAATTTTCTAAATTATTCTTTTATATAGTAATATATTTAATTTTCTATGGAATAAAGTATGTAATAGACCTTTCTTTATAATAATCTACTTAAAAATCTATTTAATAGTGTTAAGTCGGCTAGTATTAATACCTAAGCTAGTAATAAGTTATATATTTTTTTTAAATCTATTATAGAGTTATACCACTTAAGTTTAGCAGCATATCAGTATTATAGAGTGCGGTTTATTATAAATAATAGTAAGAATATTAGAAGCAGTAAAAACTAGTATAAAGAAAGATTTATAGATATAAAAAAAATATATTATTACTAGTGCGTTAAGCTCTAGTTAACTTAATACTATAATAAAATAGTATATTTTAGCGCAAATTACTCCCCCTCCCCTAAAGCAATTTATTATTAATTACTATATAACTTAATAATAACCTATTATAACTATATCTTACCACATAGAATAATGGGACCTTTTGACTATTATTACTGTAAATATACTAATAGTAAAATACTAATAAATAGCAGAGCATTAGGGAAACGTATAGCAGAATATTATTATAAGTTACTAACTTACTAACGTAAATTATACTGGTAACAAGCTATCTAACTGCTTATGTAACACTCAGTAGTTCCCTTACTTCCGGATCGGATAGCTTGTTAGACTTAGTAGAAGTTAGTTAACTCAGTAGAGAGTAAGAAGGAATACGGTAAGTTGAGATTCAATAGGATAGTATTGCACTATGTCACTTAAGGTGCGAATCTCAATTTTAGAGTAACTATAAAGAATCAAAAGTAATCGTGAACCGTCTGACGCCTCATACTTATAGAAGATCCTCCGTGCGTACATTATATACCTGTCGGCAGTATGTTAGATACTGCTAGAGGTTAATAGAGCTGCTAGAGATTCGGCTACCTCGCTCCGCCTCTATCTGCCTCTATCTACCAAGCCTTGCCTTGGTCACATAAGTCACTGCTCCCAATCCGTTGGCATGGTTCCATATTTCTGCCCTCGCTTCTTGGCCTGTGCCTTGGCCTGTGCCAATGCGTCCCGTGCCCGCTTACAGTTCTTCCTTTCCAGCTCGAACATACGTTTCTATTCTAGAGCTTCATTGGCTATTGTCGCCAGTTCCTTCAGCTCCTCAGGTGCAGTTACCTTACTGTTACCGTCCGTAACATTATCCCCCTCTTCCAAGTCTTCGTCTCGGAAGATAGTTTCTCCCTTCTATAAGCAGTATAAAGGCAGCAGGTCCTCTGCTCTGTGTTCCAGACTGTAAGACCCTCAACTCCCTTTCCTTCCTGCCCAGCCTTCCTACGATGACACGTCCCGAGTCGTCTCTAATACGTGCTTGCCATTTAGCTTCTCGGATCCGTAACGAACCCCGTCACATGCCGACACCCTGCTTGAACTGTTCCCGCCGGGGCGACAACTGCCTCGTGAACTTAAGCTCTAGTCATTACTCAGCCTGTGCTAATCGCAGTGTGAAATGCGACTTGGTTATCTCTCAGCCAGAATAGGATCATCTTGATCATAATAAAGAGAAACTCCGTTGTCAACTTGATGCTCTTAAGGATCAACGCTCTGAGCTCTGTGCTCAAGAATTGCGACTTCGTCGTAAGCTTACAAAAGTTGATTCTAAGGAAAAGAAGATATTTAATCAAGAGATGGCCTCCATTCGCGAAGTCCAGGCTCTTAAAGAGGCTGAAGCTTGTTCTTAGGGTCAAGGAACTCACACACCGCAACCTGCAGTGCCGGCTTCCTTCTAACTTGCTTTGTTTTCTCTTTCCTTTGGTTTGGATTGGAACGCATTGCAGTCGTCCTTTCCATAAGATACAGCCCTTATTAGTTTGTCTAATGGTACTAGTCAATTAGCTCTGAACTGTTCCTCAGGTTCCTAATTAGCTCCTACGTATCATCTTTAGGTCTATAACCTTTCTATCTAACCAGATACTTCCACTAATGTCTGAACTACTGGTAGTCCAAAATTCACTAGACTTCATACTTAGTAATATCTTCCTTAAGTTTGAGTTTTGTTTGTAGTTTGGCATTCAGTGGTGCTAGTTCCAGTTTTGAAACATGAAAAACTAGGTAAATTCTTGTATCCTTAGGTAGTTGTAGTTCGTAATTTATAGGTCCTATTTATCTTTTAACCTTAAATGGTCCTAATTTAATGTGATCTAGTTTTTTCAATAGTCGTTTTATTTCTAAGTTTTTTTATAGTAGGAAAACCTTATCCCCCTCCTTAAAGGTTGGTCCCTTAACTCTAGATTTGTCTTTCTACTGTTTGCTGAGAACTCCTTTCTAAGTGATTTTTCCTACTATCTCCTAGTAAAGTCGTTGTAATTCGTCGACTTTCATTCTTGCTACTTCTAATATCTTGTCTAGTTTTTGTGGTTCTTAATAAGCCGTAGGCTTATAGCCATAGTTCGTAAAGAATAGTGATTTTTCCGTAGTTAATGACTTTGCAGAGTTGTATGCAAACTCGGCTATCAGTAGTAAGTCAATCCAGTTATCTTATTACTTATTAACGTATATTCATAGGTATTATTCTAGTGTCTAATTTGTCTATTCTATTTGTCTATCTATTTATAGGTGAAATGCTGTTAAGAGGCGATGTTCAGCCCCTAGCTTCCCTATAAACGTTTTTTAGAATATTAATGTGAACAATTTGTCTCTATCTGTAATAAACTCTTATAGCAATCTATATTATATAATTAAGAGTTTGATTAGTAATATTACTAATTTATCAGCTTTAATTTCCGTATGTGTTGGTTTAAAGTATGCGTATTTCATAAGTTAATTTATAATAACTAGTATCATATCATACTATTAGCTTTAAAAAGTGGTTGTTATTGGTATCCCTGTGATAAAGTCTATTATAACTGATTCCTATAGTAGGTCTAGTAAAGGAATTAGTTATATAAGTCTATATTCCTTATATCTTAACGCTTTATTCTTTTTGCATTTAATGTATTCCAAAAGAATATCTCTAACCTTTTTCTATATTCTAGGAATCTAAAAGTGTCTGTTGACTCGTTCTATAGTTTTTTTAATTCCTTAATGTCTGTGCATTTTAGCTGAATGTTAGTCCCTAATAAGTTTAGTCTATAATGCTTCTAGTATAAAGATAGTTCCTATTTTATGCTATTATAATCATTCATGGTTATATTCTTTAATTCGTTTTTACTATATATTTTTAATAATAACTATAGTCTTAACATCTATTTATAAGCTTCCTAGGGATCCATCTGGTTTTTATTTGAGTATTATATTATAGATTTCTAGTATATCCTTTATATAGTCTGCTTATTAACTAAATGTGTTAGCCACTATATTTTCTTTTCCTAACTTATAAAGTATTTAAAAGTTGAATATAGAAACTAGTTCCTACTATCTAACTTATTATTAATTTAACTTCTTTATTGTTGTGAATGCTGTCAGATTCTTGTAATCTAAATACATAATAATTTAATACTTAGTTCCTTCCAAGTAATATCTCTATTTCTTAAATACTTAAACTATTACTAATAGTTCTTTATCATGGATGTCGTAGTTTAACTCGGTAGTTATAAGTTTATAAGATAAGAAGTCTACTAAATATTTATACCTATTGTTTTATACTTATAGTAGGATAGTTTTTATAGCTCTGTCTAATGCATTTACATATATCTCTATTTAAAGTTATAGATTAAACATTTTTAATATTAGTGGTTGTTGGAATATTTCTTTTAACATTTTGAAAGCGTCCTCCTCGCGCTGTTTCTACTTAAATTATTAATCTTTTTTAAGCAATTCCGTTAAAGGTGATGTGATTTTTAAGTAATTCTTAATAAATTATCAGCAGAAGCCCGTGAATCCGAGAAAAGAATAAACTTCTTTAGTATTCATCAGTGTTAGCTAAGATAGAACATCTTTAGCTTTATCTAAATCAATTGCTATTCCGTCTCAGGATACTAAGTATCCTAAGAATTTAACTTCAGTCCTGTAGAACACATATTTCTCTGTCTGAATATATAATTTATATTCCTTAAGCTTTCGTAATACCTTCCTGGTATACTTAATATATTCTTTTAGTATTCTATTCATGTATATAAGCACGTTATTAAGATATGCTATTATAAATACATCTAGATATTCCCTCAGCACATAATTAATAATTGTCTGGAATGTTACTGGTGCATTAGTAAGTCCTATTAGCATAACCAAGTATTTAAATAATCCGTATCTTGTTTTAAATGCTGTCATCCATTCGTGTTCTTTAGCCATTCATATTTAATAGTATCTATCCTTAATATTAAAGAGGCTAAACTATTTAGCTCCTCTAAGTTTATCCATAAGTTCTAATATCAGCGGTATTAGATAATAGTTCTTGACTATAACTTCGTTAAGGTGTCTGTAATTAATACATAACCGTAGTTTACTATTCTTCTTTAGTACGAAGAGCATTGGTGATGCCATCTTGCTTTAACTAGTTTATATATACCCCTTTTATTGATTTTCTTGCAAGAATTTCCGTAATTCTTCCTGTTGGTGTATAGGTACTTGATATAATAGTCCTGGTTTTAAATCCGTTCCTTCTTTGAGCGTGATTTTGTGGTCCCAGTCCTAGTATTCTGGTAACTGGTCTTTAGCTTCCTTAAAGAACCATTCTCTGAATTCTTTTTGATATTCATTTGGCACAATAAACGTGGTATCGTGAAGTGTTGCTTTCTTTATCTATATTATGGCTCTTATTTATCACTATCCGTGGTAGTCATTTCTGATTCCTATGGTTTTTTTTCTCTAATTAATGGTCGGGTTCCATCGTGCTAGCCAGTCCCATCCTAAGATAAAATCCTCACTGCCTAGATCCATGATTTTGATGCGGCAGTTATCTGTGTAACCTGCTGCTCTAATAGTCACATTCCTTATTTCAAGATTAATTAGACCTTCTCTGAATGCTGCCGGACTATCGTCTACGCGTCTTACTTACACAGGTTTATCTAAAACTCTAGTCAGCATCTAGTGTCTCTACACCTATTTATTTAATATAAGTGTCTTACTAGCCCTACTGTCTATAAGCGCTAGTGTCTAATTACTGTCGATATATACGTCTACGTATAGCTTATTTTCGTGTTTCCTCTGGTTCAGTTATGTGTACATAATTGATATATTGTTTCTAACCTTTAGTTCTTAGCCCTCCGGTGGCTTGGTCGTAGTCCACTGGCCTTCTAGTTTTTTGTCTGTGGCTGACTCCTAAGTGGCAGTTGTTTTTTCAGTATTTCCTTATTAGGTCCGTGGATTAGGCATCTCTGGAGCTGGCATGCTTCCTTGTCAAGCATCTTATGTGCGTTCTTTGCTTATTCCCTATGATCCCAACATTTCCATCCCAAAAAACATTCTTAATATATAAGTTTTTTGTGTAAGTCTGTGGCTAACCATCCTTCTTAGCGGCGTTCAGCCTAGTGTCGTCGGCATCCTATCTGGCACTTATCCCATGATAGTTGTTTGTGTTTATCCGAATTTGGGTCCTGTAATTCATTATCTGAATCCGTGTAGACCAGTTCTTATTACAGGTCGAGTTCCTTTTTATTTACTAGTTACTGTAACACTTTTCTTATCCTTAGTCCTTTGACATGTATGGCGTGTTTGCTCTATTTACAGTCTTTTCCTATGTGGTTGGATGCTGCACATATCCAGCATTCCTTCCTCATTGCTCTGTCTGCGGCGTCATCATCTTGTACCTATAACATTAGTAAAGAAGTCTCTTCTTCCTTTTCCTTCTAATGGTGTCCGACGGGGTGATAGTACGCTGTATTGGTCGTGACTGGTGTAGGCATCTGTCTATGAATCTCATTCATCCATGTGGCCAGTTCTTGTCCGCTCAGTCCTCCATGCTGTTTGTTTCCTGCTGACTGTAGTACTTGTCAGCATTTGTACATTCCGTCTCCTAAGGTAACTTCCCAGTGTTTAGTAACACAGTGTTCCCCTTGGTGGTACTCTGATCTGCATATCCAACAGTGCCCCCAGCGTACGCGCTGTATGATCGTTGTAGACATAAGTTCCTTACCCTCCATAGTCTCTCGATCCTTTCTTTGTCTGAACTTCTGATCCTCTTTGTAGAATGGTCCACCTTCTTGTTCTATGATCTCATAAAACCTTTGTGTTTCTTTCTCGGTTCTCGCGTTGTGTTGTCAAGCTGCTGCTTCTCATATTATGGCGATCATGTCACCAGGTCGTTCTGTCAGATGATCCTTAACTTGCTAATACGGAATCTCGTATTCTTGTCCGAGATATGTGTGGCTCCCACAGATCCAGCATTGTTCTTTTTGAATTCTCCTTGTGATCGTTTCTTCTATCACGGTATCTCTTGCTTGTTCCACTCGGACCATGGCGATCTTGATTTCCTTCGGCGCTTTGGTCTAGATATAAGTTTTCTTAATATCTAATTGTCATTGCTTACAATCTTTGATGAAGTGTCCTTGTCTTCCATACCCTAGGCAGGCTTTGCGCGCGTAGCGTTCCATTTGTTCTTTAGTTCACTTACTTTACCCATTTCTAATAAATGTTTTTTTAATATCGATATCCATTGCGTTATAGGTTCGGTGGTCTTTCCCATTTCTTCTTGGTGCGTGGATCACTGATCTCCCTTATGCCTTCTTTTCTTGTTCTTGCTGGTACTGCCAGTCAGACTTGCTAACAAACAAACAAACAAATCGAGGCCTCTCAATTTGTTTGATTTGGCGTTTCAAAAGCTCCTGATTTGTTTGATTTGTTTGACAGGCTCTAATCACTTGATTTGTTTGAATTGATTTGATTTGCTGACAAAAGTTTATGTAATACGCGTGGGGCTATTCGACAGTAGTGGAATCCAGCAGGATCTCATCTATTTAAGCTATCGTGAGGTCTTGGCATGATGTAATAACTTGCCCTGCGTTGATTAAGTAAGCTAATATGTAGTAATATCAATAGTTTGACTTACCAAGCTTCTTGGGGGCCTTTTTTAGGCCAATCCGCTTCTAGGATCGCAAGGATTGGAGAGCTGAGAGCAGGTCTACGTTCATCTGGAGCCTCCGTACGCTAAGGAGATCCCTACACTTACTGAAGTTCCGCTCGCAATCAGCACTTGCTGCTGGGATAGTGAATATATTAATTGTAAGATGAGCTAGCAGCGGGTAATCGCCTTACTAAGTGAGCTAGTAGCGTATAGGATCCATTGCCAGCGGATCCTGTGGCCCTAATGGAGGCTTAAGCTTCCACTGTTTGTACTCATTATCTCCAGACTCCTTCTCTTATTATCAAGCAGCCTTGACGGAGGCAGTAATATAGTTTGTATGAGACAACGCTAATTACTACCGCTTTACTAGTGGCTCTCCTATTATTAATTTTGACGCGTTAGGCTTAGCAGCTGTGTTAGTAATCTTATAAGTTCTCTACAAGGCCTGAAAGCTCTCCTCTGCCTTCTCTAGCTAGTTTTTCTTTAGATTCTTAGTATTCTCAGGATCTACCTGTCAAAGCGCATCTAGTGTATCCTTATAGTGTGAGTATAATCACGTTACAGCGTAATAGGTAGGGGAATTATTAAGCTTATTATAGTACTCTAATAGCTTCTTCCACGCAGAGTTACAATTCGTTTTAATGTAGTCTTTAAAGACATCTAGGTCCTTATAATTAATATTAGTAACTTTAAATTTAATATCCTTAAGCGTGCTTATTAGCTAATTAAAAGTAAGAAAAATTTTCTAAATTATGCTATAGCGACCGTAAACACCTCTCTCTTTAAGCCAGAGAGTTGCTTTCTTAAAGGATTTTAATATCTTAATATACTTAAAGATAATTACTTAATTATGGCTTGTAAGGTCTCTCTTTTTTATAAATAATCATGTCTTAAGCTTATTCACGCGCTAAGCTGTATAGTAAGCTAGTTTTAATTAGTATTTCTCTATTTTATATAACACGTAGCTATTAAGGGGACTCTTGAGTTCAATAGTGCATTTAAAGTAGTAAAGATAGGAGTTCTAATAAGTTTTAACTAGTTTAATAATTTCCTTTAGCTTAAAGTTAACAAGGCCTAGTTACTTAGCCTTTTTAATTTAAAATTAATTAAGTAACTCTCTCACTTACAGGGTGATAATAGATGTAAGAAAATTAAAAAGTATATTAAATAGACTATACTTATACTACTCCTCTATCAAATTCTTCTTAGCCTTAATAACTGTAAGCTTGGGAGAGATTTAGTAAGTATAACCTACTACTAAATTTACTTCTAAATTTTCAAAAAAGTCTTTATCTTTACTTTATATAATAATTTAAGTATATAAGTTAAGAATATGGCAACTGCAGCGAAGCTGATAGTACTTTATATTAAAGCCATAAATTACTACTAATTTATTTATTATAGAATTATTATTAGTAGTATTATTAAGTATAAAATAGCCTACTTACTTGCCGTTAATTTAAAAGATCTCTATTATTAATTTAATAACGTTAGTAATATTCTTTTTAGAGTGCTAGCTATAGAGTTAAGGGAGACTAATAAAATAGTCTTATATTATTTCTTTTATATTTATATAATATATACATATCCTAGTAAGCGTTTACTTACTATCTATTATAGTTTAATTATTAAAGCTAAGGTATATAAGTAACTTCAAATTTCAGAGGTTCTTAATTACTAATAGGATATAGGCAAAATATTCGGCTATTATATAATCATAAAGGCTTTAGTAATTCTTCTAGAGTACTTCTTTAGCTAAAAAATTAGCTACTACTATTATCTCTTAAAATCCTAGTATTTCTAGTACCCGGAGGGCTTAGTTATTAGTAATAATTTAATTTTATACTATATTAAGAAACTTTGACCTGGAGAAGCTGGCTGCTATTTTATTAGCTATTTCCTAACTAACCTTAATCCCCTAAGCTTATATGTTTGTAAGGAGAGACTTTTAGCTAGGTAGAAGCTTATAAATAACTTTTCCGTCCTTATTAAAGCCATGGCTAGGAGTTTGAGACCTTAGATAAGCTTATACTAATAAAGTAGCTAATTCTACTTAATATTTTCTATTATGTTTCTTATGCTTATAGTACTATTTATATAGCTAGTAAAGCTTCTGCTCCCTCTTATACTAAATATACTAACCATAATTATATATCTAGCTTATTATATTAAAGCTAATAAAGGGCTTTTAAAAGTAAGAGATATAATTCTAGTTAAGGCCGTCATACGGATCGTTGCTAGGTATAATTTTTAGCGTTTTAATTTAGGTGCTAGTGTTAGAGTCGCTAGCATTATCAGCTTACTCAGAAAGAGTCTTTTCAGATAGTTGTTTATAGTTTTTAAGTGCAACCTTTTTCTGGAAGGCAATTTTAAAATTTATATTCATCTCAGAACAACGGATTTGTTAGGAAATGTAGTGGTTGTGAGGTTTTAATAGTGTATAGAGATAAGTAGTAGATACTAACAATCGCGCCCTAACAATCGCGTCAGGAGTGTTGACATCTCAGAGTTCCAGCAGAGCCTCGGCTAATTTATTCGGCCAATTAAGCTCCCTTTAAAAGGTCGATTTACCTGGCAACTTCGCCAGCCAACTCTCCCACCAATATGTACAGCCTCAAACAAGAATCAAACAAATCAAACAAATTAAGGCCCCTTGATTTGATTGTTTGGCGAAGACGGAGGTCTCTAGATTGTTTGATTGTTTGATTACGTTATCAAACAATTCAAACAAATCGCAAATTATGATTGTTTGTTAGCAAGTCTAAGTCTTCCTCCTCAAGATAGTCTAGTCCATCGCGTATAAGGCCTGCCCAAGTTATACGCAGAGGGGAAGGGTGTGTGGCACTCAGTGAGATGCCGGCCCCTACGACGATAACGAGCTTCTTGTCGTGCAATGCCTGCCGAATTTTATCCACATACTCTGCCTCCCTTCGGCGACGAGCGGAATCCATATCTCAGGTGTATGTACGGGTGGATGAGGTGCCGGGCAAAGGCCAGTAACGGAGGGGCAGCGAGCTGCTGCGCACGCTATTATGGATTCGGGGTGTAGTGAAATAATTAGGCGGCGGTCAGTTACGTTCGCAAGAATATCCGAAAGCGCTGTTCAAATAAGTATGGCAATACTAAGACATGCCCACAAGATTTGTACCTCACTTTCATTATTGCGACTTCTACTTGCAAACAGGATTATAACATCTGTTGATACCCACCTACTATACGACGGAGGGTTGTTTAAACGGAGAAGGCTCTGCTGGGACTGACAGCAATACTTCAGCTGAGCCTCCATCTGAGGTTGACCCCGCACAACACGCTGAGTCATTCTTGCGGCGCAATCCAGAGATGCGCAGTCGGCTCAATGTGCGAGACGCCATAATTTGGCCTTTTCCTTCTCTAAGCTATCGCGAAATCTGGGTATGTCATGTACAGTAAGATTATCCCTAAAGCCTTTAGTGTCAACTAGTGAGGGCTAATAACGTCGTAAGATGCGGACAAACTTGCCAAAGCCGTATAATAGAAAGTGAGGTTGTCTAACAGTATTTAGATTAGCCTAAACCGAAAGCGCTTTAGTAGGGTGGAAAAGGTTTTAAAGAGTACCTGGTGCGGGAGCCGATTTCGCTAGTGACTATTGGAGCCGTTACACGCTATGCGAGGGAACCGAACGTCAGCGAAGGGCGATTTAAATATCATACCACGTAATGGGTCTAAAAGGGGCTTGAGAAAGGGCAATAGTCGCCATAAGACGGGCTAAGTGAGAATATCGGAGATGAGGAAAGCTTGGCTTGAAATGCCCGTGACATGGTCCGGTTAAACAGTGGCTACGCCATTGAGTAGAGTGTCTCAGATTAAAAGATGTGTGGCTCCAAAACGGTGTCTTCTAAAAGACGATCCACGATTTAGAGCATAATACAGACATTATGGTAAAGGTAGCTACTGCTTAGCTCTTGGTAAATACGAACAGTGTTTTAGGATCGGATCCGATCTCATACAACCCACTGGACGAGACTAGACCTGATTAGCGAAAGTTGCAGCTGACCTAGTCAATATAGATGTTAAGTGCTTGGCTTTCCACTTCTCAACAACGCACCGCTTGACCTAGCAATCCTGATTTGGACCATTCACCCCTCATACTAACCTCACCACTCCATGGTACCATAACTCTGCTAGAGTGGTGCATTTCTAATGGTGGGAAGGTCACCGTTGTAATTCCATCTCTGTGTGTCTCGAGAGCGGCGCTCCTCCGCCTTGGAAAAGCAGGAAGGCAGAGCCACGAGTCACGGACCGTAATTTCCCCGAACTAACGCCTATAAAAGATTAAATAGAATGCTAAAAAATATTTTTGCTTCTTAACATCTCTTCTTTTTCATCCACATAGCATGGAAACGTTGACCCCGCTAGCCATTCGAAATTAGGGACGCCAACCCATATCTATTGCGATCTCAAGGTTTTCTCCAGAAACAGCCTCAGCCAGGTATTGCTGTATCGAAGAATGTATTCTAAACATTCAATCTAACTATTAGTCTTACAGATCTAAGACCTTTCCTCTCTAGAGAGAAACCTGAGCGGGGTAGACTATCAAAGCAAGATGCGTTCGACTCAAGTCGCGCTTGCAGGTGCCACGGGCAACCTTGGCATCCCTATCCTCAAAGCTCTCCTCGGCGCAGACTTCTGTGTAACAGTCCTCTCACGCACAGGCGGAAATTCGTCCAGATTGAGACCAAATCCAAACCTTACCATCAAAGAAGTTGACTTCAACTCCGTTGAATCCCTAACTCCTGCGTTGCTGGGGGCCGAAGTCGTCGTCTCTTGCCTTACCACGTTAGCGATAGGCGGTCAGAACCCCTTAATCGATGCCTCCGTCGCCGCAGGCGTGAAACGATTCATCCCAGCGGAGTTTGGCATGGACTCTCGAAACCCTCTAAGTGTGCAATTACCCGTTTGTGCGCCTAAAGCTGCGACGCAGAAATATCTCCTGGAGAAGTCCAACTCCAACCCAGGGTTCACCTATACTTCGATCGCCAACGGACTATTTCTAGACTGGGGTCTCAAGATGGGCATTATCGTGAATCCAGCCCAACATACCGCGACTCTATATAATGGCGGTGATGTGCCTTTTAGCGCCACGAATCTGGCCGACGTCGCGAAGGCTGTTTTGGGCGTCATTGAGCACCAGGCTCAGACCGCGAATCGCATTCTCTACATCCATTCCGCGCTGGTCACGCAGAACAGACTGATCCAGTACGCCAAGGATAGAGACGGAAAGGAATGGAACACCATTGGTAAGGATACGGAGAAGGTCAGGCAAGAAAGTTTGGCGGAACTAGCCAAAGGCCCCCAGGGGGACATTGAGGCTGCAATGCTAGGGCTTTGTATCTGTGCATCCTGGGATATTGACTACGGCTGTGATTTTTCGAGTCACTTAGATAACGAGTTGTTGGGTGTGAAGGAGTTGAGTGAAGCTGAGCTGAGGGCGTTAGTGGAGAGCTTCTTATGATAATCATGACAATGTGGAGGAGAAGAGTATCGGATGAGAAAAAGGAAGCGTACCCCCCATTATCTGCGCGTTTTCAGGCTTGCGTGGCTTATATATTGCATCCTCACACTTTTTGGTCGTGCAAGAGTACTGTCAGGTGGTGTTTTCTCCGCGGATGCCCTACAATCACGTGAACCATCAATGCCCTATTTTGTTTAAAAAAAGTTTTTTCCGCAGATCCAATGGCTAGATCAAACAAGGAAGATGGAGAGGCTAGAATTTGTTCTTTTCTCCCAGGGCGTCGGCTCACGACCTCCAACCGCGTCGATCTGCCAAAAATCGTTTGACAGGCTCGTCCCTGGAGGATCCACCTCCTGCTTACCAAGACACGCTTGGACCAGGGAGGTTAACGTTTTTAGCGCGGGGGATTTGTCGTTGGATTCGCTTAGGTTCGAAAACAGCTATCTTTTTGCCAACAATCTTTAGGCACACAGTCGTCTTCCCGTCTTTAATCAAACACTCCTATTAAAATATTGATATCAATAAGCAACGCTTTCGAGTACGAGGATGCCAAAAACCTCGGCTCAGCGGAGGACACAGTTCTCCAGTTGCGATGCTTGCCGTCACTCACGCGTTGCCTGTGACGCCTCAAATTATGGTCACCAACCCGGCAAGGTGAGATGGCGTGGCTCATGTTCGAGATGCTCTCTAAGAAAGCGACCATGTACTTTTGAGGTAAGGGGCAATGTTGTGTCCATCTTCAACCTATAGGGGATACAGCACATTTCGCACAGGCTGCCATCGATGACACGACTTACAAAATTCAGTGGATCAACAATGTGAAGAAGAAGCCTTCAAATCCACGTCAAGACTCGAGGTCTCACTTGCCCACGACTGAGGCAGATTCTTTCGTTTCCTATGAATCACCTGACCAGACAACCGTCGTCGGTGGAAGCGAACCATTCAGCAGAATGGCACAAAGCTGCAGCCCAGCTGTTACCCAGTATCCCCGGTCAGTGTGACGGTAATGTCGATGTTCGCAACCAATCTAACTTGAGATACAGCGTGCCATTGAGCGAGTTATACATCTTTGTACCAGAACCGAAATCGACTGAGCCGCTCAGCTCACAAGTCGAGTCGGCAGACGTTCTGCTGACGCGGTGGTCTGATCAAATTTTTCATCATGGTTTCGAGACCATTTTCGGTCTCTCGGTTGGCAGAAACGGCTGTCCGCTTGTGTACGTTTGACAAACGGTGATTTCAAAGCGGGCGGCAATCCCTGACAAAAACAGAAATGATCCGACTAGCGACGTTTGCATTCCTGCAACACAGCTTTTCGGGAAGCTTGATGCTTATATGGACGAAGAACTAGACCGCCAAAGTCCGGGCTACGCGTCCGATGCACCAGGACGAAGGCAGCAAAGGCATTACCAAATCGATCAGTCTCTGCGGTGCGCGATTCAGTCCTTTGCAGCCCGATGGCTTCCGCTAGTATCGCAAAGAAATCATCTTGCGACGAGCCAGGTCGAAGAAATCATTAGAGACAGCTGGCGCGCCACCAGGAAAGACATGCTCAAAGTCATCAACCGCGCATCCTATCGGTCTATCCTAACACTGTACCTGTTCGCCCAGACTCCCACTCCCGTGGGGATCTCTGAGGATGAAGAGCTGGACGGCATCAGCGGATCGGTGTGTATTCAAACAGCTTTGTTGCAAGTTCAACGGCTCCGAGAGCGGCAACGAAGCTGCCAATTTAACGGATCGGAGGTGTCGGCTTGGGCAGGCGCATTAGCCAGCTCTGCCCATAGCACCAATCTCACACAGGCATATCTGGATTTTGAAAGCAGAGCTTATTGGGCGGCGGTGATGTGGGACACGTCAAGCTCTTTAACCTTGAATTTTAGAACTTCTCTGACCTCTGGATTGAAAGGAGCGTGTTCAGAGCCGGCATGGCGTCTAGCCAGGTCATTCCTCGTAGGGTCATTTCACCCCAGAACAGAGCACTGGCGCACAAAGGGTTTCGAGGTATCTGATGAAGTAGCTTGTCAGATTATCTCTGCAGCGGCCATCTGCAAGCTATATGTCTGGAAAAACATCGCATCATTGAAGGAAGCACTTAGAGAGGGAGTGGATGAGGACAGTGTTCTTTTCGCATGGAAAGCGCTTCTTGACGCGATTGACATTTTCAAGACTTCAATCCGCCCTCTTCTCAACAACTGCGAGAGACGGCTCCACTTCTTGGACCAACTGGGCCGGCTGAGTTGGTATGAGGTTAACTTTCAATATTACCTGGGTATTTTGGTCCTGGTCGATGCAATCGAGGCCGCTGATCGGTCAGATCTGTTGCCAGGAGTAACCGCGGCGAGGCAGGACGCTGAGCATGAATCTTTCAACGTGCTCAAGTTCGGTATAGAGAGCACATACACAATTTACGGACCTGGAGAGGACTCAAATACTGCCTCAAAGTTTGACGGTACTACCGACTTCCCTGGACGACCAATCACTACATCATTTGTCGCCATTGACCCGTACCCTCACTATGTGGTTGATTCTGTGCTGCTGATGAACAAGGTCATTAGCCGTAAATACCGTCAAGGCAAGATCAAGCACGGGGCTTACTCCTATCTCTCATCAACTTTGCTCAACGCTCTCGGACAGCTCCCTCAAAGTTCCAAGTCCGTCCAAGCTGCTCGGGAGAACTTGCAACGGTCACTTCACGAGGTCGATGCCATATCTGTCACCGACGCGGCAGTCAGAGAGCTACATAGAGATTAATCTAATATTAAATTCTCGGTGACTTTCCGTCACAAAAAAAATCGTTAGATAAACCAGTTAAGATTGCTTTGGTGACATCCGGTCGACGATTTCCGGGTCCCCACACCAGTTTTCTTATTTCCTAACCAAATATCTAAATGCTCTCAGGGCTGTGTGCATTCAGAACCCGCAGGATATCTTCCAAATAGGACCGCAACCAACGTGCCATTAAAAGCCGGTAAATGCTTTGCGGGCAAATTTTTGAGGATAGTTGTCTACAACTATGCGCAACAGTACCTGCCAAGTTGGCTGAGAAGAAGCCCAATATCGGGTATCCATCATGTACTCACGGAATGCCTGTGACTTTGTTCGGGGCTGGCTTGGTAAGCAGTAAATGTACTCCTCTCGGATCGAGTGGCAACTTGGACGTGCTAGCAGGGAGGGTGGACGATCCGTACCGGCCATACCCTTGTCGAGATACAAGGGGGTAACATGTACAGGTTCCCCCCCTTCTTTACAAGCCACTTCTTGGCAAATTCCGCTCCCCTTTTCTCATCATTTTCTACATTGAATTTTCCTCCCCATTCACGCCCAAACATGCCCTCTCTATACCAACACCGGGTTCGCCGAGATCGCCCTCAAGACGCTCCAAAGCCCTCCGAAGATGCAGGTAGTCGCCTTACCTACCGCCAGCGGATTGAGATCCTTACATTACGGAACTTTGCTAGCTGGGGTTATACCTAAATTAGCATGTCTCTACAGCTCCCTCGCTCTACAGTTTAATACACGATCGCACACCCTAAGACGCCAAAGAACCTTTAAGGTAGGCCTCCTCTACTTAATACGTTACTTTGAAAGCGTCTTATTTTGCAAGCAACAATGAACGGCTACTATAGATAACTCTACTTTTTAAAGATTACTAACCTGGAAAACATATAGGCCTATAAGTATACTCTTATAGCTGCCTTTAAGAAAGAAAAATATTTTGGACGCGTTGCCAGCAAAAAACCTCTCCTTACTAAAAAGCGCCAAAACAATATGTTGCAATAAGCTTAAATACATTTTAAAACTCTAAATTAGTAAACTTTAATAATATTTACTTAGGAGAAAATATGTTTATATAAGTTATTAGTAAAATTAGCTTTTTTTTAAGTATACTACTAAGATTTTACTTTATACTATTAACAAACTTTTTAGTAGTTGTTTTACTAAACTAAAGTTAAGTATTAAATAATAGTATATATTAAACTATACTATTAGTTAGTATACAAAATTAAGTGGCTACTGTAGCGTTCTCCAAAGACTAGTTTTGCTACATGTAGCTTAGTCTTCCATTAACTATCTACCATTTTTCTCCCACAGTTCCATCAAATTTAGTATATCTCGACAAAGGTGTAGCTGGAGCTAGTCGGCCATCTTCCCTACTAGTAGTAGCAACATCAAGTATCAAATCATTTTCACCACTATTCATTATTTGCGTGTACGCTTACTTAGCCACGTGATACCAAATTGCAGAAACTCAGCCACTTTTACACTACCTTCTATCCTGCAATCATCCCCAACTCGTTCCTTCAAGTGTTTTTCCATAAATCCGCCAGCCAGCGTAGGCACAATTTTTTAACTGCTCAACCCTTACATATTTTGCCTACATCTATTTTAACACTCATCTTCTAGCCCACAATACAGGGTAGGAATAACAACATAACCGTGAATAGGTTCATAGAACTCACCACCTGCATTTAGACAAATGTTGGTTCATAAACCAAACGCAGAACTCGCCAACAAACACGAAAATAAAGGCCTTAATTCCACAAAGCTTAGAACATACACTATTTTATTAGAATCCAACTCTTTTATATTGCACATAATAAGAAATGATTGCTCAGCCACATTCAAGCATAATTAGGTACACGCTTTGCAGTAACTCTAGAAAAGACGGCGCAGCATTCCCATCTGGTAAAAATAAATACCGCGCCTTCTAACGTATATCCACCCGTAACAAAACAACTGCCGTAACGGGCAAAACCATAGGTACTTTGACTTCAATGCAATAGAAAGCCTACACACGTCTTAATTTTTAGAATTTTTCTCTTAAAATAAATGCTAAAACTATTCCCAAACTCCTATAACTCTACCTACATAAAAATTACGCTCGCATGGACGACTTCACGCCTGATTTGTAAAGGAGCTTTCTTTGTAGCAAAAACGAGCCTTGTACACCACAGGACCACTACTAAGCTTATACTATAGTTGCAACCTATAAAGCACTCTTATCTAAGCCTTAGAATTGAACAGTATTGCTAAGCAGTCATAATTCGCCGTAAGGCTACAGGTGGCGCTCAACTTATGCAGAATCACTACGCAACTCAGTACTTTTAATAAAAGTCCTCTAATTAAAGTAATCAACGATCCTTGCTGACACGTTGCGAGACGTTCCGGAAACACTGTTTTTACCTTAGATAATCACTGCGATACGTTCTTTGTAATCTCTTAGAACAAAGAACATAAGTTAGGTTGAAACACGCCTCGCGGTAGCCTAGTCATAGGACACGTGCCAACACAGAGATCAACTTAGGTCAGAGAGCATCTACACCAGGCTATCCACGCATTTTTATTGGTGACATTAAAGCGTCGCTTTTACTGAGCGGTCGCTGCAGCCTGCAGCCACTGCAATGTTAACAACTTTCATAGAAAAACTTAACATCAACTCCCGTATCGTGTCATGCTGTAAGGCTGCAAGGTTAGGCGGACCCAGCTCTTGCACTCTCCGTGAGACTTTTTCCAAGACCTACCGTCCTGCCCCCCTCCCAACTCTCCGACGAGAGCCTGTACACTTTGGCGGCCATTGCATTTGCGGGTACATCGAATGTATGGAGCACATATTACTCCGTCGTAATCTTCCGGAGGTCACTTACGAGCTTTTGGCTCGGAAGATCCCATTATCAGATCACGAAATCGGCTGCCCCAGCCAGCAACCACTGCCACCATCATTATAACCAGCGGAATCGACACCACCCAGAAGATCCAGAACTGATCATCGCCTGGCTTATACCCATCTGACATACCGAAAATTGAAGCGATGAACGTACTCGGGAATACTACTGCGGCAAAGATTGCAAGACGCAAGTTGAAGGTGCTGTCATCGAGGCTCTTCGCCGCCCCGCGCATGTTAACGATCTCATCTGCAGTCGAGGCAAGTGCTTCGGCGCGCGATTTATAGAGCCTAAGACGAGCGAGCAGGGATTTGAAGTCGATGGTCGCATCTCGAAGGGCTGATGGAAGACTATCGATGTAGCCATCGTGCGGATTCAGTCTCTCCAGCGCGAGGTCGAGATCATCTTCGAAGAAGGCCAGGCGGCGTCGGAATATGTTCAAGTACCAGATAGCTTGGTATAACTTGGAGATTTTACTCTTCCAGACCTTATCACTGTTGGCGAACAGCTCGCTTACATACCGTTCCGGGTGTCTTTCCTCGTCTGCGACAAATTCGCCTTGGTTGAGGGTTAACAGAACGAGCTCGAGCATGTTGGTCCAATGGTAGGCGGCGATTTTCAAGACGTAGCTCATGGTGTTGCAGGGGTTCTCCACCGCAGATTTTATCATGTCCTCGTTGTCTTTCTGCGTCCAATATAGGATGGTTTCGTCGAACAGCGATTGCTTTTTGCGGTATACGGGTCTACCGGTGCCGGAACCGGCCGCAGTGAATTTGATAGCTTGCTCAACAGCTATAGGGTCTGGGTGACCGAAGTGGAACGGTTTACTAGAGTGCAACGCTGCTTCGTAGTGCATCTCTTTTTGATTTGCGCCCAGCTGCTTCTTGAGGACGCGATAGGTGACCATCCCCCCCTTCGAGTCACGAACGACTGGATCTTTATATGCATCAACTGGGGGATCAACTAAGAGTAAGGCTATGCCAGGTCAGCATTCCTCTAGGCTGAGCGAAGTGGATGAGACTATACCATTCCACCCATTGGCAGCAGATCCGGGGTTATCGACCCAGAAAGACGCACAACGTCTGACAAGCGCAACCTCGTCAGTCATATTTACCCTCCCGCCCTCGACAGGAAACCAGGGGTCGATCTTCCTCCTATTGATAGCAAAGGTCCATCGCCAATCATTCAGTATCTCTCGGAAGCTCCTTAGTTCGGGATACCGCACACTGAACGATTTCCAAGGATTGTTGAGCGATGGAAGTGTCCGTTGCCCAACCGTGCCCGTATTCAAGAATCTCCAGGAATTGATCTGAGAAGCAAAAACGAGTGGATCGATGTGGAGATGCTTTCCCAGAAGATCAACGTATTCCGGCGCCAGGTCTTCGAGGATATATAGTCGATGCTTGCAGTCGTCATCTACTGGGTCCCCGGCTATTGGGCTGTGCTTCTCGAGGTATTTTCGCAAGCTGGCTTCATCATTGAGATATTCTTTGCGGACCCAAGCATCTGTCGTAGACGTGCGAAATTCCAGAGCGCAAAATCGACCAGGCGGGTTGCCGTTTTGATCAACCCCGTAACGGTCGACGATTTGCCTACCTTCCTCTTTTTTGTTAAGAAGCCTGTGGACGAGAACACCGAGCGCTGGGTAGCTGAACTTCAGCTTGTCCACCTGGCTAAGGTATGGGTACTCGCTCGGGTCAATGCCGACAGCCTTCTGGCTCATTTCGATTGCGAGGTGTTCGGTGTGGAAGCTGGGCTGCGGGGCCAAAAACTGCGCCATGCCAGCAGATCGGGCATAGTGAGTAATCATTATTTCGTTTTAATACATGATGACATAGCCATGCGTAGCACGCTAAATTTACACTCTAAGCTACGTCGCGACTCCCTTCTGCACGGAGAAACTCCCGGGTTCCTGGCTTCTAAGTGCTCGGTGTCGTCAAAGCCTAGAGACTTGGGCGTTCTTAATCGAACTTTCGTCCTATAGCTCCGAAATTCGCAAACATGCCGAAGTTCGTGATCGGGCAGGGGAAAACAGCTGAGGCGCGAACGGTCGCCGCGAACGGATCGATCGACAGCATGCCCAAGACTACTGTAATTTTCTAGCTGGAACCTAATAGTATATGCAGAATTAGCTGAACAACAGTGAGATAATGTCTGTAACTCTATAAATTCGCGTAGGTACACTTGAGGTACTTAATAAGAGGTTGTGGTCCCGCTACGGCGGTTGTTCCACTACGAGCGGATGCACGTTACCTTAGCTTTTTCCTTTTTATCGTCCTCCTTCGCAGCAAGCACAGATAACAGCTACGTCATATCACCTACCTACTAAACTCCGACAAAGATGAACGGCGGTAACCAAAACTATTACCTTCTAAAACTTCCCATGGAAGTATTGAAGGAAATTTTTGATCTTTGTTCAATCTCTTTCCCTTTAGAGCATTGGCGACTTTCATTTTTGGGTGGTGAAAAGGCAAGCAAAGTCATTGACTCTAAGGACCTTTTTTCGCTCCCTCAAGGCTCCCCCCCGCTCATGTACGTCAACAAACAAATCAGTAAGATTTGCAAAAAGCGTCAATACCAGAAATTTGGGCTCGGTTTAGCTTCCTTGAATTTGAGTAAGAAACTACTATAGTACAATCAATTATTCAATTCAACTATCGTCTTTAGCAACCTCTACAAACTTTCTCTTCAGTTTATAGTAAACTCCCTATTAACAGTAAATAACGAAAATGAAATTCACGCTTAATAGATTACTCATTTCAAAGCACTGTCAAGCTTTTAAGTCAAATAAATCTGTTCCTATAAACACCTATAAAACTCTCCTAACAAATAGGATAACTTTGCACCTCTAATAAATCAAATTATAAAGAAATCAAGACTACAAAAATTAAACAGCTTATTGGAAATTATCTTATAATTTGTATATATAAATTAAGAGCATAATTTAACGTAATACTAGCACTATAAAAATTTTAGCTAAATAGAAATTAAAACAACAAAAACACGTTTAGTAACTTTATATTAAGTGTGTGAAACCTCTAATATAGATATTAAAAGTAATACAAATAAAATCTTTAATACAAAAAGTAATAAGAATACAAATAATGCTAATTTACTATATAGTAGGCTTTTAGTACTTAGTTATTATCTTTAAGAATTAAATTTAAAGAAAATATATTAATTTAAACTACTTTATGTAATCAAAAATACAGTAGTATTTAGAGTTAAATTTAAAAAGCTTAAAAATTAAATTATTTAAAGCTCTAATTATAAGTTTCTTAGTAGAGTATTATTACTTAGTTAAATAAATTAAGTATAAAAGCTTTTTTCTAGTAGTAGTAAATAACTTAATAAAATATTTATATATACTAATTAGTATAGTCAACTTAGTATTAACATACTAATTTTAAGAGTAGTAAAATAAAGCTAAAAAGCTAAATATATAAAAAATAGAAACTAAAGAAAAGTTACTTATACTAAAACATTTTTTTATACTAACTAATATAAATAATATTACGTTTACTTTTAAGTTTTAAAACTTTAAAAAAGATGCTATATTACTTATAAAAAAAGTTTTTAGCTTTTAGTACTTTTAAATAGTTTTAGTAAAAATTTATAAAAAAGTAGTAAAATTACTATTTTATAATAATACTAATATTAACACGTTAAGTATAAAGTATAGTAATATACTTTAAGTAGTTAAAATAGAAAATTAGAAGAAGATAATATAGTTACTACTATATAAAAAATTTAGAAAAATAGAAATAAAGTATATAAGCTCTTTTAGTAATATAAATAAAACATTTATTTTAATAATATATTTTATATTCTAATATTTTTTAAAATAACTAATATTTTATTAATTTAAATGTATTTATTACAAGCTATACAAAATAATAGTATTTAAAAGAAAATAAATAATTTTATAATACATAATTTTTGTTTTCTTTAAATTATAAATATTTTTTAGTAAAATAGCTACTGTTATGGTGTGGTTTTATAAAAACTATTACTCTTAAGCTTATCTAAATTAAGTACTATATAAAGCCTTTATATAGGTTATACAGGTTCCTTTATCTTTAGAATCTTATATATATTCTGTTTATAATTTCTGTACGTAGCTTTATAAACTATATCTTATAATTAACTTTATACTATATACTATCATTATAGTTACTAATATTATCTATACTTTACTATTTTTTAATATTATGTAGCTTTATTTTTACATATTAACTCTATAACTTTTACTAGTTTTATAGAATAAAGATAAATTCCTATAATCTACATAAAAATAATTATAAAAATAACTAGACTATATTATAGTTTTTTATAGTATTTATAAAGACTAACTATAGTAACTTACTATTACTATAGTAAAAATAGTAGACTTTTATAAGTAAATTATAATACTTAAGAGAGTTTATAACTACTAAAAAAAGAAATTATAAAAAGTCTAAAAGTAAATTACAGACCTATATATATAGCTATAGTCTAAAAGCCTAATATTTACTACTTTTATTACTTTTACTACTTCTACTTTTTTTACTGTTTTTGTTTCTATTTTTATTTCTATTTTTATTATTATCCTAACTGAAACTAAACTGCCTATAACTATTTTTTTTATTTACTTTTATTTTTTTATAATTTATACCCTTTCTAAATGCCTACTTAACTTTAATAAGTTTAGTAGTAACTAAAATAACTTTTAATACTTTATAATATAGATCTATATAAAGATGACTATAAATTAAGATTATTTTTTTACTACTAAATTCTATATAGTTTATGTAAATAAATATAATAGGGGGTTGATATAGCAGTGAGTAAACACTTATAAGATAAATTAAAACTAAATTCTATTAAGCTAGAATATAGGTAGTGAGCTTTTTATCCTACAATCTCGAATATCATTAAGGCGTGAGTGTAGTATAAGTGTGTTAATAATATTACACTTATATAATAATAGCGCTGTGCTAGTGTGATAGTGGTGTTATACTTATATTTTAGAGAATATTATATATAGTAATATTCACCTAGGCGTCCCACATCATTACAATAAACAACTTAAAAATATACTATATAAATAAGTTCTTTTATATATTACTAATAATATCTATTATTTACTAAACTATTTTATAATACTAGAAATTCTAGAGTAAACCTATAGAAACTTAAATTAAGCTTATAATATTTAACAGAATCTATTTAAACTTTACTAAAAGAACTAAGAATTAAGTGTCTTTTTAGTAGAATTTTAATAGTTAGCTTTTAAATCTAGCTTATTTAAAAACTTTCTACTAAACTTTTTAAAGAACACTGTCTTTAAGGAATTATAAAATATATTACTTTATAATTTATTATTAAACTACTAGTATTATTTACTAGCCTGATATTTATAAGACCTTAAGAACTACTATTATTATTATAACTTAGCTGCTTTTATAAGTAGCTATAAGACCTATAATTTTTAGCCTATAACTTAGAAGTATATTATTTTTCTACTAATAGCTATTTCTACTGCTTTTATTATTAAACCTATAAATCTAAGCTATTACTATAAACTAAATTTCTTAAGCTAAAACTATAAGATATACTGTAAATAGTATTATTATAACTTAAAAAACTATTTTATTATCTACTACTTCTATTTTAATACCTGCTAGTTCTAAAGTATTTTTACTTATATACTATCTAGTTTACTACTTTTATTTTCTATCTGTTCTTTTATCTATTTTTGTACTTTATTATATTTTCTATTATATAGTCTACTAAAGCTTTAAGCTGTAGTTAAGTTATATTCTAGTTTTAAAACTATACTTCTATAAAATCTCCACTATTACCGTTTATAAAATGTTAATTAAGAAAGAGCTTAATTTATAGTTTTATATTCTTATATTATTTACTAAACTAAACTTTTACTATTATTAAATACCTAATGTAGTTTATTAGCTATATTGTTATTATTTATAGCCTTATTAATAGTAGAGCTAAAGGAGGCTTTATTAACTAAAATTAAGTTATTTCTATAAGCTTTTAGCTAAAACAATTAAAAAGATTATTTTACTTTAATATTATAGATAAAACTAAGTTCTGTAATAGACCTATTACCTTATATATTACTATAAGACTCTATATTAATAATTATACTAAAATAATCTACCTGTTTATCACTATTTTAGGGTTGTATTCTATTACGCTAAAAGTATACTAACTATAGTACTATAATTCTTAAATTAATTAAGTTATAAATACTTTTATATTTAATATCTTATTTTATTATAACTATTATAGAATTTTATTTACTCTAGTATGAACCTATAAGGTTGCCTTTGTTTTATAGAAATTAATTTCTAAATTTTATTATAACTAGAAAGACTGTAGGAATCTAAATGTTTATTTTATATTTTTAAAAGTCTATATTATATATGCTTGTTACAGCAGCTACTACTTATTTACTACTTTTATAAAAAATATTAAGTAACGTTTTTTATAAGTGAGTGGGCTATATAAGTGACTGGACTATTTTAATTAATTCCTATTACTTTAATAGCTAATAATAACCTATAATTATTAGCTATTATTACTAGAATTAATAGGTAAATAGCTAGTCTTAGTCTTAATCTATAGATATTTTCTTATATTATGCCCAGTCTGGTTGCAGCGTTTATAGTACTTAGGCTATTATAAGTTATTAGTTTTATATCTTTTACTAAAAGCTATTTCTATTTTTATTTATATGTTAATATTAGCTTAAGCTATTATAGCTACACCTTCTACCTATAATAAAGTTTTTAGTTTTTATATATACTTCTTTTTACGCTTCTTATGCTCTAATATAATATTATTAGCTTATTATAAAGTAGTTATTTATAAGTGTATTAGGATGTTAACATATGCTATTATTAACACACCCTTAATAAACTAGTCTAGTAATTTCAGAATTAATATAAGTGAGCTATTCTAATGCTGCTTTATATATTTATATAAGTAAGTAAACTAACTATCTAATTTAGTAATATTATTAAGTATCTAAGGTTTTTATGAAATTGCCTTTATAAATAGCTTAGAAGTCTATAGCCTAATATCTAGCCTAGATAGAATAATATCTAGGTTAAATAAAATAAGGCTTATATCTTAAAATCCTCTATATATATTACTCTTAGTAATTAAGGCTAGATAGGCTATCTTAAAGAGTAGTAAAAAGTTAAGCTTAATAATATAAAAAATATAATTCCTAACTAGCCTATTAATTTCCTGTTTATAGGCCAGCTTAAGAAGCGTAAAGTAGCTTATATTAAGAGACTATAATAAATACAACACATATAATAGCATACAGAGTATATAAATATTCTTTTTCTTATAGAGTAGCTGAAATTTAAGAGACTTATAGCTCTTATAGTTATTTAAAATTAATAGACAATTAACGCCTATAGTCTTATTCTTTATGTACTTATTAAAGTGCTCTAGCTACTTAATATCTATTATATTTATTATCTAGCTATTCTTACTTAGTGTAATCTTTAAGTTTAATAGTAGATCACTATTTTTATACTAGCAGAATAGGTAAACAATACTAGTAAAAATAATAAATAGTAGAATTAACTAGCCTTAACTATTTATGCCTTAGATAACTATAACCTATTCCCTATTACTTAGCTATATAGTCTTAGGCTAATTATATTACTTAGAGTTTATAATAACTTTAGTAGTTAATAAAACACCTATCTAGAAACCTATCTCGTTAAAGTTATATATATCTTTATTAGTAATATCATGCTTTGCCTTATAGTTATATATAAAATTAAATTATAGTTATATAATAGCAGGATCCTCACAGCAAGCATGCTAATAGTTATATTTTTTATTATATTTTATCTTAATTTCCTTAGTCCTTATAATAAAGTTATATAGTTATTAGATGTTAACTATTAGATTAGATTACTTAGCTAGTAGATAGTTAGCTATTTCTCTTACGTAGATAAGCTAAGGCGTAAATCCTTATAAATTTAGGTCTAAAATATATACGACTATAGCCCTCTCTTCTTACTTTATAAGTTTCTTTAAATTAGGCTTATAATCACGTTGTAAACTGATTCCATTAATTTGTTACTTAAGTATATTCTTAAGAACTTTATAGGTTACTACTATATGTTATATAGTCTAAATTTAATTTTACTAAATAGCTAACTTAGCTAGCAATAGTCTACCTTTACTATAAATAAATTTAGTCGTGATTTATTAAGCTATAGTTATTAATAGTTAATGTGTTATAATTCTTGTTTTAGGTAGCCCACTTACTTATAAAAAACGTTAAGCTTTTACTATAACTAAGAGTATAAACTTATACAAAAAGCTTTTACTTAATACCTAAAAATTTCTATTTTTGTTCTATTAATTTCTTTTACTAGAAGAAGTTGAAAACTTATTATTATACTACCTATATAACTATAATATCTAGCTAATAAAAGGAAAAACTCTGTTTTTTTTTTAGCTATTTATACCTAATATTCTGTATAAAACTATAAGTACTTTAAAAATAACTTAATAAAAACTTTTAAAAAAAATTTATCTACCTTAATAGCTCTCCAACTGTATCTTTAGTCTTATTTATAAAAAAAGTAAATAAAAGACTCTAATTTTACATTAACTACTATATACTAAATAAGATTATAGTAAAAAACTATTATTTACTACTACTAACTAAAAAACTACTAAATAATTTAAAGGAGATATAATAATTTTCTAAGATTAATATTTTATAGGCTTTTAATAACTTTTATATTAAAACTAGCTAAAAGTAGTTTATAGTATTTTAAACCTATTTTAGCTTATATAAAATACTAGTAATATTATTAAAATTAACAAGTACTTCTGTAACCTTCTAGTAGTGTATAAATAATATTTTATAAAAATACCTAGACTGCTTTTACACTATTTATATAAATAATATTCTAGTTTATAGTTATATTTATACTAAATATAAAGAATACTTTTATTTAATACTAAAAAGTTTATAAGAAATAGGTCTATATGTAAAAGTAGAAAAGTATAAGTTCTTTATAACTAAAACATAATTTCTAGACCTAATTATAGGCTGTAATAGTATTTATATAAACTTAAAAAAAATTAAGATAATAACTAGCTAAGTTAAACTAACTTATGTTATAAATATATAAGTATTTATTAACTTTATAAACTTCTACTATTACTTTATATAAAAAAAATTATATTACTATTTTGCTAGTTTACTTAACGTAAAAGAATATACTATTTAATTAAAATAATAGCTATAAAGAAGCCTTTTAAAAACTAAAAATAGTATTTACTATAGTACCTGTTTTAGTACTATTTGACTAGGAAAAAAAGTTATTATTAAAATAAATACTTCTAACTACGTTTTTACAGAAATACTATTATAATACAAAGATAATAGTATTTTATAGCTTATTATATTCTTTTTAAAAAAGTACTTAATAATAGAGTATAATTATAAGATTTATAATAAGAAACTACTAGTAATTGTTTACTACTTTAAAAAATAGTAACTAGAACTTAAGAAATGTACCTTACTAATTATAGTAATTATAAACTACTATAATTTAAAGTACTTTATAATAATAAAGTTATTAAACTATTACTAAGCTTACTAGTCTAAATTTCTATTTTACTTTAACTTTAAAATTATATACTATCTTAAAAAGTAAGGTGTAAAGTTAGACTCTTTAATTAAAAAATTAACTAACTTATTATAAAAGAGGAATAAAAGGCTCCGCTATTAAAACTAAACTATTTTAAAATAAAAAAACTTAGAATTACTTTTAGCTATTACTTTACTTACTATAACTAATTATAAGAAAAAATTAATTTATTTCTCTAACCTTTTAGAGATTTTTATTTATAGAATTATTATAATAATTTATAACTAGCTCTACTAACGCACTGCTAACTATTATTATTTATTAAATTTATTTTTATTTTTATTTTTATTTTTATTTTTATTACTACTATTACTAAACCTACTATTACTTTAGAATTTAAATAAACTAAAAATCTACTACTACTAAAAATTTAGATCTTATTCTAAAAAGGCTATTATACTAATTCTGTAATTAACTTTATACTAACTAACTTATAAAATAAAAACTATAAGAATAAATACCTAACACTAGCTAAGTATGCTAAAATAGATAGATATTTATAATATAAAAAAAGGCTCTATATACCTAATATAAATAAGCTAAAAACTAAACTACTCTATTTCTACTATAAGAGCTCTATTACTAGCTATATAGGCTAAAATACTAAAACTAATATTAATATTAGAGAGCTTCACTATGCTTAGTAATAAGTAATATAAAAAAAGCTATATAAAAAAATAGATATAAAAAAGTAGTTTAAGAAATAGTATAAAAAAAATAGCATAAAAAAGATAGTATAAAAGAAGTAGTATAAGAGAAATAGAGTTAGAAAAGCAAAGTAAAAAAAGAAGTAAAATAAGAAAAGAAATAAAGTAAGAAAAGAAGTAAGATAAAAAGAGAATTAAAAAAAAAAGCAGAATAAAATAAAAAGTAATATTAAAAGAAAAGTAATATTAAAAAAAAAGTAGTATTAAAAGAGAAGTAGTATTAAAAGAGAAGTAGTATTAAAAAAGAAGTAGTATTAAAAGAAAAGTAGTATAATAGAAGTTATATTAGAAAAGTAACTATTAAATCTAAATTAGCTTTTATATTAAATTAGAATTTACTTTCATATTAAATTAGAATTAGCTTTTATATTAAATTGGAATTGGCTTTTATATTAAATTGGAATTAGCTTCTACATTAAATCTGAATTGGCTTTTATATTAAATTAGATTTAGCTTTTATATTAAATTAAATTTTGTTTTTATATTAAATCAGATTTAGCTCTTATATTAAATTAGATTTAGCTATTAAGAGGGAGATTCCCTTATAACTTTTTTGCCCCTACAGGGAGCGTAATTTAAATTAAATTTAATATATATTAAGAAAAAGACCCTTTTAGACTTTCTTTTCTTTATAGGAAGTATGATTTAAATTTAATATATAGCTCTAAAGACAGCTTAGTATAGGGCTCTAGAGATAGCTTAGTATAAGACTTTAGAAAATAACTTAATAATAGTATCTTTAAGGTTCCTATATTAGTAGTAAAAAGAAAGTAGATTTATTAGTAAATTCTAGTAAGTATACTAGTAATCTATAAGTTACATAAAAGAAATTATATAAAAAAGATATTAATTAAGGCGTTAAAGTATTAGTCATATAAAAAAAATTAATAAAACTTTAGTATTTCTCTAATATAAAATAACTAGAATTTAATCACGTGACATGGATTTTTGTAGCTAATAAGAACATAAAAGATGTAATTTTTCTGATTAATAAAAATATAAGAGTTTTTAGTGTAACCTTAATAGAGTTTTAAATTTCTAATCTTTCTTTTTTAAATAGAAGAAGCTTTGCTACGCTTAGTAATAATAAAATATATAAACTACTATTTTATAAGTACTACTAGCTTTATATATATATTTTTATTATTTATTAGCTTTATAAGTACTATATTTACTATTATACTATTCTGTTAAAAGAAGCCTGTTAAAAAGTTCTAAAACTACTATTTATTCTAAACTATGCTTAGAAAGATGTATTTATAGACTTTATTATTTACTTACTACTAAATAGCTATTATAATACTGTAATGACTATAACTTACTATTTAATAAAAAATAAAGTACTTAATTTCCTACTAAATATACTATAATATTAAAAATACTGTTTATTTATTTCTAATATATATATAAAAGCTCTATAGCTTACTAAGTACTATTTTCTTTAACTATAGACTTTAGTTTATTTCTGAATTCTAAAAGCATTTAAATTATTAGCTGAAAATTATAACTCTACTATTAACTATATACTATTTTAAGACTAATAGCTAGTTAGAATAAACTAATATAGTTTTTAAGTAGTACCTATAGTTATATATTAGCTATCTATAAAATAACTAATTTAAATAGCTACTATTAGCTAAGTTTATTCTAAACTCTATTTACTTAAAAATTATTATTATTTTCCTATTCTTTATAAACTATAGCTTTTATTTAAAAGTTGGGTTTAAACTATTAGCTACTATTTACTTTATATAAAACTAAGACTTTAAAAAGCTTATAGCTAAAATATAGAAGATTATAAACTACTTATATACTAAACTATTAACTATATAAATTTATTATAAAAACTAAATAAATATACACTACTATCTTACCTAACTATTCTGTATAAGAGATTTTGTATAGCTAGATATTTAAAATATTAAGACTCTACACTCTATAAAGAAACTAGATTAAAAGAATTTAAGCTTATTTTAAGTTATAAAGACTGTATTACTATATACTTTCTATTTTAAATTAATAAATAAGTTTTATTATTATAACGTATTTTACGTTAGCCTGTTTTGTTTTATGGTAATTAATTTATTATTCTACTAGTAGATACTACTCTCTCTGCTAATAAAAATTAACAGTAAGTAAAAATAGTTTATTAAAAAAATTATTAACTTTTATTAAAACTACTATAGCTGTAATAGCACTCCATAACTAAAATATATAATTAAATAGACTAGATATAATAAGTTAACTAAGATTTCTACCTACTAAATAGAAAACATTATAAATATAATTTAAGTATTCTATTAGTAGTATCTTAAGAAGCCTAGCTTTTAAAGTAACTATAAAAAATACAACTGTAAAAAAAAAAAGTACTATTATAGTATAGTTTTATAAAAACTATTACTTTTAAGTTTATTTAAATTAAGTATTATATAGAGCATTTGCATAAGCTATATAAACCCTTTTATTTTTAGAACCTTATATATATTCTATTTATAGCCTCTGTACGTAGCTTTGTAAACTATATTTTATAATTAATTTTATACTATATACTATTATTATAGTTACTAATATTATCTATACTCTGCTACTCTTTAACAGCTAAAACTTATAATACTTTTTTAATTACTTTAAACTACTTTATAATTTTGTTATGTATATTACTTTTATAATATTTTTAGTTAATTACTTTAACCTTTTTAGCTTTAAATTCTAGATAGTATTTTTTACGTTACTTATAGTATTTTTAATATTCTTATTTTTTATTTATTTTATTTATTTATTTTTCTTACTCTACTTAACTAAACTAGTATAAAAAGTAGTTAGTTTTATTATAAATATAGTGTAAACTAAAGTCTTTAAATATAATTTATATACTTTACTTTATTTTACTATAATTTCTAATAGTAGCTTTTTAGTCTTTAATTAAAAAAATACATAAAACTAAAATAAGTATAAAAAAGAAAATGTAGTATACTAAACTTAATACTAAATAAATTATTAATACTAATTAAATACTAAGTTATAGAAAAATACTTACTATATAAAGTAATTAGCTAAAAATAAAATAAGTATAATAATAACTATTAATACTAGTCTCATAATTAAATAATTTTAAATATATATTTATATAACTTTGAATAAAATACTTATAAAAGGTTTAAAATTATTAAGTTAGTTTTTAAAAAAACTTTTAGCATTTCTTAGTACTATATTAAAAAAAAATAGTAGTAAGTTATTATAAATTATATTATAAGTAAACTTAACACAAAATTATTTTATATCTAAAAAGTAATTTTTAGGTATTTTTACTTTAATTATATTAGGAATAGCTATAATAATACTAAAAGTAACTATTATAATACTATTTATAATATTCCTAATTTTAGTTTAAAAAAATTAAAAGATATTATGCTTTAAATAAGTATATAGTATAGTAAGTTATTAAAAAGTTTAACTATAAAATTAAACTAAATTCAAGAATATATTAGCTAAAGCTATTTTTATAAAACTAAAAGTAAAAGCTTTATACTTAAAGTTATAATATTTATTTTTTTATTACTTTTTTTATATAATGCCTACAGCACTAAAATTAAGTAATAAATAATAATAAGTAAAAAAAGTTACTAAAATACTTAGCTTTAGTTATATATATAATTTTTTTTAATTAATTATATTATATATAAAAGTTAAGTAACTATATAATGTATTAAAGTTAATTAAACTATTACTTTTAAAATTTAAAGCTATACTTTTTTTAAGTATAGTAAGAAAATAATTGAATTTTTAAAAGTACTTTTAAAAACTAAATTTATGAAAATAATAAGCTAGTTATTAAATATATTTACTTAAAGCTTATATAAAAAAGAGCTAAATATAATTTTAAAAATAGTTTTTAGTAATATATTAGTTTATAAAATATATTTAAGTTTATATTTTAAACTTTTTATATTCTTTTTAGAATTTAATACTATTAAATAATTTTAGAAAATACATGCAAAAAAAATTTATATTTACTATACTTATTTATTATTTACTAATATTTTAAATTTTTATTACATATTTATTATAAACTATAGTTTTTACTAGACTTTAATTTACTATTTAGTATTATTTAAAAACTTATATATTTTATTATTTTTATTAGGCTTTTTATTTAAGTAATATATAAAAATTAAAGTAATTTAGTACTTTAATTTATAAACCTTTACTCTAATATTTAACAATTAATAAAAAAATATTAATACTAAATCTTTTATAAATTTTTTATAATAATACTCTTTTATAAGATAAAAGTTTTACTTAATTATTAAGTTATTTTTATAAGTTACTAGTTAGAGTTACTTTTACTTTTATTACTATTTAAAAATAAATAGAAGATTAGGGTTATTACTATAAAAATTACTTTTTAATTTTAACTTTTACATAACTTGTAATATAAATTAAAGTAATATTAAAAGAATTTAGCTTTATTTACTTTAATATATACTAATTTAATTATAAAAAGCCTGATATTTCTTAAGTTTTTTTATTTAAAAATAAAAATAATAATTTAAGATTTTTAATATTAGTACTAGTCCTTTGTTTGCTACTACTTGTTTTTTTTAACTTTTTAATAAATTTTATCTTATTATTTAAATAACTAAATTTAATGTTAATACTAGTAATAACTATGTATATTAAGTATACTTATATAATAATAGTATATTAAAGCTTAAAAAATTTTTATTACTTTTAAAATTAAGCTAAATCTTTTTGTAACTTAAAAGTAAATTAAATAATAATATTTAATAAAAGAATATTTTAGAAAATATTTTATAACCTTTTTTTATTATTTTTTAAAAGCTATTTTACTACATCTCTAAAAAAAACTTAATAATAATATACTTTATATTTTCTTTTTTTTTGGTAAATTCTTAAAAGCAAGAAAGTAATAGTTTATATATATAAAAATATATAAAAGTAACTTTACTGATATATTATAAACTACCTTTAATTTAATAAAACTTATTTTGTAAGTAACTTAAAAACTAGTATTATTATATATAAATAAACTTATAAAAAGTATAGTAGTTATATAATTAAATATTTATAAAACTTAAATATAATACTATAGTACTATATTGTACTATACTATATACTTATTTACATAATTAGTTTTATATACTACTAAATTTTTACCTTATATAAACTTTTTTAAAAGTACTTAATATAGTTTTTACTTTTTTAAGTTTAGCTTTAAGAAAGAAATTTTTATAATACTAAATAATAGTATATACTAAATATTACTAATAGCTTATATACTTTAAAGCCTAAATTTTATTATATATAGCTTAGTTTTTTATTATCTATTTTCTTTTTTACTTTTATTAAATTTAGTATACTTTAATAAAACTGTAGTTAGAGTAAGTTAACTACTTTCTTTACTTATAGTAATAATTTTTAGTGTTAAATAACTCTAAATACTATTATATTAAACTGTATACTTATATAACTTAATTATACTATATTTATACTAGTTTTATACTAACTTTATACTTACTAATTTCTATTAATATAACGTTATTAAAGCTTTAAATAATATGTTTATACTAAAAAAGTAAAAACTATATTTACTTTTTTATAACTTAAAAACTATTATAAAAATATGAGATATAATATTTACTTTATTTAGTTTTAAATTTTTAACTACTTAGTTAGTACTAAAAAAGTAGTTAGTTTATTATTTAAGTATTATACTTTTAAGTAAAAGTAAATTAGTATACACTTTATTTAGTACTTAAAAATATAAAAACCTTATTTTTTTTAACCTTTAATAGTAGTAGAGTTTTTTAAGTTATTTAAAGTACTAAAAGTATTTTTTATTTGTAATTAAACTTACTTTTAAATAGTTATTAATATTTTATTTTATAGTAGTAATTTTATGTTTTAATTACATTTTAAGTTTAGTTAATTAAAATATTAAGTAAAAGTTTTTAACTTATTTAGTTTTTACTAAGTTATTACTTTACCTAAAGTAGTATTTATTATTAATTAACTAAAATACTTATTAGCTACTTAGCTATATTAAAATAATAATAAAGTATTTTTTCTAAATATATTAATAAATAAAAAGTATACTTATAAATATTTTACATAATAGTAAAATACTTGTACTCTTGTTTACTAAAAACTATATTTTTACATTACAAAATTTTAATTTATACTTACTTTCTTTATACTATATAAAGTACTAACTTTGTATTATTTTAAACACGTATAGTTTATATTTTTTATATTAAGTTAAATAAAATTATTATGTAGTTTGTAGTATATATATTTAGTTTATATTTAAATTTATTAGTTTACTATTTTTATGGCTTTTACTAAGGTTTTAATTTCTAACTCTTAAATTATTTTATTAAATATACTTAAGTTTTGCTTTTTTTTAGCTATTTATTTTAAAAAAATATTAAGTACATAACTAAGCTTTATTAATACTATATTAAAATTTACTAAAAAACTATTTTAATAATTACTAGTGTAAATATTCTTAAAACATACTTTAATATTTTATAAAGTTTTCAAATTCTTAACTATTTATTAAATAAACTTAACCTTAATATTAATTAGTTTGCTTAAAATAAATTTTTTAATAAAAACTTAAATTTACTTATTTATATTACTATTTATATAATTTTACTTTAAGAAACTAAATTAACTTTATAAATTAGTTTCTTATTCTTTTATTATATAAATATACCTATAATAAGATATAGTAATAAAATCTAGATTTTTTAAATACTTTTTATAAAATATGTTAATTCTCTTATATATTTAATACTTTATAAAAAAGAAATTAATTTTTTTTACAAAAACATAATTTAGTATCTTATTATTTTAAAAGTTTTTAAAAGGAGTTTACATATTTTTAATATTAAAGAATTTAAACTAATTAATTTAATAAAATATTATGTTAACTATTTTAGAAAATACTTACTAGCTTAATTATAAAGAACTTAAATTTAATAAAAGTTTTAAAAACAAAGTTTTATTTTTTACTTTTATTTAAAGAGTTAAATAAACTTAACTTATTAAGTTAATTTTAAAAGCTAATATTTAAGAATTTACTTTTAAATAAATATACTTTTAGTTTATTATATAAAAGTAGAAACTTTTTTTATTAGAAAGTAAAATATTTACTAACTTTTCTACTTACTTTTTTATTAGCATCTTATTTTAATATATTAATACAAAAACACTTAAAAAGCTAGAATGTAATTAAAAAAACTTATAACTTTAAAAAAAAATTATAATTAAATCTTTTAAAATACTAAATAAAAGTATTTTAAATAAAAAAGAAATTAAAATATATTTAGAAAAAGGCTACTTAAATAGAATTCAAGAAATAAATATATACTATAATATAAAAATAGGACTATTTAATTATTAGTATTAAATTTAATAAACTAAGGTTGCATTTATAATAATAAAATAAATATTAAGCTACAGTAGTTAAAAATTATATAAATATATTAATTATACTAGTTAAAATTTAATGTTTTATAACTAAATATAAATAAATTATTAATTAACTACTACTTATATACTTGTATGTACTATTATTTAATACTAAACTTAGTTTAGTAAAATAAGTACTAAGATATTTACTTTTAAAGTAGAATAAATTCTTAAAAATATAGTTAAAGAAAAAAGCTAGTTTTATAAATAGCTATAATTATAACTTTATTTTAGCTACTTAAAAAACACGTAAGTTTTAAGTATTTTTATAAACTAGTTTTAGTTTTTTCTATAAACTTAGTTTTTAGGCTGTAACTTTATTTCTTAAAAAAGATTATTTAATTTTAGTATAAGCTAGGTTCTAGACTTTTAGTAATTTTACTTACATAAAAAACTATACTATACTAACATAAAAAAACTTTAAAAAAAGTTAGTTTACATAATAATAAAGTAGGTTATTATAAAAATAATAAACTAGAAAACCTAAATTCTACTATTTAAATAAATAAGAGATTTATTTAAAATAATGTTATATTATTAAATTTTGTTTTAAGTTAGTAATAATATTTGCTTTATTAAATCAAATTTTAGAATATTATAAAAAAAACTAAAAATAAGACTTAAAAAATATAGTAAACTAATACTTTTATACTTACTTATAACTAGTAGCTTTTTAATTATTAAAAAAAGAGATAAAGTAAATAAAGTAATAAATTAATAAACTATAAACTTTTAGTTTTACTTTTAAAAATTATTTTAGTTTATTTATAAATTTAAGTTTAATTTAAAAAATATATACTTTGTATTTAGTTACATTAGTTAAGTTTATATAAATTTTTTTTGGTTTAATTTAATATATTTAGTAGTATTAGTAAAATCTTAAAACCTAAATATAATTAAATAAATAAAAACTTTTTAAAACATATTAAAAGCTTTTTAAAAAAATGTAATAATTTAATTAAATATTATACTAACAACTATATTTTAATTTAATAAAAAAGTAAACTTTAGAAATATAAGTTTATAAACTATAAGTATTAACTACTTTTATTTAATATAATTATAAGTATTTTAAAAGAAAATAAATTAAAACTTAGTACTAATTATTTATAAAAAAAAACAGCTATTTTTTACTAATTAAGAAGTTGCCTAAAAATTATATTAAGAAAAATTAAAGTAAAACATAAATAGAAAACTATAATGTATTTGATAAGCGAGTGGCCCAAACAAGCGAGCGGCCCACCTCACTAAAAAATCGCAACCTACCAACTTTCAAGCGCGATGCATCAACGAAGCAACACTCAATCAATTTATACCGAAGGCAGGCTATCCTTAGCCATCTTAGCAATTAAGAAAAGCCAACTACAAAGTGTACGACACGCTGCAGCAGTATATGATGTCCCCTAAACAACACTAAGACGACGACGCGCTGGAACTACCTTACGATGCGATTGCGAACCCAATTCAAAGAAGCTTAATAAGCTAGAAGAATTAGTTATCATTCAACATGTACTCGACTTAGATTCACGAGGGTTTCCCCCCAGGCTCAGTGCTGTAAGAGATATAGCCAATCAACTGCTTGCTGCGCGTTTTGATAGCAAGGTTAATATTAAGTAGCCAGAGAACTTTATACAGCAAACTCCAGAAGTCAAGACAGTATACAATCAAAGGTATGACTACCAGAGAGCTTTATGTGAGGATCCTGAGATTATCAAACCACAGTTTAAGCGCGTGCGCCGTATCAAGGAAAAGTACGGCATTACCAAAGAAGACATCTACAACTTTGATGAGACTGGCTTTCAGATGGGAGTTATTTCAGGCGGCAAAATTATTACAGGCTCTAACAGACGTAATCGGCGTAAAGCAGTCCAGCCAGGCAATCATGAGTGGGTTACAGTAATCCAGGGTATCAACGCTCAAGAATAGGCAATTCCACCATTCATCATCTTTACAGGAACGTACCACCTCTCTGCATGGTACGAGGGCAATGATATACCATCAGATTAGCCTATTTCATTAAGCGACAATAGCTGGACGACGAACAAGCTTGGTATTCGGTAGCTACAGCACTTTAACAAGCATACAAAGCATCGTACAGTAGGCGTACATCGTCTACTAATAATTAATGGCCACGAAAGTCACGATTCGCTTGAATTTCAGCAGCTTTATAAGGAGAAGCAAATTATTACGCTCTACATGCCATCTCATTCGTCGCATCTACTTCAGCCACTTAATATAGGCTGTTTTTCGCCTTTGAAAGATGCGTACGGCCGCCAAGTTGAGGATCTTATCCGCAACCACATCTACCACATCACAAAGCTTGAGTTCCTACCAGCATTCAAAGCAGCCTATCAAGACACAATTACAGAAAGCAATATTCGCGCAGGTTTTCAAGGCGCTGGCTCAGTTCCATTTAACCCAGATACTATACTCTCAAAGCTTGATGTTCAGCTTCGGACGCCATCTCCCCCCCTGGAAGAGAACACCCTATAGGAGTCGAAAACACCCAAAACCACTGCTGAATTAGGGTCTCAAAAGGCTTTAATTCATGAACAGATTCAAAAGCATCAAAATAGCTCACCTACCCACATTTTTGAGTCAATTCATCGGCTTACAAAAGGTGCTGAGCTGATGATGCATGAAGCCGTCTTACTACGCTCAGAAGTCACCAAGCTTCAGAAGGCAAATGAGACTACAACACAACGCAAAAAGCGACAAAAAAAGCGAATTCAGAAGCAAGGAACACTAACAAAGGCAGAGGGCTTAGAGATAATTGCTCAAGCTAATGTTGATGCGCAAATTGAGGGGGAAACGTGCCAAAGTAAAAAGCGTGCCAAGGTTAATGCGCCGCAGCAAAGGCGCTGTAGGCGCTGCGGCGAGACAGGGCATAACTCAAGGACATGTAAAAAGACTGATGAATAGGATAGCTATCTACTAGTCAAATATTATGGCGATAGCTGTTAGTGTTGAATTGTTATTTATCTACAAAGTTATTGAAACTTGGTGGGGTGGGCCGCTCGCTTGTCTGGGCCACTCACTTATCAAATACGTTATACTATATAAAACTTATAAAATATATAATTATTAACTTAAAAGTATTTCTTAGTATATAATAAGATATTATTATATTCTACTAGTATTTATAATTTAAAAGTGTTATTTAAAGTTACTAATATTATAATATAGTTTTATAAAAACTGTTATTTCTAAGTTTATTTAAATTAAATACTATATAAAGTTTTTATATAAACTATACAGGCTTTTTTATTTCTAGAACTTTATATATATTTTGTTTATAGCTTTTATATGTAGCTTTATAAGCTACGTCTTATAATCTACCTTATACTATATACTATTATTATAGTTATTAACCTTGTTTATACTCTACTATCTTTTAATATTATATAATTTTATTCTCTATATATTAGCTCTGTAACTTCTATTAATTTTATAAAATAAAAATAAAATTCTATAATTTATACAGGAATAACTATAAGAATATCTAGACTATATTATAGTTTTTATAGTATTTATAAAGGCTAATTATAGTAACTTGCTGCTACTATAGTAAAAATAATAGACCTCTATAAATAAGTTATAATACTTAAGAGAGTTTATAGCTATTAAAAAAAAATATAGAAAACCTAAAAGTAAATTACAGACCTATATATATATAGCTATAGTTTAAAAGTCTAATATCTACTACTTTTATTATTTCTATTATTTTTATTATCTCTACTTTTATTTTTATCCCTATTCCTACTATTATCCTAATTAAAACTAAATTATTTATAATTATTTCTTTTTTGTTTATTTTTATTTTATTTTTAATTTATACCCTCTCTAAATGCCTACTTGATTTTAATAAGTTTAATAGTAACTAAAATAACCTTTAATACTTTATAGTATAGATTTATATAAAGATAATTATAAATTAAAACTATTTCTTTACTACTAAATTCTATATGGCTTATGTAAATAGATAACTTGAAAGTATACTACATAAATAAGTTCTTTTATATATTACTAATAGTATCTACTATTTACTACACTATTTTATAATACTAGAAATTTTAGAGTAAACTTATAAAAACCTAAATTAAGCTTATAATACCTAATAAGATTTATTTAAACTCTATTAAAAGAACTAAGAATTTAGTACTTTTCTAGCAGAATTTTAATAGTTAGTTTTTAAATCTAGTCTGTTTAATAACTCTCTACTAACTCTTTTAAAGAATACTGTTTCTAAGAAATTATAGAATATACTATTTTATAATTTACTATTAATCTATTAGTATTACCTACTAGCCTGCTACTTATAAGACCTTAAAAATTACTACTATTATTATAATCTAGCTGCTTTTATAAGTAGCTATAAGATCTATAATTTTTAGTTTATAACTTAAAAGTATATTATTTCTCTACTAATAGTTATCTCTACTATTAAATTTATAGATTTAAGCTATTACTATTAACTAAACTTTTTAAGCTAAGGCTATAAGAAATGTTGTGAATACTATTACTATAACTTAAAAAGCTATTTTATTATCTACTATTTCTACTCTAATATCTGCTAGTTCTAAAGTATTTTTACTTATATACTATTTAGTTTATTATTTTTATTTTTTATTTATTTCTCTATTTACTTTTATATTTTACTATATTCTTTATTATATAGCTTAGTAACAGCCTTAAGCTGTAGTTAAGTTATACTTTAGTTTTAAAACTATATTCTTATAAGATCTCTGCTATTATTATTTACAAGATATTAATTAAAACAGAGTTTAATTTATAGTCTTATATTCTTATATTATTTACTAAACTAATTTTTATTACTACTAAATATTTAATATAATCTACTAACTATACTACTATTATTTATAACTTTATTAATAGTAGAGCTAAAGGAGACTTTGTTAACTAAAATTAAGTTATTTCTATAAACTTCTAACTAAAATAACTAAAGAGACTATTCTATTTTAATATTATAAATAGAACTAAGTTTTGTAGTAGATTTATTACCTTATATTATTATAATAACTATCCGTGATATAAGGGTCTTCTAAGGACGCCTTTTTATAAGCTTTTTTTTTATATTATATATTTATACTTTAGTCTTGCGCTAGCGCATAAGCCCGTATCTTAAATATTTTAGCTTATAACTTATTATATTCTTTCTTTTTTCATGTAATGTCTTAACTTATTATCTGGTATTATACTTAGTAATTAATTAATACTTCTTATTAAGTACTTAACTCTCTGCTTATAGTACTACCGTGATATTACATTACGTCTTTATTAATTTCTTATAATAGATAACTTAGATTATATTAAAATTCTTAGAGACCTTATCTCTTAACTTGTGACTCTAAAGGTAAGTAATAAATTACTTATAAATACCTTAATAAGGTAAGAGACCTAATATAAAGAGAGTATAAAAGTTTTTTATATTAAGCTTAATAAGATAAAGTAAGTATCTACTAGCTTAACCTCTACTATTACTATCTTCCCTATTAGAAAAAGTCTAGCTCTTGTTATTGGTTTATTTAAAAGTAGCTTAAGTCCTATAATTCTAACCTTACTTATAATTATAACTAGTACTTATTTTTAAGTTTCTTAAGTTATAGTTATAAACGTGAGATTAACTATTACACTAGAATCTATTATATTACTAATAATAATAAAATCTGACTGCCTGCTTGACCCCCTAATGTTTACTAGAAAATAAAAGAACTTATATATTTTTATTAGGAATCTTAATTATAAGCTTAAAGATAATGCTAATTAATACTCTACTAAATACTCTTAACTTTTATATGTATATTTAAGACTAGAGAAGGACTCAGTAACACTTATAGACCTTTTTATAAATAAGAATATATACTTAATAGAATAATTAATTACCTTTTTATAAGCTATATATAGAAACCTAAATAGAAAACTTACTATCTTAAATAAGCTTAATTTATTTTACTAAGGATAGAAGAGTTTTATTACTTATTTTATTAAATTTTATAAACTAGCTGCTAACACTGGACTAAATGAAATTAATTTAATTACTTAGTTAAGAAGGTTATTAAACGACGATCTCTACTAGATAATAGTAGATTTTAAAATCTCTAATACATTAAATAACTATACTAACTTAATATTTTTATATAATAATGACTTTTAGTATCTTCCTTTACCGCATCTTACTAGATTATAATTTATATTATAAAGAGATTCTAATATTATGGAAATTAATATTTTTAACTATGTTTTTATTAAATTAGCTAAACGAGAAGCCTAAAAGCGTAATAGCTAATATTTTAAATATAATAAATATAGTTATATTTCCTAAAACTACTTTATTCTTTTATTAGAATTTTAATTTATAAGCTTATTCTAACTCTAATAAGTAACCTGCTCTTGTTTTTTCTCTAGATTTAAATTTTTTTATAAATAAAAATGTTTTTAAACTCCTTAAGCTAGCCTATTAAAAGCTTTATTCTAATATTAAGTTACTTTCTAGGATGTTTTTAATACTAGATTTTTATTAATCTTTAGATCTCTTACCCAGTAACTGACTCTTAGAACTATTAAGTGAATATTTTATATACTATCTAACAAGATAACTCGTCTTACTCTATTATTACTTTAATTAATATTAGAGTAACTAGTATAGGTTATATTAATAGATTTCTAGTTAGTACTTGGAAACCCTATCTCTTACTACTCCCAAACATCTTATATTCTACTAGTTTTAATAGTAAATATCTTAAAGGGGGTTATATCTTATATACTGTTAGTATAACTCTCTATTATATAAATTATATTAAGAAAATCTGTTCCTTTATAATAGTTATAGGAAACTATAAATTAATTCTTAACTAATCTTAAATAAGAAAACATGAGATTAACTTTAACTATAATTTATAAAAGCTATTTTTTAATGCTTCCTGTTACCAGGTTTATTACCTATACTTATCTTAATTTCTTATTTATTTAAAAGAAAATACTACCTGCTTAAGGGACCTTTTATTAAACTATTTATTAAAAGGCTTTTATTTTAATACTATTTATATATAGCATTTATAGACTTACTCTCTAAAGTTATTACTAACTACCTAAATTTAACGTGATAACTAGTTAGCTAAAATAAACTATTAATTATAAGAACTTAATATCTATTTAGAGGAGTTTTTGGTAAACTGTTCTTTAAAAAGTTTTTACTTAGAATCTAAATTTATACCTAAATTTAATACTAAACTGAATAGGGATTTTATAAGAAAGCCTTTCTTTTAAGGCTCTAAAGACCTTTTAGTAAAAGCTTTACTAAAAGGCTTTTATAAGAATCCTAAACTAAATATAAACATCTACCTAATTAGGGCAGCCCCTTTTATATAAATAGTCTAGAAATACAAACATAAAATTTTTACTGTCTTAATAGCTAATATTAATTAAGCTTTAGTTTTAAAAATTTATACTAATTTAGCTACTAAGGTTCTAAAGGAGTACTATAACACTTTTTGAATATTCTTATATAAGAAAGCTAATAGACTACCTGAATATTATTTATATAACTATAAGATTATCCTTAAGGAAAGAAAGTAACCCGGATTTAGATCTCTCTATAGGATATCCTAAAATAAACTAAAAGTTCTTAGGAAGTACTTTAATAACTATTTTATTAAAGAATTTATTAGAGTAGGTTTATCTCCTATAGCTGTACCAGTTATTTTTATAAAGAAACTTAATAGAGATTTCTAATTCTGTATAGACTATTAAGCTTTAAACGCTATTACTATTAAAAACTACTATTTAATTTTATTAATCTAAGAAACTTTATTCTGCCTTAGTAAGATAAAGTATTTTATAAAGCTAAATATTATCTTAGCTTTTAACTACCTCTATATAGTAGAAAAAGATAAATAGTTAACTACCTTCTAAATCTAATATAATTTATTTAAATATCTTATTATATTATTTAAACTAGCTAACGTACCAAGCACGTTCCAATACTATGTAAATAATATTTTTTAACTATTTCTTAATATATTTTATATAGTCTACCTTAATGATATTCTAATCTATAGTAATTCTTTATATAAATATTAATAATATATAAAATAAGTCTTAAAAGCCCTAGATAAAGCTGGCCTGTAACTTGATATTAATAAATATAAGTTCCACTAAAAATAAGTTACTTATCTTAAATATATAATTTTAATAAGAGGAATTAGCATAAACCTAAATAAAATAAAGAATATTTTTAATTAGGAATTTTCTAAGAATATAAAGGATATAAAAGCATTCTTAAGATTTACTAACTTCTATTAATGATTTATTAATAACTTTTTTTATATTACGTCTCTGTTTATAGCCTTAATAAAGAAGGATATCTAATTTAAATTTAATAACACTTATTAAGAGACGTTTAAATATTTAAAATATATATTTATAACCGCCCTAGTTTTCTAACACCTTAATTCTAAGTTACTAATTATTATAGAAGCTGACTTTTTAGATTACGTAACTACTAAAGTTCTCTTTTAGAAAGATAAATAAGATAAACTAAAACCTATAGTCTACTTTTCTAAGAGACTAAATCCTGCTGAATATAATTATAAGATATATAATAAGAAACTACTAGCTATTATACATTGCTTTAAATAATAGAGACCTAAATTAAAAGATGCTGTATTTTTAATTTAAGTACTAAATAACTATAAAAACCTTTAATATTTTACTATAATAAAGTAACTTAGCTATTAATAAGCTTACTAGACTGAATATTTATTCTAATTTAACTTTATTATCACGTACTAACTAGATAAGTAGGGTGGAAAACTAGATGCTTTTACTTACTATATATAAAATACTCTAGCCTAAAAAGAAGCCTAAAGAGCTTAATAATAAATACTCTTCCACCCTAAACTGTTTAATAACATTCTAGAATTAAATTTAACTAAGATAGATGGGTTAATTTAACAGATTATTAATAATAAATACCTAAATAATAAGTTTATTTAGGAAATTTTATTACTAATATAGGATAAAACCCAACACTTTAAAAAGTTTTCTTTAAGTAAATATAAAAACTAAAAAGGCTGATTATACTATCACGACTAGCTAATAATATTAAATAATAATAAATTTAAAATTAAACTTCTCTAAATTATGCACGATTCTCCTGCTGGCGGCTACTCTAGTTATAAAAAAACCTTTAAAATCCTACAACGCAAATACTACTAGCCTTAGATATTTAAAATAATATGTTAATATATATTTTATTACTATATCTGTTAAAGATTTAAGTCTTTTTATAAAAAGTATTATAGTCTCTTAAAACCTCTCTTTATTTCTAAAAGAAGATAGAAGGATATCTTTATAGACTTTATTACTAACCTCTTAAAATCTAAAGGCTGTATTAATATTATGGTTATAGTTAATCACCTTATAAAATACAGATACCTAATTTTTTATAGTAAGATAACTATTATAGATGTTATCTACTTTTTTTATTAATACATATAAATAAACTACAGCCTTCTAGAAATAATTATATTAAACTAAGGAATATAATTTATCTCTGCTTTTTATAATAAACTCTATAAATAACTATAAATTAAACCCTAACTATTCTCTATATATTACTTAGAAACTAATAGCTAAATAGAAAGAGCTAATAATATAATAAAATAAGTCCTATATATATACACAAACTACTAGTAAGATAATTAGATAAATTGGTTTCTTTTAGCACAGTTTAAAGCTAATAACACTATATCTAAATTTATAAAAGTTTTACTATTCCTGGCTAATATAGGCTAATATCCCTAAATGGGTTTTAAACTTTTTATAAGAATTTAAAAACGTTTTTATTAAGTGTTATAAGCCTTAGAAGTTAACCGTATAATAGAAAAAATAGCTAATATCTAATAACTAATTTAAAAAGAGATAATTTAGGCTTAAGCTCTTTAAAAAGAATATATAAACTAGAAATAATTACTTATACCTAACTATCAGATAAGAGACATAGTCTGGCTTAATATATAAAATATCTAAATAAAGTAACTTTCTAAAAAACTAGACTTAAAGGTCTTAGGGAAATACTATATATTTTAAATAATTTCTTTATACGCGTACTAACTTAAACTCTTTAAATTCTTAAATATATACTTAGTTTTTTATATATTACTGCTTCGGCCTGCTGCGCCTGAATTTAAATACTTTTTAAATTAACAAAACCCGCTATCTAAACCTATTAAAGTTAATAAGGAAACTAAATACTATATTAAATAAATTAAAAAACTACGCCTAAATTACAGGCGGAAACGCTATAAATACCTAGTTAAATAAACTAAATATAATAATTTAATATAAGAACCTGTAAGCGACCTTTAAGATATAACTACTATAAAAAAATTCTATTTTAAAAACTTAGACTAACTTAGACCTAATATTTAACATAAATACCCCTTATAAAAGCTTAGACTTAAAAAGGGGGTACTATTATAATAACTATTTATAATATAAAGGTCTTCTAAAGAAGTTTTTTTATAAGTTTTTTTTTTTATATTATATATTTATATTCTAGCTTTGCACTAGCGTATAAGCCCTTACCTTAAATATTTTAGCTTATAACTTATTACATTTTTTCTTTTTTTACGTAACGTCTTAACTTATTACCTGGTACTATACTTAGTAATTAATTAATACTTTTTATTAAGTACTTAATTCTCTACTTATAGTACTACTATAACATATATATTATTATAAGACTCTATATTAATAACTATACTAAAATAATTTATTTGTTTATAACTATTTTAGAGTTGTACTTTATTATGCTAAAAGTATACTAGCTATAGTACTATAATCTTTAAATTAACTAAGCTATAAATATTCTTATATTTAATAACTTATTTTATTATAACTATTATAGAATTCTATTTACTTTAGTACGGACTTATGGAATTATTTTTATTTTATAGAAATTAATTTCTAAATCCTATTATAATTAGAAGGACTATAGAAAGCTAAATATTTATTTTATATTTTTAAAAGTTTATACTATATACACTTACTATAGCAGCTACTATTTATTTACTATTTTTATAAAAAATATTAAGTAAGCTTTTATTGTAATTAAGAGTATAAACTTATAGAAAAAGCTTCCACCTAATACTTGGAAATTTTTATTCTAGTTTTATTAGTTTTTCTTATTAGAAGAAGCTGAAAACTTGTTGCTGTATTACCTATATAACTATAATATTTAGCTAATAAAAGGAAAAACTCTATTTTTTAGTTATTTATATTTAATATTTTATATAAAGCTATAAGTACTTTAGAAATAACTTAATAAGAATCTTTAAAAGGGATTTATTTACTTTAATAGCTTTTTAACTATATCTCTAGTTCTATTTATAAAAAAGATAAATAGAGAACTCTAATTTTATGTTAACTATTATATACTAAATAAGATTATAGTAAAGAATTATTACCTACTACTACTAACTAAAGAGCTATTAAATAACTTAAAAGAAATATAATATTTCTTTAAAATTAATATTTATAAGCTTTTAATAACCTTTATATTAAAACTAGCTAAAAGTAGCTTATAGTATTCTAAACTTATTTTAGCTTATATAAAATACTAGTAATGTTATTTAGGTTAACAGGTACCCCTATAACCTTCTAATAGTATATAAATAATATTTTATAGAAATACCTAGACTGCTTTTATATTATTTATATAAATAATATTCTAGTTTATAGTTATACCTATACTAAATATAAAGAATACTTTTATTTAATACTAAAAAGCCCATAAAAAGCAGGCCTATATGCAAAAGCAGAAAAATATAAGTTCTTTATAACTAAAATCTAATTTCTAGGCCTAATTATAGGCCGTAATAGTATTTATATAAATTTAAAGAAAATTAAAATAGTAGCTAGCTAGGTAACACTAACCTATATTATAAATATATAAATATTTATTAACTTTATAAACTTTTATTACTATTTTATATAAGGATTTTTTTATTTTACTACTCTACTAGTATACTTAACGTAGAAAGATATACTATTTAACTAAAATAATAATTATAAGAAAGCTTTTTAGAGACTAAAAATAGTATTTACTATAGCACTTATTCTAGCGTTATTTAACTAAAAAAAAGAAGTTATTATTAAAATAAACACTTCTAACTATATCTCTACAGGAATATTATTATAATATAGAGATAATAGTATTTTATAGTCTATTATATTCTTTTTAAAAAAGCACTTAATAATAGAGTATAATTATAAGATTTATAATAAGTAACTATTAGTAATTATTTACTACTTTAAAAAATAGCAGCTAGAATTTAAGAAATATACTTTATTAATTATAGTAATTATAGAGTACTATAATTTAGAGTATTTTATAATAATAAAGTTATTAAATTACTACTAAGTCTACTAGTCTAAATTCCTGTTCTACTTTAACTTTAAGATTATATACTATTTTAGAAAATAAGGTGTGAAGCTAGATTCTTTAATTAGAAAATTAATTAATTTATTATAAAAAGAGAATAAAAGACTCCGCTACTAAAGCTAGATTATTTTAAAATAAGAAAATCTAGAATTACTCCTAACTACTACCTTACTTGTTATAATTAATTATAAGAAAAAATTAGTTTATTTTTCTAACTAGTTAGAGAACTCTATTTATAAAATTACTATAATAATTTATAACCAGCTCTATTAATATGCTGCTAAATTATTATTATTTATTAAATTAATTTTTATTTTTATTTTTACTACTGCTATTATTAGATATACTATTACTTTAGAATTTAAATAAACTAAGAACTTACTACTATTAAAAATTTAGATTCTATTCTAAAAAAGCTACTATACTAATTTTATAATTAATTTTATACTAACTAACTTATGAAATAGAAACTATAAGAATAAATACCTAACACTAGCTAAGTGTACTAAAATAAATAGATATTTATAGTATAAAGAAAAATTATATATACCTAATATAAATAAGCTTAAAGCTAAACTACTTTATTTCTACTATAAAAGCTCTATTACTAGCTATATAGGCTGTAATAAAATATATAAACTATTATCTTATAAGTACTACTAGTTTTATATATATAAATTTATTTTCTACTAGCTCTAAAACTCTATACTTACTATTATATTATTTTATTAAGAGAAGTTTATTAAGAAGTTTTAAAACTATTATTTATGTTAGACTATGCTTAGAAAAACGTGTCTATAGACTTTATTATTTATCTACTATTAAGCAGCTATTATAATACTATAATAATTATAATTTATTATTTAATAAAAATAAAGTATTTAATTCTCTATTAAATATGCTATAATTCTAAAAATACTATTTATTTATTTCTAATATATATATAAAAGCTTTATAGCTTACTAAGTACTATTTTTTCTAACTATAGACCTTAGTTTATCTTTAAATTCTAGAAATATTTAAATTACTAGCTGAAAATTATAACCTTACTGTTAATTATATACTATTTTAAAACTAATAACTAGTTAGAATAAACTAATATAGTTCTTAAATAATACTTATAGTTATATATTAGCTATTTATAAAATAACTAGCTTAAATAGTTACTATTAGCTAAGTTTATTTTAAACTCTATTTACTTAAAAAATATTACTATTTCCTTATTCTTTGTAAACTATAGTTTTTATTTAAGAGTTAGATTTAAATTATTAGCTACTACTTATTTTATATAAAGCCAAGACTTTAAGAAGCTTGTAGCTAAAATATAAGAGATTATTAACTATTTATATACTAAACTATTAACTATATAAGCTTGTTATAAAAATGTTATAAGTTACTAACTTACTAACATAAATTATACTAGTAATAAGCTATCTAACTAATTATTATAACTATTAATTAGTTCCCTTACTTCCGGATCGAATAGCTTGTTAGACTTAGTAGAAGTTAGTTAACTTAGTAAAGATAGAAAGAAGTGATACGGTAAGTTGAGGTTTAATAGGATAGTATTAAACTATTTCACTTAAGGTGTGAATCTTAATTTTAGAGTAACTACAAAGAATTAAAAGTAATCGTGAACCGTTTAACGCCTCATACTTATAGTAGATCCTCCGTGCGTACATTCTGTACCGGTGTTCAGTATGTTAGATACTGTTAGAGGCTGTTAGAGATGTTAGAGCCTCTGGCATCTTCTGACATCTCTGGCTGCCAAGCCTTACCCGATCACGTGAATAATCACTCCCAATCTACTGGCATGGTTTCGTATCTTTGTCCTCGCTTCTTGGCCTGTGCCTTAGCCTGTGCCAATGCGTCTCGTGTCCACTTACAATTCTTCCTTTCAAGCTCAAACATACGTTTCTATTCTAGAGCTTCATTGGCTGTTGTCGCCAGTTCCCTCAGCTCTTCAGGTGTAGTTGCCTTACTATTACTGTCCATAACATTATCCCCCTCTTTTAAGTCTTCGTTTTGGAAGATAGTTTCTCTCTTTTATAAGTAGTATAAAGGCAGCAGGTCTTCTGCTCTATGTTCTAGACTGTAAGACCCTTGACTTCCTTTCTTCCCTACCTAGCTCCCTAATGATAACACGTCCTAAGTTATCTCTAATACGTGCTTACTACCTAGCTTCTTGGATCCGTAGTAAACCCTGTTACATACTGACACCTTGCTCGAACTATTCCCGTTAAGGCGATAATTACCTTATGAATCTAAGTTCCAGTTACTACTTAGCTTATAATAATTGTAATGTAAAGTGCGATCTAATTATCTTACAGCCGGAATAAAATTATCTTAATCATAATAAGGAAAAACTTCGTTGCTAGCTTGAAAAAGCTGAAGAGAATGCCCTAAAGGCCCGTTCCCATGCTCTTCGGCTTCGTCACGAACTTGCGAAAGTTAATTCTAAAGAGAAAGAGATGTTTAATTAAGAGATGGCCTCAATCTATAAAGTTCAAGCTCTTAAAGAGGCGGAAGCTTGTTCCTAGAGTTAAGAAACTCACATACTATAACCTGCAGTGCCGGCTTCTTCCTAACCTGCTTTGCCTTTCTTTTCCTTCAGCTTGGATTAGAACGCGCTATAGTTATCCTTTCTATAGAATATAGCCCTTACTAGTGCGTCTAATAGTACTAGTTAATTAGCTCTAAACTATTCTTTAGGTTTCTAATTAGTTCCTATATATTATCTTTAGGTCTGTAGTCTTTTTATTTAACCAGATATTTCCACTAACGCCTAAACTGTTAGTAGTCCAAAATTCATTAAACTTCGTACTTAGTAGTATCTTCTTTAAGTTTGAGTCTTATCTATAGTATAGCATTCTATAGTGCTGGTTCTAATTTCAAAATATAAAAAACTAGGTGAATTCTTATGTCCTTAGGTAGTTGTAGCTTGTAATTTACAGGTCCTATTTATCATTTAACCTTAAACAGTCCTAATTTAATGTGATCCAGTTTTTCGATAGTTGTTTTATTTCTAAATTTTTTTATAGTAGAAAAACCTTATCCCCCTTCTTAAAAGTTAGTCCCTTAATTTTAAATTTGTCTTTCTGTTACTTGCTGAGGCCTCCTTTCTAGGTAATTTTTCCTACTATTTTTTAATAAAGTTATTATAACTTTTTGACCTTTATTCTTATTAATTCTAATATCTTATTTAATTTCCGTGGTTCTCGATAAGCCGTAGGCTCATAACTATAATTCGTAAAGAATAATAACTTTTTTATAGTTAATAATTTTACAGAGTTATATATAAACTTAGCTATTAGTAGTAAGTTAATCTAATTATCTTATTATTTATTAACATATATTTATAGGTATTATTTTAGTGTCTGATTTGTCTATTCTGTCTACCTATTTATTTATAAATAAAATGCTATTAAGAGGCAATATTTAGCCTCCAGCTTTCCTATAAACGTCTTTTAGAATATTAATGTGAATAATTTATCTCTATTTGTAATAAATTCTCGTAGTAATCCATATTATGTAATTAATAGCTTAATGAGTATAGTTACCAATTTATCTGCTTTAACCTCTATATATATTAGTTTAAAGTATATATACTTTATAAGTTAGTTTATTATAACTAATATCATATTATACTATTAGCCTTGAAAGGTAATTGTTATCGGTATTCTTGTAATAAAGTCTATTATAACTAATTTCTATAGTAGGTCTGGTAAAGGAATTAGTTACATAAGTCCATATTCCTTATATCTTAACGTTTTATTCTTTTTATATTTGATGTATTCTAAGAGAATAATTCTAATCTTTTTCTATATTCCTGGAATCTAAAAATGTCTGTTAATCCGTTCTATAGTTTTTTTAATTCCTTAATGTCCATGCATTTTAGCTGAATGTTAGTCTTTAATAAGTTCAGTCTATAATACTTCTAGTATAAAAATAGTTCCAGTTTCGTGCTATTATAGTCGTCTATAGTTATATTCTCTAATTTGTTTTTACTATATGTTTTTAATAATGACTATAGCTTTAATATCTATTTATAAGCTTCCTAGGGATCTGTCTATTCTTTATCTAAGTATTATATTATAAATCTCTAGTATATCCTTTATGTGGTCTGCTTTTTAATTAAGTGTATTAGCTACTATATTTTCTTTTTCTAATTTATAAAGTATTTAAAAGTTAAACGTTAAAACTAGTTCCTACTATCTAACTTATTATTAATTTAACTTCTTTATTGTTATAAATGCCGTCAGATTTTTATAGTTTAAATATATAATAATTTAGTATTTAGTTCCCTCTAAGTAATGTCTCTATTTCTTAAATACTTAAACTATTACCAATAGTTTTTTATCGTGGATGTTATAGTTTAACTTAGTAGTTATAAGTTTATAAGATAGAAAGTCTACTAGATATTTATATTTATTATTTTATACTTATAATAGGATAGCTCCTGTAGCTCTATCTAATACATCCGCATATATTTCTATTTAAAGTCATAAATTAAATATTTTTAATATTAGTGGTTATTGGAATATTTTTTTTAATATCTTAAAAGCATCTTCCTCGCGTTGTTCCTACTTAAATTATTAATCTTTTTTAAGTAATTCTATTAAAAGTACTATGATTTTTAAGTAGTCCTTAATAAATTATCAGCAGAAACCCGTAAATCTAAGAAAAAAATAAACTTCTTTTGTGTTTATTAGTATAGGCTAAGATAGTATATTTTTTGCCTTATTAGAATTAACTACTATCCCGTCTCAGAATACTAAGTATTCTAAGAACTTAATTTCTATTCTATGGAATATATATTTTTCTGTTTAAATATATAGCTTGTGTTCCTTGAGCTTCTGTAATACCTTCTTAATATACTTAATATATTCTTTTAGCGTTCCGTTTATGTATATAAGCATATTATTAAAGTATACTATTATAAATACATCTAGATATTTTCTTAGCATATAATTAATAATTGTCTGGAATGTTACTAGTGCGTTAGTGAGTCTTATTAGCATGACTAGATATTTAAATAATTTATATCTTATTTTAAATATAGTTATCTATTCGTGTTCTTTAGTTATTTATATTTTATAATATTTATTTTTAATATTAAAGAGGCTAAACTATTTAGCTCCTCTAAGTTTATCTATAAGTTCTAATATTAATAGTATTAGGTAATAGTTTTTTACCATAGCTTTATTAAGATGTCTGTAATTAATATATAACTAAAATTTACTATTCTTTTTTAGTATAAAGAGTATTAGTAAAGCTATTTTACTTTAGCTGGTTTATATATACCCTTTTTATTAGTTTTCTTATAGAAATTTTCATAACTTCTCTTGTTAATAAATGGGTACCTGATATAATAGTCCTGGTTTTAAATTAGTTTCTTCTTTAAGCGTGATTTTGTGGTCCTAGTCTTAGTATTCTAGTAACTAGTCTTTAGCTTTTTTAAAGAACTATTTGCTGAATTCCTCTTAGTATTTATTTAGCATAATAAACATAACTTTATAAAGTATTACTTTTTTTATTTATATTATAGCTTTTATTTATTTATAGTAGTCCCTCCTAGTTCCTACAGACTTTATTCTCTAGTTAATTATTAAATTCTATTATACTAGCTAGTTATATCCTAAGATAAAATCTTTACTATCTAGATTTATAATCTTGATATAATAGTTATCCGTGTAACCTGCTGCTCTAATAGTTATATTTCTTATTTTAAGATTAATTAAACTTTTTCTAAATACTACTAGACTATTATCTATGCGTCTTACTTATATAGGTTTATTTAAAACTCTAGTTAATATCTAGTATCTTTATATCTACTTATTTAATATAAGTGTTTTACTAGCCTTACTATTTATAAGTGCTAGTATCTAATTACTATTAATATATATATTTATATATAACTTATTTTCGTATTTCCTCTGGTTTAGTTATGTGTATATAATTAATATATTATTTCTAACCTTTAGTTCTTAGCCTTCTAGTGGCTTGGTTATAGCCTACTAGTTTTCTAGTTTTTTATCTATAGCCAACTCCTAAGTGGTAGTTATTTCTTTAGTATTTTCTTTTTAGGTCTGTAGATTAGGTATCTCTAGAGTTAGTATACCTTTCTATTAAGTATTTTATATACGTTTTTAGCTTATTCTCTATAATCCTAGCATTTCTATTCTAAGAAACATTTTTGATATGTGAGTTTTTTGTGTGAGTCTGTAGCTAACTATCTTTTTAATAGTATTTAGCTTAGTATTATTAATATTCTATCTAGTATTTATCCCACAATAGTTATTAGTATTCATCTAAATTTAGGTTCTGTAGTTTATTTTCTAAATTCATGTAAACTAGTTCTTACTATAGGTTATATTTCTTTTTATTTACTAGTTATTATAATATTTTTCTTATCTTTAGTTCTTTAACATGTATGGCGTGTTTATTCTATTTATAGTTCTTTTCTATATAGTTAAACGCTATATATATCTAGTATTTCTTTTTTATTATTCTGTTTATAGTATTATTATTCTGTATCTATAGTATTAATAAAAGAGTTTTTTTATTCTTTTTATTTTAATCCTATCCTAATTCTAGGTGTCTGATAGGGTGATAGTATGTTACATTACTTATAGCTAGTATAAACATTTATTAATAAATTTCGTTTATCTATATAGCTAATTTTTATTTACTTAGTCCTTTATACTATTTATTTCCTGCTAATTATAGTACTTATTAGTATTTATATATCCTATCTTTTAAGATAACTTTCTAGTGTTTAGTAATATAGTATTTCTTTTAGTAGTATTTTAATCCGCATATCTAACAATATCCCTAGCGTATATATTATATAATTATTATAGATATTAGCTTCTTACTTTCTATTATCTCTAGATTCTTTCTTTATTTAAATTTCTAATTTTCTTTATAGAACGGTCCACCTTCTTGCTCTATAATTTTATAGAATTTTTATATTTCTTTCTTAGTTTCTACGTTGTGTTATTAAACTGCTGCTTTTTATATTATAGTAATTATATTACTAAATTATCCTACTAAATAATCCTTAACTTATTAATACAGAACCTTATATTTTTATCTGAGATGTATATAGTTTCTATATATCTAGTATTATTCTTTCTAAATTCTTTTTATAATTATTTTTTCTATTATAGTATCTTTTACTTATTCTACTTGGATTATAGTAATTTTAATTTTCTTAGGCGCTTTAGTCTAAACGTAAGCTTTCTTAACATCTAATTATTATTATTTATAATCTTTAATAAAGTGTTCTTATTTTCTATATTTTAAGCAGGCTTTATATACGTAGTATTTTATTTATTTCTTAACTTACTTTCCTTACACCTTTCTAATAAATATCTGTTTAATATTAATGTTTATTTTATTATAGGTTTAATTATCTTTTTTGTTTCTTTTAGGTATATAGATTACTAATCTTCCATGTGCTTTTTTCTTTTGCTCTTGTTAGTACTAGTAATTATTAATAGTTACTATTTATTTAATAATTTCTAGTAAGATACTTTAGCCGTTTTTCTCTAAAGATTTTATCCTTAATTCTATTTTTTAGTTCTTTATAGTATATTATAACTAGTAGTTAGTCTGCCTAATTAAGTTGTGATTAGATTTACTTAAATTTTATAGTATAATTAGCTACTAATATTTATTACTTAAGCTATTAAAGCTTCTAGATTATTTTAGTTTCTTTATTAATTTCTTTAAAAATAATAATCATTTCTTATTTAAAGCGTTTATAGTTTTTAAAGGCTTGTTATATATTACTATTATAATTAGCTAATCCTACTATTTCTAAATTAGAGTCTCTATTAGCTAGATAGTTTCTTACTAGTAATTTAAATTATTATATAGTTTTATCTATTATATTCATGCCAGCTACTAAGATCTAATTCTAATTAATTAGAAATAACTTTTAATTAAAATAATAATAGAGATTTATAGTTACTATAAAGATCTTAAGCTTATTTTTATTACTATTAAATTTCTTAGAAGGCTGTATTTTTATAGTCTTTTCTTCTTAATTTATTCTAACTTACTGTTATAGATTTATTAAGGTATTACGTAACTTTATAATAGCTACTTCTTATTTCTAGATAATTTATTATATACTTTTAGTTTCTTTGGATATACTTCTAGTTGTAGATAAAAATCTTACTATAACTTCTTCTTTACTACTACTTTTTTCTAACAAATAAAGTTCTTATTTATCTTTATAGTAGGTTATTATAGATATTTAATAATTAGTTACTAGAATCTATCTAACTGCTTCTCTTACTTTTTTAAGATAGTAATTATAATATTATAAGTTACTAACTTATTAACATAAATTATACTAGTAATAAGCCGTTTAATTAATTATTATAACTATTAATTAGTTCCCTTACTTCCGGATCGGATAGCTTATTAGACTTAGTAGAAGTTAGTTAACTTAGTAAAAATAGAAAGAAGTAATACAGTAAGTTAAGGTTTAATAGAATAGTATTAAACTATTTTACTTAAGGTATAAATCTTAATTTTAGAGTAACTATAAAGAATTAAAAGTAATCGTGAATTGTTTAATGCCTTATACTTATAGTAGATCCTCCGTGCGTATATTCTGTACTAGTGTTTAGTATATTAGATACTATTAAAGACTATTAGAGATATTAGAGCCTCTAGTATCTTCTAATATTTCTAGCTACTAAGCTTTATCTAATTATGTAAATAATCACTCCTAATCTACTAGTATAATTCTATATCTTTATTTTTATCTCTTAGCTTATGCTTTAGCCTGTGCTAATATATCCTATACTTACTTATAATTCTTCCTTTTAAGCTTAAATATATGTTTTTATTTTAGAGCTTTATTAGCTGTTATTGCTAGTTCCCTTAGCTCTTTAGGTACAGTTATCTTACTATTACTATTTATAATAAAAAACTAGATAAACATACACTACTATTCTACTTATCTATTCTATATAGGAAATTCTATATAGCTGAATACTTAAAATATCAAGACTTTATATTTTATAAACAAACTAGATTAAAAGAATCTAGATTTATTTTAAGTTATAAAAGCTGTATTACTATACACCTATTGTTTTATACTATTAAATAAATTCTATTTTTATAATATATTTTATGTTAGCTTACTTTGTTTTATTATAATTAATTTATTATTTTACTAGCAGATACTACTCTTTCTACTAATAGAAATTAGTAGTAAGTAAAAGTAGTTTATTAAAGAAATTATTAACCCTTATTAAAACCACCATATCCGTAATAGCACTCTATAACTAAAGTATATAATTAAATAAACTAAATATAATAAGTTAATAGAGATTCCTATTTACTAAATAAAGAATATTATAGACGTAATTTAAGTGTTCTACTAATAATACTTTAAAAAGCTTAGCTTTTAAAATAACTATAAAGACTATAGTTATAAAAAAAAAGTACTATTATAGTATAGTTTTATAAAGACTGTTATTTTTAAGTTTATTTAAATTAAATACTATATAGAGTTTCTATATAGATTATACAGGCTCTTTTATTTCTGGAATCTTATATATATTCTGTTTATAGCTTTTATATATAGCTTTATAAGCTACGTCTTATAATCTACTTTATATTATATACTATTATTATAGTTATTAACTTTATTTATACTCTATCGCCCTCTAACAACTAACATGTTTTTAGTATTTAAAAGTAAAAATATATATTTTATTAATACTATTAATAAGTTATAAAAGAAGATATTTACTTAATTATAAATAAACTTTTTTCTAGCATTTTCTCTTACTATAAATACTAGAAAACTTAAAAAATAAATTAGTAAATATAACTACATATAAATTTAGGTTATTAGTTAAAAAGTACTAAAAAATATAATACTAATAAAATAAATAGAGCTATAAAGAAAATATATAAATATAAACTATATATTTAAAAATTAATATTAAAAATTGAAATACTAATTGTTTTTTAAAAAAGTAAAGTTAATAAAAATATTTATATCTAAATTTAGTATAAGTTAAAGTATAATACTTAAAGTAAAAGTATAGTAGTTAAGTTATAAGTAGCTATAATACTTATTATTTTTACTTAGCTCTAAATTCTATTTTATTTATTTACTATTTTTTAATACTTTCTATTTTTTAGCTTTAGTATTAGATTTCAAATGTTATTAAAATAGTTAGTATAAAATCTAATATTTAATACTAAATTAAGTGTTATAAAGTTACTAAAGTAAGTATTATTAAAGTAAGAATTTAAGACATAAACTTAATATTTTTAAAAAACATAAATAGTTTATATACTTTAGTTATTAAAAGGCTTTACATTCTTATTACTTTAATATATATACTTAGAATTTTAAAAAGGCTTTTTGAAAAGTTTCTTGTAAATAGATTTTAAGTAATAAACTAAACTATTATATATATTATAGTATTTTAAACAAATTAGATAATAATACTATAAATAAATTTTTAGTAATTAAATTACTTTATTAACTGGTTTCTTTTTAGCTTCTTTAATATAATTCTAATTAATATATATTTATTATACTTTTCTTTATATAATTTTAAGTTGCTTTTTTTACTTAAGTTAAACACACTTTAGACATAAAAAAGAGTTTAAAAAAAGTTTTTTTATATAAGTTACAAAAGTATAGCTTAAGACTTTAAATAGTATAAATAAGTTTTAAATAAAAAAGCTACTAGTACATTATTTACTATTACTTATTATAAAGTTAGTTAAAATAATATTTTGAGATTTAAATACTTTTAATTAAAAAAATAACATTTTTTCTATTTACTCAAAGTATATATTTAAAGCATTAAATTATATTTTTAAAATAGCTTTTTATATTAGTATTTTGTTTATAAATATAACTATAAAAAAAGTAATAAACTAAACTTAAGTAGTTAAAATTTTTGTTTTTACTTTTAGTTATATAAATTTAAAAAAGAGTATAAGTATTTTACAAGTATACTTATAGTTTATAGAAAATATAGTATATAGTACTTACTTTAAAACTTTACAAAAAAATTTAACTAAGTAAAATGACTTTTTTTTAATAAAAATATTAGCTTTTTTTAATTATTATTAGTATTTTACGTATTAAAATAGTTTATTAAAAAACTCTACTTTTAAATACTTTTTATAGTAACTAGTATAACTTTTATAGCTAATAAGATTAAAATTATAAATAATACACTTAAAGCTAATATTATTTATAATTTTAGTTAAACTATACTTCTTTTTTTATTACTTGTGTTTTAATTCCTATTTTTACTATTATAGTTATTTTTATTATTATTTCTATTATTATTTCTATTATTATTTTCATTATTATTTTGATTATTATTATTATTATTATTATTATTATTATTTTATTATTATTTTATTTTATTTTGGTTTTTTTTAACATCTAATTTTACTTTCAAGTACTTTTTTAAATATATAACTAGTAAATATGTAATGACGGGCTCGGTCTTCACGTATTATAGTATAGATATAAGTTAATAGAATAAGTTAGCTCTATTTTAGCTACACTAAGATAGAGAGAGAAGAGATATAAAGAGGGCTTATTTTTAAATAGAGTGGTATATAGCTTAAGCGTAAGCTAGCTATGTTCTAAGCTCTATACTAAATTATAGCTAGTATAGCTAGTTATAATATTATATAGTCTATAGTAAGTAAAGTAAGTAGCACCGTTATATTACCTCCCTTTAAAAGAGGCTTATTTTTAAGTCTCTAGGTTATAATCTTCTTCTTACTAGTCTCTATACTACTCTTATTTTTAAAGCTGTCTTATTATTCTCTTCTGTTACTTTTAGGTCCTCCTCTGCTTTATATACTTTTAACTAGGTATCTAGTTATACTAGTAGTCCTGCTTTCTTTAAATAGGCCTTATAATAATCTCTTACCTTATATAGGGCGCCTATAAAGTCTCGGGTGTTATACTAAGCAGGATTTAAGTTATAAGCTAGCTAAAATACTTTATACTATAGTTAGCTATAAAATAAGCAGCTATTAAGAATTTCCTATACTAGCTACTTAAGATACCCGTTAACCTTAATAGGCGGTTTCTTAGATTTAATTTAGCTAGACAGTAAGTAAGTAAAAGCCTTCTGTAAACGGTTTATATAAAAGACGTTAAACATACGTATATATAGTAGTAGCTTAAGGTAATAGAAGTATCCCTTTATGCCTATAATAGAATAAAGTCTGTATATCTGCTAATTAAGCTTTTAGCTAAATTAACTAGTAGTAAAGCTCTTAGGTATAATATATATCTTATCTCCTATAAAAAAGTCTAGCTTATAGTGTTTCTTATTAGCCTATTAAGCTTATTACTTTTATACTTAAGTAATCTCTTATTAAGCTATCTTTATAGCTAGTTTTATTATATTATATTAAGCTTTAGCATAGCTCTACACCTCCTTACGAGATATCTATTTATAAACTATAGTAAATACCTTTATACGTTTCTCCTAGTTCCAGTAATAGATTAGCTAGTAGCTAAACTTAATTTAATAGAATAATAAGCCTATAGTCTTATATAATAGAATTACTTAGACCTAGTCTATATAGGGTAGTAGGTCTAACTAGTTATTTTAATAGTAATTAATAAATAAGCATAAGCGCTGGTTAATGTACTAATTTAAAACTTTAGTATTTCTATTAGTTTAAGAGTAATATAGTGTTAAGAGCTTTTACTTAATTCCTATTAGTCAGCATAGCTTATCCATAAATGCTGAGATAAATTAGGGACTATAATTAGAAACTATTAACCTAAATAGACTAAATACTTACTAGATATAGCAATAGTACTTATTAGCTACCTAAGTAACTATAGTTATTTTATAATAAGATAGTAAAAAGTAGTATTTACTTAGCTAGTTTATAATAATAAAAGCATAGTCATATCCTTTCTTATCTAGAGGGAAGGACTTAAAGTTTATAAAAACATCTTACTATACTCGCTTAGGGATTAGTAGTAATTTAAGTAAGCCTAAAGTCTTATTATAAGGTACGTAGCTCTATTTATAAGCTTTATATATAGCTATATAGTCATCTATATTTTTACTTATATAGCTTTAGTAGTAGCGGTTGTGAAGTAGCTTATTTATTTTTCTCTTACTTAAGTAAGTAGTCACCTAGGTAGCATAAATAGCTTAAATAAAGTAAGTTCTTAAGAAGTATATAGCAAGGACTATTAGCTTACTATAGTATATAAAAAGGTTCTAGCTAAGTTTTTATGCTAGATATTTACTAGAGAGAGTGTACTCTTAGAATAGCTATAAACTCTCATAGCTACAATTCACCTTAATAATATAATTAATTAGTAAGTAAGGGTTATTTAGGGGCGGTAAGGCTATAAAAGTATTAGTAATAATTACTTTAATTATATTAATAGCTAGTATATTTCTTGTTAATAGTATAGCTAGGTTATCACTTATAGCTTTAATAAAGCTAACGTTGATTTACTCTGCTAAAAGAAAGATACATGTTTAGGCTACTTTATTCTTATTTTTTTAGGTCTTTAGTTTCTCTTACTTGCATAAGAGCGTGTTAGCTATTATATTAACTATACTAAAGTAATAAGTAAATATTAGATAATAATTTACTACACTTATTACCTAGCGTATTTAGCGGGGAGTAAGTTCTTACTTTATAGAGAAGTATTTTAACGCGTGATAGTTAATTAGGGTATTGAATAACTCTATAGTCTATAGACCTATAAGCTGTAAGCGCTATTCTTAAAGGCTATAGATTATAGCTAATATCTTTTTATTATATATATCATAGTTTATTTAGGGCTTACTTATAGTCTTAGAGTAGAAAATTATAGGTTACTAGAAACTATCCTCTTAAAGCTATAATAGTATTCTTATAATAACTTTATTACTTATATCTATCTCCATACGCGTCTAACGGTAGGGCAAGTAGTAAACTAAGATATTATCTAATAGTATTAAATCTTTAGCTTACTAGAAGACTACTAGCTTATATTTACTAAAAGTATACTATATACCCTTTTTAAGTAGCTTAGTAAGCGGTCAGATAATATGTTTATAGTCTTTTAGAAAGGCTCTATAGAAATTATAGAATTTTAGAAAGGATTATAGGCTTTTAACTGATATAGGTACTAGTTATTTCTATATAGTAATAACTTTCTCAGGGTCCTTTTAGATCTCTTTTGTGCTAATAATAAGGCCTAGAAACTTTATTCTAATAATAGTAAACTTACTCTTCTTAATATCTACCTAAAGACTTATATTTTAGAGATGTCTTAATACCTAAGTAACGTGCTCCTTATACTATAACAGGTCTTTAAAATAAATCAGAATATTATTAAGGTAGATAGTATAGAAGTTATTAAGTAGGCTATAAAACACCTTATTAATATAGTATTAGAATATAGTAGGGCTATTATAAAGGCCAAATAGTAGCACACAGTACTTATAGTTTCTATACTAAGTATAAAACATAATTAGGTCCTCTATATCTTTATTTAGACATATATAATAAAAAGCTTATTATATATTAAGCTTAGTAAACACTCTTATACACGCTAGTCAGATAAGGGTTTTCTAAATTAATAAAATTAGATAAGCGTTTTTTTTAGTAATAGTATTAAGCTTATAGTAGTTAACATAAAAGCGCTACCCTTCTTTAGGCTTTTTAGTAAATAGTACTAGGAAAATATATAAGGCATTACTATAAGTAATAATACCTTATTAAAAATAGTTATTTAGATAGGCCTTAATAAGCTATAGCTGTTTAAAAGATATATTATATAATAAACTTAATATTAGCATATTCTTAGCTATTAGTTTAATATTATAGTTAATACTTTTATAATACGGGGGCAGTATGTCTGAGTTTTTTTTTAAAAAATAGACCTAAGTTATACTAGTATAATTAGGGTAGAGTAGTTTCTACTTAATAAGCTACTAAAGTTTCTTTTTTCTTATAAGGTCTTTATTTAAGTAATAGGGCCCTTCTAGTAAAGCCTTCCCTAAGGGGCTTTTAGGGCTTTAGAAAGAGAGTTCTAGATCTAGCAGGCTAAGCTTATCTCTATAGTCCTAAATAAGCTTATTTATTTTATAGAAGCTAGTATACTCTAGCATAGTTTCCTTCTACTATACGTGTATTATAAAGGTAATAGCTTTTATAGTATTAATCTTAAGACCTGCCTTAAAGAGATTTTTGCGTGAGATAGACTAAAAATAAAAAATCTACTTACTTAGCTCTAGCTACTATTATAAGTAAAGCTATTCTTTTATTTTCCTAAGGTTTTTTTACTATACTATATGCTAGAGTAAGTGCTAAAATAGTTTATAAATATATTATAAAATTACTATATTTATCAGCTCGTCACGTCAGTTAGTATTAGCTTAATATAAGAGATTAATTTTAGTTAATAGGTCTTACGTTAAAATAATAATATCATGCTTATAATTAATTAGCTTATTATCTAGCTATTTAAGTGTTTACTTTTTATAGTTAATTAAAGTACCTATATCTTTAAACAGCTTGCGGCTGATTATAAGGTTATAGCGGCTAATATTATAGAAAACGAAATAAGTTAATAAGTAGTAGTTATTTAGTACTAGATTAATCTAAAAGTACTTATCTACTTATCTATTTAGTTTGCTGTTATAGCTAGCTAGGGGGATAAATTTTATCTAGTAAGTTTTTATCTTAAGCCCTTTCTTAATAGCGCGCATGTGCTTTAGGTATACTAAGATAAAACTATTAGCTTTAATATTAAGAAAACTACTTAGCTTAATAGCTAGTTTACTAGTAGAGATATAGCAGGACAGCATAAAAGCCGGTTCACTAAATAGTAGTTAGCAAGAATTAAACTAATTAGTAGCTCTAGAGAATAACCTTAGAAAGAAGACTTTCTCTAGAGTGAGTCTTCTCCTAATAGTTCCTCTATAGTAAGCTAAAACTTCTTATTATTACTAGTGTTTTAGGGCGTATAGAGCTCTTTATTAGTATCTATAGGCTTAATTACTTTAGCTATAGCTTAAGTAAGTAATTAGTAGTCTTTTATAAAATAACTAGGTTTCCCGTAATTATAGTAACTAGCTGGCTTAGGGATGGGTATTAATAGAATAGTAATAGCTACTACGTAAGTTAAGCGCTTAGCTTCTAGACAAGACTACTAACTTAGTAGTAATTAAGTCTTTCTAGTTCTTCTATTAATTTACTTAATAGCTTTCCTAGTGCTAAGAGCTAGCTCTCTAGTAAAGTCTTAAGCTAAGTCTATATACTCATTATACTAGTTATAGTACTGTTATTAGTAGATGCCTATCTGTGTACATAGAGCGTCTAAAAGCTTCTTATAGAATTCTTCTACTTATTAGTCTATAGGTAGGCTGTGTTCTTAAGCTAAGTAAAAGAAATTACTTTAGAATATAGCAAAATTAGTAGGGTCTTTAAGGTAAAGCTTCTAGAAATTATAGTAAGTATTAAGTCTCTTATATAAGTTACTATATGTCCTCTCTAGATAATCTACTATATACTAGTAGCTAACTAGCTACTTACTTTCTTTTATTATATATATAAGTATTAAGAGATACTAGTTAGCAGGACCCTTTATATGTGTATACATATAAGAGATAATATTCTCTTAAGTAACTTACTCACTAGCTTTAGTAAACTAGTCTTAGTTAGTGTGTACCTTATTTTCTAGGATATCCCTCTATTAATTAAAGGTAACGTTCTTACTGTTCTTAAGTATTAGCGGATTAGGAAATTATGCTAAGTAGCTATTACCTTAATAGCTGCCTATAGTAGGCATAGCTAGTAAAGTAGCAGGTAGATAAGATAATACTTAAGAAGTTTAGTTACTAAGATCTTCTGTATTAGAACCGTCGTTAGGTCCTATAGTGATATAGCTAGCTTAATTCTAAGAGGTTTATAGTAGAGCTATAAAGCGTGTCTTTTTTATTAATATTAATAATAGCGCAAGGCTGGCCTTTGCAGAGAAAAAAAAGTATATATTATATATAAGTTTTTTTATCTATACTTTTAGTGTTTTAATCTTATTTTCTTAATCCGCTACGCGCTTAAGTGTGTTATTTAGTAGCTAATAAAGCTTAGTAAGCTTATCTCTAGCCTTATTAAGCTTAGTTTTAGCCATGTTAAGCGCTTTTTCTAGTGTATTAGTATAGTTATAATATATAAGTACTTTAAAATAGCTACGCTCTAACTTACTAGCGATTATTACTTAATTAAGAATTATTAAAGTAGAAAGCGTAATCTCTATTTTCTAAAGCTTATAGGTGTTAGTTCTCTAGGTAGTGTTTTTAATAGTAGCTATAAAAGGTTTTTTATTATATCATGCCTAAATACGGAGCTTCTTGATGGTGTAGTCTTCTTTAATTACGTTATCAGAATAGTGCATAGCAGTACAACTAAGCGACTTAAGAATAGGCGTATAGTCATTACTAGTGGCTGTTATTTTAGAATTAATTCTTATCTCTAGCGTGAAGAGCTTTTCTATGGTCCTAACTTATTTATTTTTATATATATATAGCGCTTCTAGTCCCTAGCAGAGTAAAGTAATTAGCTAATTCTCTAGTATAAAGAAGATAGGCTAGTGGTACTTACAGGGGTCAGTATCTCTAGCAGGGAGAAAAAAGTTAGGAAGGGGGAATATTTACTAGAGCTCTTATAACTCTCTTCTAATCTAATAGATATATTATCTATTACTATAGGTCTTCTAGTTACCTGTTAAGTTACTCTTAAGGCCTGCTACTGCAGGGCTTATACAGGCTATTACTTAAGGTTTTAATTATTTACTACTATAGAGCTTTCTAGTAGAGATTATATGCTTAATAAACTAATAACTTAGCGTAGTCATGTAATTAATCTTCTAGAGACAATTATTAATAAATTAAATGCTTAGGTTAATTACGCGGGTTGACCTTAATATTATGCCGCCGTCATCCGGCTGAATAAAAGTGATCTTAGTGTAATATAATAATAGGCTTAGTCTTCACGCGTTATAGTATAGATATAGGTTAATAAAATAAGTTAGCTCTATTTTAGCTATACTAAGATAGAGAGAGAAGAGGTATAAAGGGGGCTTGCTTTTAAATAGGGTGGTGTATAACTTAAGCATAAGCTAGCTATGCTCTAAGCTCTGTACTAGGTTATAGCTAGTGTAGCTAGTTATAATATTATATGGTCTACAGCGAGCAGAGCGAGTAGCACCGTCACAAAATATATATTTTTTCTTATGTTTTTATTATTTAAAGCATTCTACTAATAATGAAAATATAGTAAAATCTAGTTACTATTTACATATAGCTTTTACGTAAATATAATTTCTTAATATAATTTAATATATATTTTTTACTATTAAGTAGTTATTATTTTTATACTTAATTTAATTGGCTTTTTTAAAATATTTATATTAATTTTTTACTAGTTTTAAAGTACTTTATATACTATATAACTACTTATATTTTAACTTTAAAGTTTTAAAATAATTTAAATTACTTGTTTTTTAAACTTTTATAATAAATATATATAGTATAATTATATTATTATACTTATTAAACTTAGTCTAATAATTTAAAGTAAAATAAATTATTATATTTAAATTTTAAGTTAGAAATATGTTTTAAAAATAAGTATAAAAAAAAACTATTATTACTTTTAGTTTTTTAGCTGAACACTACTTATATAAAGTCTTTTTAACTTAAAATATTTAATACAATACTTTAAATACTATAGTTGTATATTTTAAAATAAAGTTAGAAAAAACTTTAGAAAAAAGAGTTAAATTATATAAACTTAAAAAACATAATACTCAATAAATATAAAAAGTAATAGTTAAGTTATAATTTTTATTTAATTTTATACCAGTTCTAATTTATAGTATATAAAAATTTAGTAACTTTTTAAAACTATAAAGCTAATATGCTTTATGTTAAATAGTATTAAATTATTAATAAAAAAATTAAAAACTTTTTAATTTAGCACTTTATTTTTTTACTATAATAAAATGTAGTTAATATTACTAAATACTAGTTATTTTAAAACCTTTTTTTATTTGCGTATTTAGTATTAAATATATTATCTTAAATTACTTATATAATAATAAAATAAGCAAAACATACTAAAGAAAATAGTAGAAAAAAGTAAAAAAACTAATTTTATAGTAAGAAAAATATAGTTATTAATAACTTAAATTAAACTAAAAAGCTAAACCAAAAAGAAAAAACTTTTTTATAAAAAAAAAGTAAAAAAGTAATAGTAACTATTAGTATAACTTCCTTATTTATTTTGCGAAATAAAAGTAATTTCTTTATTTTATTTATTTTTACTATTATAGTTACTACATGTTTTATTTTTATAGTAAATTTTACTTAAATATTTTGATTTAAAACTAGCCATTATAAATAAAAGTATATTAGTATAAAATATAATATAAGCTTTTATATTAATAGTTAAATTAACAGTACATTTTTAAATAGTATAAAAAACTATAATAACATTTTTAGTAGTTACTTTAACTTTATTAAATATTAACTTTTTAAAAAGTCTAGATTTTATAACTAAAGTTATTTAAATTTACTTTTAATAAAAGTTAGTTTAATTAAAGCTTCCTATTTTAATTAATAATAGAAACTTAATTTTAATATATTAAATATTAAAATTAAGAATTTTAGTACTTTAGTATTATAGTTATAAAATTATAGCTTTTACCTTTTACTATTTATAGATTTTTACTTTTTTTTGGCTTTTAAAACTATAAAATCTACTTTTTTTATAAGCTTTTATTATATTATAAGAACTAAGCTAATATAGTTACGTATTTACTTATTTAAGTACTTTTTTAGTTTAAAAACTATAAGTTGTTTTATAAGCTTATTAACATATTTTAAAAATAAAACTTTATACTAAGTAACTATATTATATTTTTTTTTTATAATTTAATTTAAATCAAGTTCAAGATAATACTATTACTTTAAGTATTCTTAATATCTTGAAAATATTTAAAAAATTATAGTTAACTTTAATTAAAAATAGTTTTAAAAAAAAAACTACTTACTTATTTTAAATTTTTATTAGCTAATAATAGTACTTTTTAGTATTTTTATTAACTAAAATATTTTCTTTAATTAGTATATTTTAATACTTTTTAAATTTAGCCTAAACTAATTACTACTAGTTAAAGAAATTAGACTTTACGTATTAAATATTAAAAAGTTAATTTAATAAAGTTATTTACAAGTTAGCAACTACTATAGCTATAATATAAAAAAGAAAATTAAATTAAAAAAAAATTAACTATACTATAGGTACTAGCACTTATATAAGAAAATAAGTATAGAAATTAAAGTTAGAGCATAATTTTTAGTACTAAACTTCTATTTTCTATATTAGTTTATATTTATTTTAAAATTTTAATGGCTACTAAAGCCTATTTATAAAACCTTTTAACTATAATCTAAAGTATTTTAGTATACTAGTTTTACTTAATTTAATAGAAATTAGAAAAGGCTAATAAAATTTTATATAAAAAAAAGCTAAGTAAATATAATAAGGCTAATTTTAGTTTCAAAAGCCTATTACTTCTAATAGTAAATATACTTACTTTTATAGAAAATTATTTATGTAAGTAATATTTTTAAATATATTAAGTATTTATTTAAAAGTATTATAAGATATTATTTACTACTTACTTTTTATAAAAGTAAAGCTAATAATAGCCAACTTTACATTTACTTATAACTTTTTTTAAGTATATAAAAAAACATAGATAATTAAATATTTCTATTATTATATTTAATTAAATAAAACTTACTATTATACTTAAGCCTTAAAAAATAAATAAATAAAAACTATTAATAAGCTTTAGTAAAGAAAATAGTTATAATAACTATAAAATATATATAAGTTAAGTAATTAAAAAAGTATAATTATATTAGCTAATAAAGTTATAAATGTTACAACTAGCATAAACTTATAAATAATTATAAGTAGTTATAAGTAATAAAATACTATATTAAAGCTACTTTAATATTAAAAAAAAAGAAAGAGTATAAAAAGAAAAAAGTAAGGTTTTTATAAAGTGTTTTTAGTATATACGTAAAAGCACAGCACGTAACTTATAAATATAATAAGTAACTTATATATAAATTACTTTATATGACTATAGAATATACCTATAGTATGTAATAAGTTGTTATATTATCTTTCTTTAAAAGAGTAGGATCGTCCTTATTTCTAAAGAAAAATAGTAAAATAAGGAAAAAAATAAAGCAAAATATAGACTTTTAGTCTTTATACTACTTTCTTCTTTTTCTTCTTACCTTTTTGTTTCTTTTAACTGCTAGATTGTTTTTATCCATTGGTTCTAGCATTTCTTATTATTAATAGGCTTTTAATTAGGTTTTTAGTTCTATTTATAATACTTTATAAACCTATAATAAGGGGAGAAAGTGTTAATAAAATAGTTAACCTATAGAATATAGTTTACAAGCTTATATAGAGCCTAATTTTAAATAGGTATTTTATACTTTTTAAGGTTTTTTTTAATATTATTTATAGCTACTACTAGTATTACTTATTATACTACGGTATTTAAAATAAAAATAAAGTACATATAACTAAAATATAAAAGCTAAACTAAGACTAGTAATAGTTATTACTAGATTAATTTACTATAAAATGTTTCTTTTTAGCATAAGTATATTAAACAGATTATTTTATGTATTATCATTTTTTTAGTATATTAAGTTAATTACTAGCTTAATAAATATTATACTAAGTATTATAATATTGTATTTAGTATTAATTTTAGCATCTTTAAGCTAAATAATATGTAAATTAGTTAAGTCTAGTATTATTTTTATTAATTTAATCTATTTTCAGCTAATAATTAAGTTATAACATTTAGTATTATAAAAAATAAACGATATAGTAGTATAATACCTATTTATTACTAGATTAATTAAAAAGAACTAATTAATAATATCTATTAGCTAATTATTGTGCCCTGTAATAAGATATTTTTTTTTATAAATAATAGATTTTAGGTTAAAGGCGTTTTTTAATAACTTAGTATAAATAAAAATAAATAAAAACTATTTTTTTAGCTTTAGTATTTAGTAAGCTAAAAAAATTAATATTTATATTACTTAAAGTAACTTAACACTTTACTATAAGAATAAAACTACTAATTATATTACTTAACTATATAAATATACTAAATACTTTAAAAAGGTACTCTAAATAAAAGACTTTACTTAAAGTAATTTATTTTCCAAGCTTTTATTTAGTTTTAGGGCATTATTTAAGTACTTAATATACTCTTCTTAATTAACTACTTTACTTTTAATTCTTTTAGGTGTTAAGTAATTGTATAAGAAATAATTAAATTTACTATAACTAAAATAAGTTTACTTAATAAATAAAACTAAAATAATTACTAGTTTAATATTAAGAGCTAGTGTAGGCTTGATTTTTTTAATACTTTTTAATAAACTTTTTTTTTACTTAATATAGTACTCTATACTTTATATACTTATAATTAAATTAAATTAACTTTTATACTATATACTAAGTCTTATTATAGTATATTTTAAAAGTGTAGTACTTTTAAGTATATTTATTTTCTATATATATACATAGCCTCTTATATAGTATTTTATAAAAGTTTTTTTTTACTAATTTTATAATATTTTAGTAAGATTAGCAAGCTATATAAAGTTTACTAGAAACTAATTAAAATTATTAGAAAGCTTTATTTTAAGAGACTTAAGCTTTTATTATGTTTTAATATATTAATTAAAGTTTTTAAAGACGCTCTAAAGGTATTATATTATGTTTTCTATAGTAATTTCTTTTTCTTAGTTTTCCCTAGTATCTAAGAAAGAGTTAACAAAATTGCTAGTTTTACTAATAATATAAGTCTAAATATAAGTAATTTATACTACTTTTATAGTGTTTAAATTATTATACTTATACTAGTTAGTATTAAGCTTAAGCTTATTTCTTATTTACTTATTTTAGTTCTTAAAGGTTAAATTGATGCTGTTGTTAAAAATAAGTAAGTTAAGAAATTTAGTAAACTTCTTACTTTATAAAATACTTAAATAAGTAGCATATACTAATTCTAGAATTATTAATTTTTATTAAATAACTATACTAGGTATATAATACAAAGTAAAGCTTAATTTTTTATAAAAAAAATCTAGTATTTTAGTATATTTATTATTACTTAGTAGGTTATAATAGAGTTTTAAATATCTTAAAAATTATCTTTTTTTTTTTTAGTAGTTAAATTAGCTTTAGCTAATATTAAGCTTTTATAACTTTCTTTACTTAAGTTTTTACTTTAAATAAATATAGAACTTTTATAATTTTACTTTTAGTATATAAAGTAGTATTAGTAATAAAAAATAAAATATTAGTTTACTACTTTAGTATTTTAATATAGAGAATTAATGTGATAATGGGCTCAGTCTTTACGCGTTATAGCATTAATACAAATTAATAAAATAAGTTAACTCTATTTCAGCTACACTAAGATAAGGAGAGAAGAGATTTAAAGGGGGCTTGCTTCTAAATAGGATAGTGCATAGCCTAAGCATAAGCTAGCTATACTCTAAGTTCTATACTAGATTATAACTAGTATAGCTAATCACAATATTATATAGCTTATAGTAAGTAGAGTAAATAATACTGTTATATTACCCCCCCTCTAAAAGAGGCTCGTCCTTGAGTCTCTAGGTTATAGTCTTCTTCTTACTAGTCTCTATACTACTCTTATCTTTAAAGTCGTCTTGTTATTTTTCTTTATTATGTCCAGGCTCTTCTCTGCTTTATATACTTTTAACTAGGTGTCTAGTTATGCCGGCAGTTTTACTTTCTCTAGATAGGCCTTATAGTAATCTCTTATCTTATATAAGGCGCCTATAAAGCCTTAAGCGTTATACTAAGTAGGATCTGGGTTATAAGCTAGCTAAAATGCTTTATACTATAGTTAGCTATAAAATAGGTAGCTATTAAGGATTTCCTGCACTAGCTACTTAAGATACCTGTTAATCTTAATAGGCGGTTTCTTAAGTTTAATTTAGCTAGATAGTAGGTAAGTAGAAGCCTTTTATAAATAGTCTATATAAAAGACGTTAAGCATACGCATATATAACAGCAGCTTAAGGTAATAGGAGTATTCTTTTATATCTATAATAGGATAAAGTCCGTACATCTGCTGGTTAAGCTTCTGGCTAGATTAACTAGTAGTAAAGTCTTTAGGTGTAACGTATATTTTATCTCCTATAAAAAAGTCTAGCTTATAGTGCTTCTTATTAGCCTATTAAGCCTATTACTTTTATACTTAAGCAATCCCTTATTAAGCTATCTCTATAGCTAGCTTTATTATATTATAGTAAGCTTTAGTGTAGCTCTACGCTTCCTCACGTGATATTTATTTATAGATTATAGTAAATACCTTTATACGTTCCTTCTAGTTCTAGTAATAGATTAGCTAGTAGCTAAACTTAATTTAATAGAGTAATAAGCCTATAGTCTTATATAGTAGAATTACTTAAGTCTAGTCTATATAGGGTAGCAGGTCTAACTAGTTATTCTAATAATAGTTAACGAATAAGTATAGGCGCTGGTTAATATACTGGTTTAAAACCTTAGTATTCCCGTTAGTTTAGGGGTGATACAGCGTTGAGAGCTTTTACTTAATTTCTATTAGTTAATATAGCTTATTTATAAATGCTAAGATAAACTAAGGACTGTGATTAGAGACTATTAATCTAGGCAGACTAAATACTTACTAGATATAATAATAGTACATATTAGCTATTTAAATAGCTATAGTAGTTTTATAGTAAGGTAGTAAGAAGTAATGCTTACTTAGCTAGTCTATAATAACAAAAACGCAGTTATATTCTTTCTTATCTAGAGGGAAGAATTTAAAGTCTATAGAGACATCTCACCATACTCGCTTAGGAATTAGTAGTAATTTAAGTAAGCCTAGGGTTTTGTTATAAGGTATATAGCTCTATTTATAAGCTTTATATATAGCTATATAGTTATCTATATTTTTACTTATGCGGCCCTAGTAGTAGCGGTTATAAAGTAACTTATCTATCTTTCTCTTACTTAAGTAAGCAGTCACCTGGGTAGCATGAATAGCTTAAATAAGATAGGTTCTTAAAAAGTGTATAGTAGGGACTACTAGCTTATTATAGTATATAAGAAGGCTTTAGTTGAGTTTTTATGCTAAATAGTTACTAGAGAGAGCGCACTCTTAGAATGGCTGTAAGCTCTTATAACTATAGTTTACCTTAATAATATAATTAATTAGTAAGTAAGGGTTATTTAGAGGCGGTGAGGCTATGAAAGTATTAGTAGTAGTTATTTTAATTATATTAGTAGCTAGCATGTCTCTTGCTGACAGCGCAGCTAGGTTATTGCTTATGGCCTTAATAAAGCTAACATTAATTTACTCTACTAAGAGGAAGGCACGTGTTCAGGCTGCTTTATTCTTATCTTTCTAGGTCTTTAGTTCCTCTTGCTTGCGCGAGAGCGCGTCGGCTACTATGTTAACCATACTAGGGCAATAGGTAAGTATTAGGTAATAGTCTACTACGCTTATTGCCTAGCGCATTTAGCGGGGAGTAAGCTCTCGCTTTATAGAGAAGTACTCTAGCGCGCGATAGTCAGTTAGGGCACTGAATAACTTAGTAGTCTACAAGCCTATAAGCTGCGAGCGCCATTCTCGGAGGCCGTAGATTACAGCCAACATCTCTTTATCATGTATGTCGTAGTTTATCTAGGGCTTGCTTATAGTCTTAGAGTAGAAGACTATAGGTCGCTAGAGGCCATTCTCTTGGAGCTGTGATAGCACCCCTGCGACGACTCCATCACTTGCGTCTGTCTCCATACGCGTCTGACGATAGGGCGAGTAGTAAGCTAGGACATTGTCTGACAGCATTAGATCCTTAGCTTGCTGGAAGGCTGCCAGCTTGCGTTCACCAAAGGCGTGCCATGCGCCCTTCTTGAGCAGCTTAGTAAGCGGTCGGATGATGCGTTCATAGTCCCTCAGGAAAGCTCTATAGAAGTTGCAGAATCCTAGGAAGGATTGCAGGCTTTTGACTGACGTAGGTACTGGCCATTCCTGTACAGCAGCGACCTTCTCAGGGTCCTTTTGGATCCCTTCTGTGCTGATGATGAGGCCTAGGAACTTCGTTCTAGTGACGGCGAACTCGCTCTTCTTGATGTCTGCCTAGAGGCCGGCGTCCTAGAGACGTCTTAGCACCTGAGCAACATGCTCCTCATGCTGCAGCAGGTCTTCAGAATAGATTAGAATATCGTCAAGGTAGGCAGTGCAGAAGTCGTTAAGTAGGCCATGAAGCACCTTGTTAATATAGCGCTGGAATGTAGCAGGGCCATTACAAAGACCAAATGGTAGCACGCGGTACTTGTAGTTCCCATACCGAGTACGGAACGTGGTTAGATCCTCTATGTCCTTGTTCAGACGTATATGATAGAAGGCCTGTCGTACGTCAAGCTTGGTGAACACCCTTGCACGCGCTAGCCGGGCGAGGGTCTCCTGAATCAGCAGGATCAGATAGGCGTCTTTCTTTGTAATGGTATTAAGCTTGCGGTAGTCGACGCAGAAGTGCCACCCTCCTCCAGACTTCTTAGCAAACAGTACTGGAGAAGCATACGAAGCGTTGCTGTGAGTAATGACCCCTTATTGAAAGTGGTCATCCAGGTAGGTCTTGACCAGCTGCAGCTGCTTAAGAGACATGCTATATAGTAGGCTTAACGTCAGCGTGTTCTCGGCTGTTAGTTTAATATCATAGTTAACACCTTCGCGATGCGGGGGCAGCACGTCTGAGTTTTTCTTTAAAAAATAGGCCTGAGTCGCGCTGGCGTAGCTAAGATGGGATAGCTTCTATTTAATAAGCTACCAAAGTTCCTCTTCTCCCGTGAGGTCCTTATTTGATTAATAGGGCCCTTCTGGCAAAGCCTTCACTAAGGGGTTCCTAGGGTCTTAGGAAGAGGGCTTTAGGTCTGGTAGGCTAAGCTCATCTCTGCAGTCCTAGATAAGCTTATCTACTTCATAGACGCTAGTATGCCCTAGCACAGTTTCCTTTTACTATACGTACATTATAAAGGCAATAGCTTCTATAGTATTAATCTTAAGGCCTGCCTTAGAGAGGTCTTTGCGTGAGATAGACTAAAGGTAGAGGGTTCACTTACTTGGCTCTAGCTGCTATCATAGGTAAAGCTACTCTTTTATTTTCTTAAGGTTCTTTTACTGTATTACACGCTGGAGCGAGCGCTGAGGTGGCTTATAGGTATACTATAGAATCACCATATTTATCAGCTCATCACGTCAGTTAGTATTAGCTTAGTATAAGGGGTTAATTTTAGTTAACAGGCCTTATGTTAGAATGATGATATCGTGCTTACAGTCAATTAGCTTATTATCTAGCCATTTAAGTGCTTGCTTTTTACAGTTAATTAAAGCGCCTATGTCTTCAAAAAGCTTGCGGCTGATTATAAGGTCATGGCGGCCAGTATTACAGAAAATGAAATAGATTAGTAGGCGGTAGTTATCTAGTACTAGATCCGCCTAAAAGTACTCATCTACTTATCTGTTTAGTCTATTGTTGTAGCCAGCTAGGGGGATAGATTCTATCTAGTAAGTTTTTATCTTAAGCCCTTTCTTAATAGCGTGTATGTGCTTTAGGTATATTAGGATAAAACTACTAGCTCCAGTATCAAGAAAGCTGCTTAGCTTAATAGCTAGTCCACCAGCAGAAATGCGGTAGGATAGGGTAAAAGTAAGTCTACTAAATAGCAGTTAGCAAGAGTCGAATTAGCTAGTAGCTCTAAAAAGTAACCCTAGGAAGAAGACTTCCCCTAGGGTAAGTCTTTTTCTAATAGTTTCTCTATAGTAAGCTGAAACTCCTTATTATTGCTAGTGTCCTAGGGCGTATAGAGCTCTTTATTAGTATCTATAAGCTTAATTACTTTAGCTATAGCTTAAGCAGGTAGTCGGTAGTCTTTTATAAAGTAGCTAGGTTTCCCGTAATTATAGTAACTAGCTAGCTTAGGGATGGGTATTAGTAGGATGGCGGTAGTTACTATATGAGTTAGGCGCTTAGCTCCTAGGCGAGACTGCTAAGTTAGCAGCAGCTAAATCCTTTTAGTTCTTCTATTAATCTACTTAGTAGCTTTCCTAGTGCTAAGAGCTAGCTCTCTAGCGAAGTCTTAAGCCAGGTCTACGTACTCATTATACTAGTTATAGTACTACCGTCGGTAGATACCCATCTACGTATGTAGAGCGTCTGGGAGCTTCTTATGGAATTCTTCTACCCATTAGTCTATAAGCAGGCTGCATTCTTAAGCTAGGCAAAAGAAATCGCCTTAGAATATAGTAAAGTTAATAGGGTCTCTAAGGTAGAGCTTCTGGAAATCACGGTGAGCGTTAAGTCTCTTATATAAGTCGCTGTACGTCCTTTCTAGGCGATCTACTATATACTAGTAGCTAACTAGCTACTCACTCTCTCTTACTATATGTATTAGTGTTAAAAGGTACTAGTTAGCAGGACCCTCCGTACACGTACGCATGTAAGAGATGATGTTCTCCTGAGTAGCTTACTCACTAACTCTAGCAAACCAGTCTTAGTTAGCGCGTACCTTATCCTCTAGGACATCCCTCTATTAATTAAAGGTAACGTCCTTACCGTCCTTAAGCATTAGCAGATCAGGAAATCAGGCTAAGCAGCTGTTGCCTTAATGGCTGCCTACAGTAGGCGTAGCTAGTAGAGTAGCTGGTACGTAAGGTAATGCTTAAGAAGTTTAGTTACTAAGATCTCCTGTATTAGAACCATCGTCAGGTCCTACAGCTACATAGCCAGCCTGGTTCTAAGAGGTCTATGGCAGAGCTGTGAAGCATGTCTTCTTTACTAGTATCAACAATAGCACTAGGCTGGCCTTTGCAGAGAGGAAGAAGTGTATATTGTGCATAAGTTTCTTTGTCTGTACCTTTAGTGTCTTGATCTCATTCTCTTAATCTGCTACGCGCTCAAGCGTGTTATTCAGTAGCTAACAAAGCTTAGCAAGCTCATCTCTAGCCTCATTAAGCTCAGTTTTGGACGTGTTGAGCGCTTTTCCTAGCGTATCGGCATGGTCGTGATGTGTGAGTACTTTGAGATGGCTACGCTCTAGCTCGCTAGTGATTATCGCTTAATCAAGAGTCATCAGGGTAGGAAGCGTAACCTCTATCTCCTGAGGCTCGTAGGTGTCGGTTCTCCAGGTAGTGCTCTTAGTAGTAGCCATGAAGGGTTTCTTATCGTGTCGTGCCTGGATGCGGAGCTTCTTGATGGTGTAGTCTTCTCTAATCATGTTATCAGGGTAGTACGTGGCGGCACACCTGAGCGACTTAGGAATAGGCGTGTAGTCGTTACTAGTAGCTATTACCTTAGAATCGACCCTCATCTCTAGCGTTGAGAGCTTTCCCATGGTCCTAACCTATCTATTCTTGTATGTATATAGAGCTTCTGGCCCCTAGTAGGGTGAAGCAATTGGCTGATTCTCTGGCGTGGAGAAGACGAGCTGGTAGTGCTCACAGGGGTCGGTTTCTCTAGCAAAAAGAAGATAAGCTAGTAGTGCTCGCAGGGGTCGGTTTCTCTAGCAGAGAGAAAATAATAAAAGAAGAGAGGGAGTTCACTAGAGCTCTTGTAGCTCTCTTCCAACCTAATAAGTACGTTGCCTATTACTGTAGGTCTTCCGGTTACCTACCGAGTCACTCTCAAGGCCTGCCGCTGCAGGGCTTATATAGGCTATTGCTTAAGATTTCAATTACCTACCGCTATAAGGCTTTCCGGTGGAGATTGTATAGTTAACAAACTAATGACTTAGCATAGTCATGCAATTAATTCTCCAGGTGCGGTCGTTAACGAATTAAATGCTCAAGTTAATTATGCGGGTTGACCTCGATATTGTGTCGCCATCATCCGGCCGAGTTAGATAGATCTTAGTGTAATATAATAACGGGCTCAGTCTTCACGCGTCGTAGCATTAATATAGATTAACAGAATAAGTTAACTCTATTTTAGCTATACTAAGATAAGAAGAAAAGAGGTTCAAAGGGGGCTTACCCCTAAATAGGGCGGTGCATAGCCTAAGCGTGAGCTAGCTATGCTCCGAGCTCTATACTAGATTATAGCTAGCGTAGCCAGTTATAATATCATATAGTCTATAGCAAGTAGAGCAAACAGTACCATCACAATTTACATATAAAGTTTAGTAGTAAATTTTATTAAATTTATTTTAATTTATGTAGTAATATTAGTAGTAAGTGTTTTTCTATTTTTAGTATACTTTTTAATAGTTATAAGAATATTCTTATTTTTTACTTACTTTTTTAAATATTTAAGCTTACTTTATTAATTATGTTCAAGTTTTTTTATTAATGTATAAAGATAATATAAAGTATTCTTAAAGTAAAAATTAATGTTTTTATTAATATTAATACTTAGAAAGGCTTTTAGCTCTAAAGTAGTTACTTTAATTATTTTATTTTTACTTTACTTAATACTACTACAGAATTTATAAAAATTATTATAAGGTTTAATATTTACTATAACTTAGTAGACTTATAAGTAAGAGCCTAAAAGTATAAATTATTTTAGTTTAATTTATAACTAAATAGTATTAGTATTGTTTAGTTTTTTAATTTTTAATTTTTTCTTTTTACTTAGCTATCCTATAATGCGTACTAAGATTATTTTTATATATATACTATTTATCTACACATTCCAAATATAGTATATTTATTTATATTTATTATTATTATTATTATTATTATTATTATTATTATAAGAGTCTACAGAAAGTGTGTTTTTTAAGAATAATTAGTAAATAAGTATTTTAGTAAAAGATCTAGAAAGTCTGTTATTTAGAAATAACTAAAAAAAGTATTATAGTAAAAGCTTTCAAAGCTAGCTACTTACTACTTTTTAAAAATAACTAAAGATTTAAATATAATAAAAGCCTGTTATAAGTTAATTACTTTTATTTACTAATTTAAAGCTTTATTATATTACTTTATAATGCAATTAAAGCTACCTATTATAGTAGAACTTAAAAAAAGTAAGAAAAATTATTAGTATTATAAACTACATTTAAGTACTTAGCTTAACTAATATTATATTACTTTTATATATTAAAGAAAAAGTAATACTAAAATAATATTACAGTTAGCATAAACCTATAAGTAATTATAAGTAATTATAAGTAATTATAAGTAATTATAAGTAATAAAACACTATATTAGAGCTACTTTAGTATTAAAAAAAGAAAGAAAAAAGTAAAAAAAAAAGAAAAGTAAGGTTTTTATAAAGTATTTTTAGTATATATAAAAGCATAGTACATAACTTACAAATATAAAAAGTAACTTATATATAAAATCCTTTATATAACTATAACATATAGCTATAACATATAATAAGTTGTTATAATAAAAAAATTATGAAACTAGTTTTAAAAAAAAATAAGTAAAGTAAGCATAAATAATAAAGTAAATATAAATAATAAAATAAATAATAGTAATATAGTTAAGTACTTATAAAATATGTTACATAATTAAATATTTATACTTAATAAATAACTTTAAATAATAATAAAAATGATTAACACTTAATATTACTACTACTAGTAGAAAAGTTAAAAATTAGACTATTAAATTATTAAGTTAAAAAGTCTATAGTAGCTATACTTAAAAAAAAGCTAGTTTTATTAATAGTTATATATATATATAATATATTACTTTCTTTTATTTTTTTTATTACGTATAATATTAGATAATAAATAAGTAGTTCTTATAGTTTGCTTTTAAATTAAAGTAAGTATACTAGTAATAAAATATATATATTTATGACTAGTATTTAATAATAGCTTATATTTTAAAGTATATAGTTATAAAAAATTTTTTATTAGTATACACATTGTATTATACACACATAAATATTAAAATTTATAATTTTTTAAATTAATATAGCTTGACTAAAATAGACTTAATTAAGGCTATACTTATTAATTTAAAATTATAAAAATTTTTAAATTATTTTACTACTATAAGAAAATATAATATTAAAAAATCTATTTTATTATATTTCTATAAAGGTCTTACTATTTTTTAAAAATCTTATATTAAAATAATTAGTATTTTTACTAAAAAGTAAAAAAATTACCTTATTTTATATATAAAAAAGCTAATAGAAATAAGCCTTTCTTTTATAAATAAAACTTGGTTTTTATTATAGTAAATACTTTATAAGCCAATTTATAAGTATTTAATTTATAAGTAACCAATTTATATTAATTTTATATTTTTATACTTTTTATTATAACTAGTACTAGTATATATTTATATAATAAATTTTAGTATTAAACTTAAGTATTTTTTTACATTAACTATACTATTTACTAGTTATTATAAAATAGTAAGAGTTTAATATTTAAGTTAAAACTAATAAGTTTAAAGAGTAAATTCTACTAGTAAAGTTTTTCTACTATTATTAATAGTAATAGTAATTTAGTTTTTATAGTTAGTGTTATTACTAAATGTTATAAGCTTACTTTTTAATTAAATACTTTATTAAATAATTTAAATAAATAGCCTTAAGAGCTTTTCTTAATAGTAAAATTATTAGTAAAAACTATATTAAATATATTATAGAATATATGTTTGTTGTATTTAATTTATATTAAATTAAAATAATTTATAGTTAATAGCTTAATTATATAATATATTATCCCTAGTATGTACTTTAGAATTTAATAAGTATATTTAAAATACTTTTTAATTTTTTTTTTTTAGAAATTATAATATTAGTACATAATTATAAGTAATATTAGGTCTTTTTATAAAAGTTAAATAAACTAATAAACTAATTTACTATTAGTAAATATATATATACTAGATATTATATTTTTATCTAAAGATATTAATAAATATATTAAGTAGTAAAGTTTTTAAGTAATACTTATTAGTAAATATTTTAATACTAAATTTATTATAAATCTTGCTATTAAAGGAAAATTATATTAATAAAAGTTTTTTTTTAATTTCTATTAATTTAAATTCTAAGGAATTACTTAAGTTTTTTAATTTATTATAATTAAAAGCATTATAGTAAACTACTTTTAAAATTTTATAAAGTAAAAAATTCTATTTAGTACATATAATAATAATATTATTAATATAAACAAATATAATTAGCTTATTATTTGTAAATAAGTAATTAAATCTTAAAACTTTTTTTAAATTAAATTTAAAAATAGGTTATAAAACTTATTATACTAAAGTTACTATAATTACTTTAAACTATAGAGTATTTAAAGTAGTAGTAAAATTATACTAAAATACTTAAACCTTTTTAGTAGTATATAGTACATTTTTTTTATTAACTTAGTATTTAAACAAGTATTAATAGTATTTTATTACTAAATCCCAAAATTAAATATAGTTATAATAACTATAAATACTTAAAATATTTATACTACTATAGTAACTATAAATATGTTTTTATATATAATTTATAAGTTATTTTATATACAAAATTTTTTTTTAAACTTAATTAAGAAGTTTTTATATTAAATTAATATATAAAAATATAGAAAATAAAAATAACTATTTTATTTTTTACTTTAGCATTTATAACTAAAAGAAAAACTTTTTTTATTATATAATAAATTTAACTTCTTTTTTAATAGCAATTTTAAATTTAATAGTATATAAATTTTATAGTTTTTTTTTGTTTTTTATAGTAGTAATAACTATTATATTAAAGTTTACTAGTTAAGTAGCTTTTTAGGTTTTTATAAATTTAGTTATAAAAGCTAAATATTAAGTATTATAGTTATTAAAATTTAAATATTTTAAAATTAGTATAAATACTAATTTATTTATTTATTTAATTTTTTTCTTTTTAGTATATTGTTTTTAAACATTTTTAAAATATATTTTACTTTTTTAATTTTTTTTTTACTTTTTACATTAGTATTTTGTTTTTATTTAAACTTTTTTTTAAAAATATTAAATATTTGGTTATTATTTAACAATAATTTATGTAAGCATTTTCTAAATATATTTAAAATAAGTAATTATTAATTTCTTTTATTGATATAGCTATTATATAACTTAATAAAAAGCTTAGTAAAATACTTTATAAATTTTTTAAATTTAAAATTATAATATAATAACTTGTTTTGTAACTAATAGCTATATTAAGTATTAATATTAATATAACTTAAATAATTTTCCATTACTTATTTTTAACTAGTAAACTTAAAGTTTGTAAATTAATATTATAATAATTATATTTATAAAATTTATATTTTCTATAAATTTTTTTTAAAACTTTAAATATAATAAATACTTACTAAGCTATAAATAATAAAATAACTAATTAATACTTTATTATAGTATAATTTTAGAAAGTTGCTTAAAAATATAGAAATAAGTATAAGAATTTAAACTATTTAAAAGCTAAAAAAAAATACCTTTTATATAGTAAATTTTTTACTTATAATTAATTAAGTAATAAATTTTAATAAGTTTAATAAACTTTTATTACTACTTATTATATTTATTTTACTTATAACTTTATATGTAAAATATTATATATTTTTATTACTATTAACTTTATTAAGTACTTTATATTTTAAAGTAACTATTTTACTTTTTATTTAGTATTTTACTTTTTAGCATACTTTTTAACTAATAGCTAAAAATTATTTTTTAAGCTATTTACTATACTTTTTTTTTTTTAATAATAGCTTTTTACTTATTATTACTTATAATACTTTTTTTTAAAACTTTTAGTTTAAGAGTTTTTTTACTTTAAATTTTAAGTATAAAAAAGCCTATTTTTATAATAATATTATAAGTATTTTTAAAAACTTTTTTTATTATACTAATAATACCTAAAATTAAGTTATTAACTATTTATAAATACTAGTTTATAAAATTATTTTAGGATTACAATTATTTTATACTATTTTTATTTAGTTTATATAAAAGAAAGAATTTTTATTATTTTATAAATTTTTTGTCTAATTATTATTTAAAGTATATTTCTTAAAACTATAAATGTAATTTAATGGTGTTTATTTAAAAATATAATAAGTGTTTTATTTAAAAGTATTAATTATAAAAGTACTTAAAATAAACTTAAAACTTTAAGTTAAAAACCTAATTCTATTAATAATAATTATATAGGTAACTTACTTTAATTAATAATTATAAATATAAACTACTTTCTTATAATTTTACTTTAATTAAAAGAATTTAAAAAAAAATATAAAAAAAATATAAAAAAAATATAAAAAAAATATAAAAAAAATATAAAAACTTTTTATACTATTATAATTTGTTATATTTTTATTTAATACTTTTACTTATTTTTTTTAATTTTTTTTAATTAAAAAGTTATAACGTTTTTCACAAGCGAGTGAATTATACAAGCGAGTGAACCACTTTTGCCAAGAATTACCTTTTCTTTAATAACTTTACGAAAACTTAATATTATTTAGCCAAGATTTAAAATTGGCTTTTTAGATATTAGATACACTTGGTGTTAAATTTGCATTCTAATAGTCTTACGTAATCATAAGTTATTAAGCTTAGAATTTACCTTTTAAAAATTTAGTTTTTAGCTATTAATATTTTAATAACTATTAAATAAGAACTATAGATATTAAACTTAAGCTATTTTATATATAATTTAGACTATATTATGCTTTTATAGTAATAAAATAAGTAGGTTTTTAAGATCTTTAAGTAAGGAGAAATTTTAGCCCCCACTTTTTAATATCTTAAAAACTACTAATAATATAGCTTTAAAATTCTAATATATTATAGATTTAGGTGCTAATACCTTGTATTTAAGTTTTTATAATTTATTATTAAGTAATATTATAAATATAAATAGCTAAACATTATTTTAAAGTAGTGTAAATTCTAAGCTTAATAACTCATAATTACGTAAGACTATTAGAACACAAATTGAACACCAAGTGCATCTAATATCTAAAAAGCCAATTTTAAATCTTGGCTAAATAATATTAAGTTTTCGTAAAGTTATTAAAGAAAAGGTAATTCTTGGTAAAAGTGGTTCACTCGCTTGTATAGTTCACTCACTTATGAAAAACGTTATAAGTTTTTATTTAAAATTTAGTGTTACTAAATTTTTTAAATAAAATTATCTAATTATTCTAAATATTATTTTAAATTTTTAATAAATATTTAAGTATTTTTCTTTAGTTTATAGTTTTCTCATTTAATTAGGTATTTTTACTAATATTTAAATTACTATAGTCTTTAGATTTTTTTAATTTTATACTTTAACTGGTATAACTCTATATTTATATTTATTATTAGTAGTACATTTAGTAGTACTAATTAAAGTAATAATATATAAAAAACTAAATAAACTTTTATATTTTATAGTAGTTATAATTTATAGTTTACTAGTTTAATAACTTTACTAATTTTAAATAGTTTAATATAAATGTAATTTAGGCTTTTATTTAGTTTCTTAGTTTTAAAATTTTTTATTTTATAGAAAAACTTTTTTTTTTTAAAAAAAAGTTAGTTTTTTTAACTTTTAACTTATTAGTACTTTTGTAATTTATAATTTTTTAATTACTTAATTTTATTTTAAACTTTATATAATTTAGTTTTTAATTTTTACAGTTTTTAATAAACTATTAGTTTATAACTATAGTTAGTATAAAATAGTAATTTATTACTTATAAATAACTTTATACTATTATAAATAAATTATATTAAAAGTAATAATTTAACTTAATTTTTTTAAAAGTAATTAATGTATATTTTTAAATATTATTTTAGAGTTTAATTTATTTACTTTGTTTATTTATTTATTTAAAAGTAAAATTTTATTAAAAGTTTACTTTTTAACTTTAATTTAGTTTATAAAGTTTTTTAAAAATATAGTATAAAAAAATTATTTTAATTAAAAATAAGCTCTTTAAATATTTTATGTTATAAAATTAAGTTCTTTAACATTTTATAAACTAGTTTTTTTTGTTAATAAATTTGTAACTATTAAAATAAAGTATATAATATATTCTATAAATAAGTAGGTTATATAAGTAAATAAGTTACTTTATTAAGTTTTAAGTTTTTTATAAACTAATAATACTATAATATTTAGCTAGTAAATAGCTAGTTTATTTCTTAGTATTTTTATATATTCTTAAATTATATCTAGTTTTGTAATAGTGTTTATAGTGTCTTTACTATAGTATATTAACTTTAATATACTTTTTACTTTAGTATATTTTTCTCTTAATTTACGTATTAATATTTGCTTAAGTAATTATCTTTAAGCTTTTTACTTTTATTAGCGTTTTTTTCTTCTAAATGTACGTTTTTTACGTTTTTTATACTATATTATAAGTTTATTTACTTTCTAGAGCTTAGTAACTTCTAAGTGTAATAATATAGCCTTATATATTATTATTTTAGTACTCTTTATAAGCTATTTTAATGCTACTAAATTTAGTTACAAATTAGAGCTTATTAAGACCCTAATTTAGTAGTAATTTTAGGTATTTTTAACTTCTAAATAATATTTTCTTTTATTAGAAACAATAGTGTTTAAAGCTATATATTAAGTTTTAAGAGTATAATATCTAGGTTAAATAGTATTAAGCTAGTATCTTAAAAGCCTATGTAGATATTACTTTTTATAATTATAACTTAATAAACTACTTTAAATACTAGTATAAACTCTAACTTTATAATATAATAAATATAGTTATAAATAAAATTCTTAGCACCTATATAATTTTTTTAAAAATGAAAAATAGTCTATATTAAGTAGCTAAAGTAGACGTAACCTATAAAATAGTTTATAAAATATAATTTTTTTTCTTCATAAAGCTACTAAAATTTAAGTAAATTATAATTCTTATAACTATGAATTATTAGTAAACAATATGTGCTTACTATATAACCTTTTATATACTTATTAAAATACTATAACTACTTAATACTAAGCTTATTATTTATCTAGCTATTATTACTTAATAAAATAACTTAATTTAGTAGTATATTATTACTCTTGTACTATACAAAAAGGTAATACGTTTCTATAAAAATAATAAATAATAGAATTACTTATTTTTAAGTATTAATACTCTAAATTACTATAACTTATTTATAATTACCTAGCTATACTATTTTACATTAATTATATTTATTAAAGTCTGTAGTAATCTTATTATTTAAAATAATGTTTATTTAAAAGCTAGTTTTATTAAAGTTATAAATATCTTTTTTAATAATAGTATTTTTTTAATTATATACTATATATAGTTAAATTAAGGCTTAATAATTTTAGAATTTTTATATAAAGCTTTCTAGTAGCTATACATCTAATTATAAACTATTTAAATTTCTAGAGTTTACTATATAAAGATTTTTAGCTAGTTTATACTAACTTAACTAGTAGAGTATATAATAAGTAGTTAATTAGCTATATTTCTTATAGTACTAAGCTTAAAAAGAAATTCTTATAAATTTAAGTTAAGTATATATTAAATAATAACTCATTTCTTTAGCTTAGTAAGCTTTTTTAAATTAGGCTTATAATTCTATTATAATATAGTTTTAGTATATTATTATTATAGTATTATTAAAGAAATATTATATACTACTATAGCTTATTACTTACTTTATAATTAGCTTTTCTTAATTACTAAAATAGCTAAGAATAGCCTACCTTTATTATAATATTATACTTAAAAGTTAGTAAATAATGTTTTTTTAGTAAAGTAACTTAGTTACTTATATAACCCGCTTACTTATAGCATACGTTATACTTAGTTAATTTATTTATAATTACTAATATTATATTAAATTTTTTGCTATTTTCTAGTTTTTTAAATAATAGTAATTTTGTAATAAAGTTTATTAAAACTAACTATTATAGTTACTTTAGTACTTTTAATAGTTATAAAAGTTTATAATATTTATATTATATTAATTCATTTTTCTTATATTTTAAGTAAGTTTTAACTACTTTTTTTACTTTTTTATTAAACTTTTTAATATAGTAGTTTTTAAAAATTTACTGTATAACTTTTTTTATTTTTTAATATTTATTATAAAAGTACTATATATAGAAAATTAAAAACTTAAAAATAAGCATTAATTAATTACTATGTATAGTATAAAGTAATAATTAATTTAAAATATTATATAAAAAAATAAAATAAGTTATAAATAAAGTATTTAAGTAGAAGCTTGGATACTAATATAAAGCTAATATATAAATACATAATATAAAAAAAATGCTTATAAAATTTTGTTTCAAATTTGTAATAAAGTATTATAAATAGTTATAATAATAGTATTTTTTTAAATTTAAGTTTTTATAATAAGTATTTATATTACATATTAAATTAAAGTTAATTTAAGTTTTTAATATAAAATTCATTTATAGTAGTTATATTTTAAAAATTATTTATATATTTTTATGTTAAGTTAATATATTTAGTTTATTTAATTAAGTATTTACAGTATATTTACTTATCATTTAAGTATAGTTTTTTTATTAACTTTAATAAGTTTAGGTAGTAGGTTTTGTTAACCTAAAAAGTTTTTAAATTTAAGTATAATAAGCTAAAGTATTAATATATAAAAAACTAAATATATGTTTAAAAATTTAAAAAGTTTAAGTTAGTATATATATAAAGAAACTATTTAAAAATTATAGTATTTTTCTCAAATTTTTAAATTTTACTTCTTAAAAAGTTACTTTATTTAAATATTTTATATATTAAAAGAAAATATATCTTTTATTTAATAATTAGGTATATATAGTTATTTTTAGTTTATATATTTTTTTAAAAAAAGATAGGCCTAAATTATTTTTCCTTAAATTAGTTATTAAATATTAGCTATTTTCTTTACTATGTAAGTAGTTTTTAAAGCTTATAATACTTAGTAAAAACGCTTTTAAATTTTCATAAAAAGTTTAAAACTTATTTAAAAATATTAGCTTATATTAACTAAAAATAGAAAAAAAATTATAAATTTAAATATAGTGTTATTAACTTTAAATTATATAAAAAAAATTAATTTACTTAATTACTTTACTAGTAATTTATATCTATATGTAAAACCTATTTTATTATACTATTAGCCTTTTTTTAACTATTAGTTTCTAAGTAATATATAGAAAATAATTAGAGGTTAATTTATACCTATTTACAAAGTTTACTATAAAAAGTAAAAATAAATTATGTTTTTTAGTTTAATAAAATTATTCCTAAAAAGTTGTTATCTATTTATATATGTTAATAATAAAAGTAAACTATATTTATAATAGTTATTTTACTATAAAAAAAATTAAATGTTAGCATTTTATAAACTAGTTAACTATAACTATAATATTAGTATAGTTTTTATAAAAAACTTTACATTTTTAATACATATAATAATAAAAAATATATTAATATATTATTTTAAATATTTAAAGCTAATAGTATTTATATTATAAAAATTTTAAAAAGTTTTTTACAACTTAAGTAGCTATTAATAAAAAAGTTATATATAATTTTTAAATACTTAATTTTAAGTTTATTATTATTTAATATTACAAGATAATTATAATAATATAATTAACTTTTTTAGTTTTTATACTTACTTAATAAATTTTTTAGATTATTAAGTTTTCTTTTAAATTAGTAATAAAATTTCTTAAATAAGTTTATTTATTTTAGATAAGTTTAGTTCTAATATATAATTAAATAGTTTAAAGTAAAAAAGTATTTATTATTAAGTTTTTTAAGCTTTTTTTAAAGTAAAGAATTTTATATATAATAAGTAAAAGCATTTAGTTTGTTACTTTAATTACTTAATTAGTATATAATTATAAAGTTAAATTAAAATAAATATTTAATTTAATAAGTTTATTAGTAGCTAAATTACTTTATTATTGTAAAGTACTAAAAGTTTTTATAGTTACTTAAAGCTTAAAATTAAAAAGTAGTACTTTTTAATTTAAGTTTCTATTATTTAAAGTAATATATAATAGCTAGTAGTTTTAGTTATATATTTTATAATTATATTTAGCAAATTTTTTTTTAAAAAAGTAGATTATAAGTTTTAATTTATTTATTTTTATAAAACGAAATTTTAGTAGTTATATAATTTAAAAAATTAGCTTTTATAATAATTAGTAACTTAAAATAAAAGTATTAAAATATTAAAGTAATTATAAACATATATTTTAAGTATTTATATACTTTTTAGCAAATATTATTAAATTTAAATTAAATACCTTTTATTATTAATATTAGAAGTAGAAATGTAATATATAAAAAGTTATTAATAAATTATTAATAAAATTTAGTAATTTTTAAAAGTATTTTAATATTTTTTACTTTCTTAAAATTTTTATAGTTAAGAGTGTTTTTATTTTATTTAAATTTATACTAATTTCTTTTATTAAAATTATATACTTAAAATAAGTAATTTATATTTAATAAAACTTATATTTATTAATATTAAGTTATAAACTAACTTTATTTAGTACTTTTAAAACTTGTTTTATATATTATTAGTATTTTTATAATAAATTACTATAAATTAAAAAATTATTAAAGTAAAGTATATAAAATACATTAAAGTATAGTTAAAAAATATTATTTATATAGTATTAAAATATACCTAGTACATTAACTAGTTTAAATAGTTATAATAAAATATTTAAATAAATTATATTAAGTTTAAAAAGTAATTAACTATTTATTTATTTTTATTATATAAAAGTAGTTAAAGGCTAAAATAATGTTTAGTTTTATAAAATATTTTACTTTATTAAAATAAAATAAAGTTTTTTAAATTAATAAAATTAAATAGTAGTTTTTAATGGTAATAGTACTTAAAGTTTAGTAATTTATATAAAATTAAAAAACTTTATAAAACCTTTTTATAAAAAAACTAGTACAATTATAAAAAATATATTTACTTTAATAAATTTTTTAGTAAAATAGTTGTTAAAATACTTTTTAAAAACTTTTAATTTATTTTAAAATATTTTATAAAAAAGTTTAAATTTAAGTTACTTTTTTTTAAAAAAAAATTTTTATAGTTATACAAATAATGTTTAAATAGTTTATTAATTTTATTATATAAAAAATATTCTAAAAATATTATAGTAGTTTTTTAAAACTTTAATAATTAAATTTATATAACTTTTTAAAACTAAAATCTTATTAATATTAGCTATTAAAATAATAAAGAATTTGTATTTATGTTTTTAAACTATTTATATAAAAGAGGCTGTTATAATTAAGTAAATATTTATATTTAATTTAAGCTATTTATAAAAGTTTTTTTAATAAAGTTTTTACTAAATCTTCTTTATTTAATTTAGTGTTAAATTAAAGAATATACTTTAATATAAACTTAAACTTTAAGTTAAAGTTTTTTAAAAAAATAAGTTACTAAAAAAACCTTTAAGTAGGTATTTAATTCTTATAACTAGTAGTTTATTTTAGTTAGCTAGTAATTATATTAAATTTAAGTAGTTAGTAATAACTTTAAAAAATAAGTTTAAATATACTATATATAAATAGTGTTAAAATAAATGTTTTTAGTAAAAAGTTTACTAAAAAGTTTTTTAAGTAAGTATTATATTCTTTTCAATAAGTTAGAAATTAAAATAAGTATAAATAGTAAGTCTAATAATAAAAAGTATTATAAGGTAGTTTCTACAAGTTATAGTTAAAATTAACTTTATAGTTTTTATTTATAGTTAGTTAAAAATTAATTTATAGCTTTTTATAGTAATTATAAAAAAATAAATATTTTTAATATAATTTATATAACAAAGAGTTTAACTAATAATATAAAAAAAAAAAAAATTTTAAAACATTTTATATTAAAACTAGTAAAATATAAAATATTTGTTAAAAAAAAAAAATAAGAAATAAAGTTTTTAAGTTCTAACTAAAAATTTATTAATTTAACTTATACTAGTTATTTTATTAAATAGTGTATTAAATATTTACTTAATAACTTTAAGAGTTAGTTAATAAATAAATAGTTTATAAGTTATTAAAAATTTAGTATTAATATAATAACGGGTTTAGTCTTGACGTGTTATAGTATAAATATAGGTTAATAAAATAAGTTAGCTCTATTTCAACTACACTAAGATAGAAAGAGAAGAGATATAAAAGGGGCTTATTTCTAAATAAAATAGTATATAAGCTAAGTATAAGCTAGCTATACTTTAAACTCTATACTAAATTATAACTAGTATAGCTAGTTATGATATTATGTGACTTATAATAAGCTAATTAAGTAGTACTATTATATTACCCTCTTTTAAAAGAGACTTGTTTTTAAGTCTCTGAATTATAATTTCCTCTTTAGTAGTCTCTATACTGCTCCTATTTTTAAAGCTACTTTATTATTTTTCTCTATTACTTTCAGATTCTCTTTTCTTTTATATGCTTTTAATTAAGTGTTTAGTTATACTAGTAGTCCTGCTTTTTCTAGATAAGCCTGATAATAATCTTTTACCTTATATAAAGCATTTATAAAGCCTCGGGTATTATACTAGATAAGATTTAAATTATAAGCTAACTAGAATACTTTATACTGTAGTTAATTATAGAATAAGTAGTTATTAAGAATTTTCTATACTAGCTACTTAAGATACCTATTAATCTTAATAGAGGGTTCCTTAAGTTTAATTTAACTAAATAGTAAATAAGTAAAAGCTTTCTATAAATAGTTTATATAGAAAATATTAAGTATACGTATATATAGTAGTAGCTTAAGGCGATAGAAGTATCCTTTTATGCCTATAATAAAATAAAGTCTATATATCTACTAGTTAAGCTTTTAGCTACGTTAACTAGTAATTTAATTTTTAAGTATAATATATATTTTATCTCCTATAGAGAAGTCTGGCTTATAGTGTTTTTTATTAGCCTATTAAATCTATTACTTTTATATTTAAGTAATCTCTTATTAAGCTATCTTTATAGCTAGTTTTATTATATAATAGTAAACTTTAGTATATCTCTGCACTTCCTCACGTAATATCTATTTATAAACTATAGTAAATACCTTTATATATATTTTTTAGTCCTAGTAATAGATTAGCTAGTAGCTAAACTTAATTTAATAAAATAATAAATTTATAGTCTTATATAATAGAATTACTTAAGTCTAGTGTATATAGGGTAGCAGGTCTAACTAGTTATTCTAATAATAATTAATAAATAAACATAAACGCTAGTTAATATATTAGTTTAAAATTTTAGTATTTTTATTAGTTTAGAGGTGATACAGCGTTAAGAGTTTTTACTTAATTTCTATTAATTAGTATAGCTTATTTATAAATGCTAAAATAAACTAAATACTTATTAGATATAATAATAATACATATTAGCTACTTAAGTAGCTATAGTTATTTTATAGTAAAATAATAAGAAATAGTATTTATTTAGCTAATCTATAATAACAAAAATACAGTTATATTCTTTCTTATTTAGAAGAAAGGATTTAAAGTCTATAGAGATATCTTACTATACTTATTTAGAAATTAGTAGTAATTTAAGTAAGCTTAAGGTTTTATTATAAAATATATAGCTCTATTTATAAGCTTTATATATAGCTATATAATTATCTATATTTTTACTTATACAGCTTTAGTAGTAGCGGTTATAAAGTAGCTTATTTATTTTTTTCTTATTTAAATAAGTAGTTACCTAAGTAGTATAAATAGCTTAAATAAGATAAATTTTTAAAAAGTATATAGCAGAAACTACTAGCTTACTATAGTATATAAAAAGGCTTTAGCTAAGTTTTTATACTAAGTAGTTATTAGAAAAAGTATACTCTTAAAATAGCTATAAACTCTTATAGCTATAATTCGCCTTAATAATACAATTAATTAAAAAGTAAGAGTTATTTAGAGATAATAAAACTATAAAAGTATTAGTAATAGCTATTTTAATTATATTAATAACTAGTATACCTTTTATTAATAGCATAGCTGGGTTATTACTTGTAGTCTTAATAAAGCTAATATTAATTTACTCTATAAAAAAAACATGTGTTTAGGCTATTTTATTTTTATTTTTTTAGATTTTTAATTTCTTTTACTTACGTAAGAGCGCGTCAGCTATTATGTTAATTATACTAAAATAATAAATAAATATTAGGTAATAGTTTATTATACTTATTACTTAGCGTATTTAGTAGGGAGTAAGCTTTTACTTTATAAAAAAATATTCTAACACGTAATAGTTAGTTAGGGTATTAAATAACTTTATAGTCTACAAGCCTATAAGCTATAAGTACTATTCTTAAAGGCTATAGATTATAATTAATATCTCTTTATTATATATGTCGTAGTTTATCTAGGGCTTGCTTATAGTCTTAAAGTAGAAGACTATAAGTTACTAAAAGCTATCCTTTTAAAGCTATAATAGTACTCTTATAATAACTCTATTACTTACGTCTGTCTCCATGCGCGTCTGACGGTAGGGCGAGTAGTAAGCTAAGATATTATCTAATAGCATTAGATTTTTAGCTTGCTGGAAGGCTGTTAGCTCGCGTTCGCTAAAGGTGTGCCATGTGCCTTTCTTAAGTAGCTTAGTAAGCAGTCGAATAATGCGTCCATAGTCCTTCAGGAAGGCTCTATAGAAATTGCAGAATCCTAGGAAGGATTACAGGCTTTTGACTGACGTAGGTACTAGTCATTCCTGTACAGCAGCGACCTTCTTAGGGTCCTTTTGGATCCCTTCTATGCTGATGATGAGGCCTAGGAACTTTATTCTAGTGACGGCGAACTCGCTCTTCTTAATGTCTGCCTAGAGGCCTGCGTCCTAGAGACGTCTTAGCACCTAAGCAACGTGCTCCTCATACTGTAGCAGGTCTTCAGAGTAGATCAGGATATTATTAAGGTAGGCAGTGCAGAAGTCGTTAAGTAGGCCATGAAGCACCTTATTAATATAGCGCTGGAATGTAGCAGGGCTATTACAGAGACCAAATGGTAGCACACGGTACTTGTAGTTCCCATACCGAGTACAGAACGTAGTCAGGTCCTCTATGTCCTTGTTCAGACGTATACGATAGAAGGCCTATTGTATGTCAAGCTTGGTGAACACTCTTGTACGCGCTAGCCAGGTGAGGGTCTCCTGAATCAGCAGGATCAGATAGGCGTCTTTCTTTGTAATAGCATTAAGCTTGCGGTAGTCGACGCAGAAGCGCCACCCTCCTCTAGGCTTCTTGACAAACAGTACTGGGGAAGTATATGAGGCGTTGCTGTGAGTGATAACACCTCGTTGAAGGTGGTCGTCCAGGTAGGTCTTGACAAGCTGTAGCTGCTCAAGAGATATGCTATAAAGTAGGCTTAACGTTAGCGTGTTCTTAGCTGTCAGTTTAATATCATAGTCAACACCTTCGCGATGCGGGGGCAGCATGTCTGAGTCCTTCTTTAAGAAGTGGGCCTGAGTCGCGCCAGCGTAGCCAGGGTGGGGTAGCTTCTGCTTAATAAGCTACCGAAGTTCCTCTTCTCCCGTAAGGTCCTTGTTTGATTAATAGGGCCCTTCTGGCGAAGCCTTCACTAAGGGGCCTCTAGGGCCTTGGGAGGAGAGCTCTAGGTCTGGCGGGCTGAGCTCATCTCTGCAGTCCTGGATAAGCTTGTCTACTTCATAGATGCTGGTGTGCTCTAGCACAGTTTCCTTCTGCCGTACGTGCATGGATGCGGAGCTTCTTGATGGTGTAGTCTTCTCCAATCACGTTGTCAAGGTAGTGCGTGGCGGCACACCTGAGCGACTTAGGGATAGGCGTGTAGTCATTACCAGTGGCTGTTGCCTTAGGATCGACCCTCATCTCTAGCGTGGAGAGCTTTCCCATGGTCCTAACCTATCCGTCCTTGTATATGTATAGAGCTTCTGGCCTCTTGCAGGGTGAAGCGATTAGCTGATTCTCCGGCGTGGAGAAGATGAGCTGGTGGTGCTCACAGGGGTCGGTTTCTCTAGCAGGGAGAAGATGAGCCGGTGGTGCTCACGGGGGTCGGTTTCTCTAGCTGGGAGAAGATAATGAGAGGGGGGAGGGGTTCGCTAGAGCTCTTGTAGCTCTCTTCTAATCTAATGGGTACGTTGCCTACTGCTGTAGGTCTTCTGGTTACCTGCTAAGTCGCTCTTGAGACCTGCCGCGCAGGGCTTATACAGGCTATCGCTCAGGGTTTCAATTGCCTACCGCTGTAGGGCTTTCCGGTGGAGATTGTATGGTTGACGAACTAACGACTCAGGGTAGTTGTGTAATTAATTCTCTAGGTGCGGTCGTTGACGAATTAAATGCTCAGGTTAATTGCGCGGCTTGACCTTGATATTATATCACCGTCGTCCGGCCGAGTTAGAGAGATCTTAGTGTAATGTGATGACAGGCTTGGTCTTCACGCGTCATAGTATAGATACAGGTTGATAGAATAAGTTAGCTCTATTTCAGCTACACTAAGATGGGGAGAGAAGAGGTATAAAGGGGGCTTGTCTCTAAATAGAGCGGTGCATGGCCTGAGCGCGAGCTAGCCATGCTCTAAGCTCTATACTAGATTATAGCTAGCGTAGCCAGTCGTGATATTATGTGATTTGCAGCGAGCCAATTAAGCAGCACCGTCACAATTAAAAATATTTTAAAAAGTAATTTAACTTTAAAATAAAACTTTTAGTAAGCTAGTTTAAAAAGTTTAAAAATAAATAAATATAAGTCAATTACTAAAATTTAAATAAATTTATAAATTAAAGTTTTAATAAAGAAATAAAGTAGTTTTAAAAAATATAACCATTTACTATACTTAAAGTATTAGCAATTATGTTTTTAATTTTTTATTTAACTAATTTAATAAAAGTGTAGTTAAAAGTATTAATTTTTATAATACTAATATTTAATTATTATATAAGTTATAGTCTATAATAAAATAAAATAAAAAAGTATTAAAAGTTATTATTATATAAAAACATTAAGTTAGTATAGTTATTTAATATGTTAGAAATTTTAATACTTACTATTATTTAATATAACTTATTATTTAATATTTTTTTAACTATATAATTAAATAGATTTTATTTTCTTTAGTATTAGTATTTAGTTTATAAAATTTAGTAAAGTATAGAGTAAAACTTTTTTACTTTTAATAAAATAAATTTAATTTACTTAAAATAGTAAGTTTATTATTTAGGTTTTCATATATAGTTAATAGAAACATAATTAATTTTTTTACTATATATATATATTCTAATTTTTAAAAAATTTTACAAATATTACTAAGGTTTTTTCTAGTTTTAAGTATATATATAAAAGTTAGAAGTAGTTAGTAAAATATTCGTTAATATTAGTTTTATATTTATAGGAAAGTTTTTTAATTAAAATAAATAAGTTTTTTTACTTTCTAGTAAATATTAAAAAGTTAAATAAGTAATTAAATTTTATTATTACTAATAGTATAGTAAAATATAATGTAAAAATTAACTTTATTTACTTAACTATAATTTAGAAAACTTAGAAATAAACACTACTTATAATTATAAATAAAGTTAAAATTATAGAACTTAACCTATTTTTAAATAAAATAGTAGTGTTTACTAAGGCTTTTTTAGTAGTAGTTATTTAAATACTAAAATAAAAAAATTATTAATAAATTTTTATTATTATATTTACTAATATTTTAGTTATATTTGCTGTTATTTTAGTACTTTAGTAAATACTTTTTATATTATAGTTAAAATAAAAGTATTTAAAAAAGTTAAATATTTTACTAAAAGTAGTAGTAGTAGTAACATAATATAATATTATAAGAGTACTATATATAAAAAGTTAAGAATTTAAAAAAAGTATTAATTATTTACTATATATAGTACTAAGTAATAATTTAAAACCTTATATATAAAAAAAATAAACTATAAATAAAGTATTTAAGTAAAAGTTTATATATGTTATAGTAACTACCTATAATATCTTATAAGAATTTTTTAAAAAAGTTTTTTTTATAAGCCTTTTTATTATATTATATATTTATATATTAGCTTTACACTAGTACATAAGCTTTTAACTAAATACTTTATTTATAAACTATTTTATTTTTTTTATTTTTTTATGTAATGTCTTAAATTATTACTTAGTACTATACATAGTAATTAATTAATACTTTTTTCTAAGTTTTTAATTTTTTATATGTAGTACTTTTATAATATTATATTATATTACTACTACTATTAATAGAATATCTAACTCTTTAAATACTCTTATTTTAACTATAGAACTTATGTAGTTATTTAAAAAGTAAATAATTATAATATAAAACGCATTTACTAAAGTGCTAGAATAATAGTAAGTATAGCTAAAATATTAGTAAATATAATAACAGGAATTTACTAACGCTCTCTAAAAAGAATTATAGAAAGTTTAAGAATAAATTATATTTATTTCTTTTTACCTTACTGTTTAAGTAACTACTATTAAAAAAGTCTTAATAGATACTCCTAGTTTATCTAAAAATAGCTTAAGTCTTATAATTCTAATTCTATTTATAACTATAACTAGTACCTATTTTTAAGTTTTCTAAATTATAATTAAATAAGTAAAGTTAATTTCTATACTAAGTCCTATTATCTTATTAGTAATAATAAAATCTAATTACCTATCTAACTTTTTAATGTTTACTAAAAAGTAAAAGATTTTATTTATTTTTATTAGAAAACTCTGCTCTAAACTTGAAGATAATGTTAACTAATATTTTACTAAATACTCTTAGTTTTTATATATATACATAAGACTAAAAAAGAATTTAATAATACTTATAAACTCTTTTATATATTAGAATATACATATAATAAAGTAATTAATTGCTTTTCTACTAGTTATATATAGAAACCTAAATAAAAAACTTACTATTTTTAGTAAACTTAATTTATTCTACTAAGGGTAAAGAAGCTTTACTATTTATTTTACTAAATTCTATAAACTAGCTACTAATACTAGATTAAACGAAATTAGTTTAATTATATAGTTAAAAAAATTATTAAATAATAAGCTTTACTAAGTTATAGTAGTGTTACAGACGGTAATAGTAAAATAGCTATACTTAAGAAGCTAAGGGAACTAGCAGCAACAGCTAATAAAGCTCTAGAATAGAAACATATATTTAAGCTAGAAAGGAAGAACTATAAGTAGGCATGGGATATATTAGCACAGGCTAAGATACAGGCTAAGAAGTAAGAACAGAGATATAGAATTATACTAGTAAATTAGAAGTAGTCGTGTATATAACAAGCAAGAGCTTAGTAAGTAAAGAATAAGTAAAAAAAATAAAGGTTAGGTAAGCTTACTTAAGCTCTAGTATCTTTTATTATTCTCTAGTAGTATCTAATTTACTGCTAATGGGTATACAATATACGCACAAGGGATTTCCTATAAATATAAGACGTGGAATGGCTTAGGGATATTTTGGATTCTTTATAGTTACTTTAAAATCGAAATCTTATCTCTAAATTGAGACTTGACTTTGAGTGAAATAGTTTAATACTATTTTATTAAATCTATTATACACACCCCTTCTACTTCTGTAATAAAGACAAATTCTATTCTGTTAAACCTAGAGCTATTTGTTCTAGATACGGAAAGAGCTAAAAGCTTATTAAGTAATCAGTTAGGATAAAGCTGCTAACGTAAAACATACCGTTTAATTAAGGCAACTCATAACATTATAACTACCCTTTTTAAAGTATAGGAGAGGACGTTGGATTGATTCTAATAATAAATTTCTAATTATGGTTTATAATAACCTACTATAAGGATGAATAAGAACTTTACTCATTAAGTAACAGTAGCAGCAAAGAAGAAGTCATGGCAGGATTTTTATCTACTACTAGAAATATATCAGGAGGAACTAAGAGCGCGTAGCAGGTCATCCAGGAATAAAAAGCAGCTATCATAAAGTTACATAATGCCATGATTAGTATGCGGTAATAAGTTAAAGTAGTAAAGAATAGAAAAGAAGAGATAGCAAAGATCCAACTACCCTCTAAATTCAACAGGAATTAGGATAAACTCAAGACATTCATGGCCGCAATAGACTTATACTGTCAGTTTAATCAAGCTTTATTCATGACTAACTAAGATCAGATTCTGGTAGCCGGTATGAATATAATAAGAAGAGCTATAAAGTGGTTTAAACCGCTCATAAAGAACTACTTAGCAAAAGGAGATTCTAACCTAGGATCAGCAGAACTTACGAACTGTAATGATAATATTAGAAGAACCTTCAAAAATTACGAGAGCTTTGAGAAGGAATTAGTTGTAGTCTTTAGTAAGATTAACAAAGAAATAGAGGTAATTTAGAGGCTTTAATAACTCAGGCAACAAACATCAGCAGCTAACTATACAGCGGAATTTAAGTAAATCTAATCACAACTTAATTAAGTAGACTAACTATTAGTTATAATGTACTATACAGGACTAAAGGACAGGATTAAGAATAAGATTTTATAAGGAAAGCGACCTAGTATACTTCTGGGAATTATTAAACAAGCAGTAACTATTAATAACTATTAGTACTAAAGAGAATAAGAAAAGAAAAATAACACTAGACCGATAATCCATACACCACGAAGAAATAGAAAAGATACCTGAACCTATAATGTAATAGAAATTAATTATGTATTAGTTAAAAATACATAAATTAATAAAAAGAAATAAGATAAATGTATTAAGGAATGAATGGACTAATATACGCGCAAGGCATGCCTCAAATGCGAAAAATAAGAACATTTTATTAAAGAATATAAATAACGAATAGTGGACGTTAAACAGGCTTATGTTCAGACTAAGGCACTAAAAGAAATTAAGATTACTATAGTCTAAGTAGAACTAGCTAAAGACTAGATAACCTAAAAGGCTATTACATAACGACTCTAGAAAGAATAATGCTAGATCTGTAGAAGCTATATATATCTTAAATAAGAATATAAAGTACCATATTAGCAGGTTAAGGATTATTTAGTGGGATAAACTAATAATATAATTACTACTATATAAGAAGCTACTATTAGATAATATTAAGCCAACTTTATAGAAGAAGCTAACTAATTCTATGAGATTATCTAATAAGAAGGAGGACCCTTTAAGAAGGAAGACCAAAAATTCAGATAAAAATAAGATTAAGAGATAATAGAAGGTAAGAAGCTAATGTCTATAATAATTAGACAGTAAGTAAGCTAGGGATACTACTAGATCTATAGATTAGAATACTATATAGAGAAATATTATGTTACTAAGTACTAGAAAGTTACTCTAGGAGATAGGATGTATAAGTGCTAATAAGTATTATAGATAGCTAGTAATAAGCAGTATAAAGAACTTAGTAAACAGAAACTAGCTATATAGATAAATAAGATTTATAAATAAGAACTAACACTACTTATAAGCTATATAACCTATTACCACCCTATTAGACATCTAAAGTTAGGATAGGACTAGAATAGGAAACTAGAGAAAAAACCTACTTTACTAATACTATAGGTATAGGATAACGATGCCGCTGAGAGATCTATATAAAAGAAGTACTAAATATACAGAGAGAAAATGCATATAAAATAAGAATATAAATAAACAGCTTATACTATACGAGTTAAAGGACTAATAATAAGATAAGTATTAAAATAGATAGTATAGAAATAAGAACTTAACATATAGCAGGAACTGATCTACACGGATTCTAAAAAAGAACTTTAGGATTCAAAAACAGAGAAATATAAACAATTAGACTGGGATAAATGCTAACTAGAATGCTAATATTACTAAGCTAAATACCACTAAAATAAATAGTTAGCTACAGAATTACATACGAAACTAATAACTAAAGAATGTTTCTTAGGATAGAAGTGCTGAAATTATAGAGAAAAAGTAAGAAAAGAGTATAAGATACTACTATAAAAATAATATCAACTCTAATAATACTCTATTTACGGACTAAAGGAAGAAACACTAAGGAAATGACTACCACTTAGAAGTTAATAATTAATAAAAAACTAGAAGGCTAGTAAGTAATAACTATGCTGCTAAAGGGCTAATTTAAGATTAAAATATAAGAGTTAGCACTTAACTACACATGACTTAGATAAAAATACGAAAATAAGCTATATATAAACGTATATATTAATAGCTTTTAGACGCAAACACTCATAAACAGCAGGGCTAGTAAAATACTTATATTAAATAAGTAAGTATAAGGATACTATATCTTAACTAGAGTTTTAAAGAAACCTGTAAGAATAGTACGTATAGATAATAATCTAGTAATATTCAGAAAAGGTCTAATTAATCTTAAAACAGAGAATATAATTATTAAAGCAGCAGGTTACACGGATAACTGTTGTATTAAAATTATAAATCTAGGTAGTAAGGATTTTATATTAGGATAGGACTAGCTAGCATAATAGAACTTACTAATTAACTAGAGAATAAAGTCTGTAGAAATTAGGAAGAACTACTATAGATAAATGAAAACTATAATATAGATAAAGAAAGTAGCTTTTTATAATGCTATATTTATTATACCAGACAAATACCAAAAGAAATTCAGAAAATAGTTTATAGAAAAACAAGAAAACCAAATACCAGAATATAAGGATTAGAACTATAAGATTATACTTAAGGAAGGAGAGAAACTGAAACCAGCACTATTATATCAAATATCTATTAAACAGTAAGAGGAGTTACGACGATATCTAAATAATAATATTAGAAAAGAATATCTATAAGAAAGCAAAAGTAAAGTTACGTTACTAGTATTATTTATACTAAAGAAAAATAGAAAACTATAACTCTGTATGGACTACTGATAATTAAATGAGATAATAGTTAAGAATTATTATCTAATACCCTTAATATTAGAACTCATGTATAAACTCAGAGGGGCTAAATAGTTTAGTCTGTTTAATATTAAAGATAAATACTATTAAATATAAATAATAAGCGGGCATGAGTGGCTGACAGCTTTTAAAATAAGCTATAGATTATATAAGTATATAGTTATGCCTATAGGACTTACTAACGTACTAGTAATATTCCAAGCTATTATTAATCACGTCCTAAGAGAATATCTAGATGTCTTTGTACTAGTATACCTTAATAATATCTTAGTATACACGAACGGGATACTAGAAGAATATATTGAGTATACTAAAAAAGTATTACGGAAGCTTAAGAAACACAACTTATATATATAAACAGGGAAATATATGTTCCACAGAAAGGAAGTTAAGTTTCTAGAATATATTATATTTAGAAATAGAATAGTAGTTGACCTAGATAAAGCTAAGAATATTCTATTATAGCTAATACTAATAACTATAAAAGAAGTTTATTCTTTCCTCGGATTTACAGGATTCTGTAGATAATTTATTAAGAGTTATTTAAAAATCACAGCACCTTTAACGGAATTACTAAAAAAGGATTAGTAATTTAAGTAGGAAGCTAAGGAAAACAAAGCTTTTACAGACCTAAAAAAGATATTCTAGAAACCACTAATATTAAAAATGTTTAATTTAAGACTTTAAGTAAAGATATATACAAACGCATTAGACGGAGCTACAGGAGCTATTCTCTTATAAACATAAGATAATAAATAAAAACACCTAGTAAACTTCTTATCTCATAAACTTATAACTACTAAGTTAAACTATAATATTTATAATAAGAAACTATTAGTAATAGTTTAAGCATTTAAAAAATAGAAACATTACTTAGAAGAAGCTAAGTACTAGGTTATTGTGTATTCAGATTATAAAAATCTAACAGTATTTACAATAACTAAGAAGCTAAATTAACGACAAATTAGATGATAGGAATTACTATCAACTTTCGATTTCCAGATACTTTATAAAGTAGGAAAAGAAAATACTGTAGCTAACGTACTTAGTTAACAAGCAGATTATATAAAAGATATACTGGAAACACATAATATAATACTTAAGTAAAGACAAGACGGATCCCTAGGAAGCTCACAAATAGATGTTAAATCAGTAGTTATTATCGAAAACACTTAGGAAAAGCGAATAAGGGAATTTAATAATGGATAACTACTCTAGAATTTAGACTAAGGAATAATTTATGTACCAGACGAATTGTAAATAGAGCTAATTAAGAACCAACACTCAGCCGAAATGCACGGATATTAAGGAGTTAAGAAGACTATAGAACGGATTAACAGACACTTCTAGATTCCAGGAATTTAGAAAAAGGTCAGGGATATTCTTTCTGAATGTATTGAATACAGGAAGAATAAAGTATTAAGATATAAAAAGTACGGACTCATGTAACCACTACCTTCACTAAATGGACTATAGGAATTAGTCATGATAGACTTTATTACGGGAATACTAATAATTACTACCTTAACAGGTTAATAGTATGACATGATACTAGTTATTATTAACAGACTAACGAAGTACGCTTACTTTAAACTAATCTATACGAAAATAAAAGCGGACGAACTGGCGTCGTTATTAATTAAAATACTAATTACATAACACAGGATGCTATAAGAATTCATTATAGACCGAGACAAGCTGTTTACGTTAACATTCTGGAAAACGTTTATAGGATAGCTAGGGGCTGAACACCGCCTCTCAATAGCATTTCACCTACAAACGGACGGACAAACAGAACGGACAAATTAGACATTAGAATAATATCTATAAATGTATGTTAACGAACTATAAGATAACTGGATTAACTTACTACTGATGGCTGAGTTTGCATATAACTCTGTAAAGTCATCAACAACAGGAAAATCACTATTCTATGCGAACTATAGTTATGAGCCAACAGCTTATTAAGAACTAAGAACACTAGACAAAATATCAGAGTCTGCAAGAACAAAAGTTAAGGGACTATAATAACTTTATTAAGTAATCGTATAAAGAATCACCTACAAAGGCAATCTTAGCAAATAAGTTAAAGATAAATCTAAGGTTAAGGGACCAACCTTTAGGGAGGGGGATAGGGTTTTCTTAAAAAAGGAAAATTTAGAAACAAAACAACCATCACGGAAACTGGATCACGTAAAATTGGGACCATTCAAGGTTAAACAACAAACAGGATCTGTGAATTACGAACTACAACTGCCTAAAGACACAAGAATCCATCCAGTTTTCCATGTCTCTAAACTAGAACCAGCACCACGGAATGCTAAACTATAGACAAAACTTAAACTCAAGGAGGACCGTACCGAGTATGAAGTCCAGCAGGTTTTAAACTACCAACAGTTTAGGCGTCAGTGGAAATACTTGATCAGATAGAAAGATTACGGACCTAGAGACAACACTTGGGAACTAATTAGGAACTTGAAAAACAGTTCGGAGCTGATTGACCAGTATCACCAGAGGGAGCGGCAAAGGCTTGCTCCAAAGATAGGCCCAAAACATAAGGAGAATGCAGGACATTCCATTCGAAACCAGAGAACGAAGGCGAAGCGGCACCAGACACTGCGGGTTGCGGTATGCGAACTTCTCGACCTCAAGAACGAGCCTCTTCCTCTTCAAGAGCTTAGACTTCACGAATTGAGGCCATCTCTCGATCAAACATCTCTTTCTCTTTGGAATCCACCTTCACTAACTCACGACGGAGTCGCAGTTCGCGAGCACGAAGTTCAGAACGCTGATCTTTGAGAGAGTCAAGCTGGCGACGGAGTTTTTCCTTATCACGATTAATACAATCCTACTCAGGTTGTAACACAACTAGATCACACTTCACATTGCGACCAGCACAGGCTGAGCAACGACCAGAACTTAGGTTCACAAGGCAGTTATCGCCTTGACAGGAACAGTTCGAGCAGGGTGTCAGCATGTAACGGGGTTTGCTATAGATTCAAGAAGCTAAACAGCGCGCACGTATTAGAGATGACTCAGGACGTGTCATCGTCAGGAAGTTAGGCAGGAAGAAAAGGAAGCCGAGGGTCTTATAGTTTAGAGCACTAAGCAGAAGACCTGCTGCCTTTATACTGCTCATAAAAGGGAGAAACTATCTTCCAGGACGAAGACTTAAAAGAGGGGGATAGTGTTACGGACGGTAACAGTAAGGCAGCTGCACCTAAGGAGCTGAAGGAACTAACAGCGACAGCCAATAAAGCTCTAGAATAGAAACGTATATTCGAGCTGGAAAGGAAGAACTGTAAGCAGACACGGGATGTATTAGCATAGGCCAAGATACAGGCTAAGAAGCAAGGATAGAGATACGGAACTATACCAGTAGATTAGAAGCAGTCGCGCACGTGACAAGCAAGGGCTTAGCAAGCAAAGGATAAGTAAGGAAAATAGAGGTCAGGTGAGCTCGCTTAAGCTCTAGTACCCTCTATCACCCTCTAGCAGTATCTAACCTACTACCGATGGGTATACAATATACGCACGAGGGATTTCCTATAAATATAAGACGTGGAACGGCTCAGGGATATTTTGGATTCTTTATAGTTACTCTAAAATCAAGATCTTATCTCTAAATTGAGACTTGATCTTGAGTGAAATAGTTTAATACTATCTTGTTGAATCTATTGTACACACCCCTCCTACCTCTGCGATAAAGACAAATTCTATCCTGTTAAACCTAAGGCTATCTGTTCTAGATACGGAAAAGACTAAGAGCTTATTAAGTAATTAGTCAGGATAAAGCTGCTAACGTGAAACGTACCGTTTAGTTAAGGCAACTCGTAACAAGTAGGTATTAAAATTTCTAATACATTAAATAACTATATTAATTTAATATTCTTATATAATAATAACCTCTAGTATCTTTCTATGCTTTGTTATTATAAACTATAACTTATATTATAATAAGATTCTAATATTATGAAAATTAATACTTTTAACTATAATTTTTTTTAGATTAGCTAAATAAGAAGCTTAAAAGCATAATAGCTAATACTTTAAGTATAATAAATATAGCTATATTTTTTAAAACTACTTTATTTCTCTGTTAAAACTTTAATTTATAAGTTTATTTAAATCCTAATAATTAACCTACTCTTATTTTTTTTTTAAATCTAAATTTTTCTATTAGTAAGAATATTTTTAAACTTTTTAAACTAGCCTACTAAAAGCTTTATTTTAGAGTTAAGTTACTTTTTAAAATGTTTTTAATACTAGATTTTTATTAACTTATAAACCTTCTACCTAATAACTAATTTTTAGGACTATTAAGTAAATATTTTATATACTATTTAATAAAATAGCTCTTTTTATTTTATTACTACTTTAATTAATACTAGAGCTACTAATATAAGTTATATTAGTAAATTTTTAGCTTATATTTAAAAACTTTATTTTTTACCTTTTTTAATTTTTTTTAATTTTACTAGTTTTAATAGTAAATGCGTTAAAGGAGATTATATTTTATATACTACTAATATAACTCTTTATTATTTAAATTATATTAAAAATATATACTTTTTTAAAATAGCTACTAGAAATTATAAACTAATTCTTAGCTAATTATAAATAAAGAAGTATAAAGTTAACTTGAATTATAACTTATAAAAGTTACTTTTTAATACTTTTTATTACTAGACTTATTATCTATACTTATTTTAATCTTTAATTTACTTAAAAGAATATGTTATTTACTTAAAGAACTTTCTAGTAAACCTTTTACTAAAAGACTCTTACTTTAATACTACTTATATATAGTGTACTTGAATCCGTTTTTTTAAAGTTATTACTAACTATTTAATTAAATATAATTACTAGTTAACTAAAATAAACTACTAGTTTTAAGAATTAATATTTATTTAAAATTCTTTTTAGTAAACTATTTTCTAAAAAACTTTTATTTAAAGTTTAAATTTACATTTAAACATGTATTTAAATCTAATACTAAATTAAATAAAGACTTTATAAAAAAGCTTTTTTTTTAAAGTTTTAAATTTTTTTTAGTAAACGCGTTACCAAAAGAGCCTTATAAGGAATTTAAACTAAGTATAAATATTTACTTAATTAAGGCAACTCTCTTTATATAAATAGCTTAAAAATATAAATATAAAATCTTTACTATTTTAATAGCTAATATTAATAACGCTTTAGTTTTAAAAACTTATATAAATTTAGCTACTAAAGTTCTAAATATTTACTACAATATTCTTAGAATATTTTTACGTAAAAAAACTAATAAACTACTTAAATATTATCTATATAATTATAAGATTATTCTTTAAAAGAAAAAGTAACCTAAATTTAAACCTTTCTATAAGATGTCTTAAAATAAATTAAAAGTTTTTAAAAAGTATTTTAATAACTATTTTACTAAAGAATTTATTAAAATCAGCATATTTTTTATAACTATACTAGTTATTTTTATAAAAAAAAATAATAAAAGTTTCTAATTTATATAGACTACTAAGCTTTAAATACTATTACTATTAAAAACTATTATTCTATTTTATTAATTTAAGAAACTTTGTTTTGTTTTAGTAAGATAAAGTATTTTATAAAGTTAAATATTATCTTAGCTTTTAACTACTTTTATGTAGTAAAAGAAAATAAATAGTTAACTAATTTTTAGACTTAATATAGTTTATTTAAATATCTTATTATATTTTTTTAGACTACCTAATGCACTAAGTATATTCTAATACTATATAAATAATATTCTTTAACTATTTCTTAATATATTTTTGTATAGTCTATTTTAATGATATTTTAATCTGTAGTAACTCTCTATATAAATATAAATAATACGTAAAATAAATTCTAAAAGTCTTAAAGAAAGCTAGCTTCTAACTTAATATTAAAAAATATAAGTTTTATTAAAAATAAGTTACCTATCTTAAGTACGTGATTTTAATAAAAGAAATTAGTATAAACCTAAATAAAGTAAAGAATATCTTTAACTAGAAATTTTCTAGAAATGTATAGAACGTAAAAGTATTTCTACTAATAATTTATTAATAACTTTTTTTGTATTATATTTCTGTTTATAGTCTTAATTAAAATAAATATTTAATTTAAATTTAACAACGCTTACTAAACAGTATTTAAATTTTTAAAGTATATATTTATAACTACTCTAATTTTCTAATACTTTAATTTAGAGTTATTAATTATTATAAAAGCTAATTCTTTAAACTACATAACTACTAGAGTACTTTTTTAGAAAAATGAATTAAGTAAACTAAGATTTATTACTTACTTCTTAAAAAAATTAAGCTCTACTAAAAGTAACTATAAAATCGATAATAAAAAGCTATTAGCTATTATATACTATTTTAAATAATAGAAATCTAAACTAAAAAGTATTATCTTTTTAATTTAAGTATTAAATAACTATAAGAATTTATAGTATTTTATTATTATAAAACAGCTAAGTTATTAATAAACTTGTTAAGTTAAATACTTATTTTAATTTAACTTTATAATTACGTACTAGCTTAAGTAAGTAGAGTAAAAAACTAAATACTTTTATTTACTATATATAAAACACTTTAGCTTAAAAAAAAGTTTGTAGAATTTAATAATAAATACTTTTCTACTTTAAACTATTTAATAAAACACTAAAATTAAACTTAACTAAAATAGATAAATTTATTTAATAAATTATTAATAACAAGTACTCTAATAATAAGTTTATTTAGAAAATTTTATTACTAAAATAGAATAGAATTCAATACTCTAAAAAGCTTTTCTTAAGTAAATATAAAAACTAAAAAGATTAGTTATACTATTATAGCTAATTAGTAATACTAAATAATAATAAACCTAAAATTAAAATCTTTTAAATTGTATACAATTCTTTTGTTAGTAGCTATTTTAGTTATAAAAAAACTTTTAAAATTCTACAACGTAAATACTACTAGCTCTAAATATTTAAAATAATATACTAATATATTTTCTATTACTATACTTATTAAAGATTTAAAATTTCTTATAAAAAGTATAATAGTCTTTTAAAGCCTCTACCTATTTTTAAAAAAAAGGTAGAAGAATATTTCTATAGACTTTATTACTAATTTCCTAAAATCTAAATATTGTATTAATATTATGGTTATAGTAAACTACTTTATAAAATACTAATACCTAATTTCTTATATTAATATAACTACTGTAAATGTAGCCTACTTTTTTTATTAATATATATAAATAAACTATAGTCTTCTAGAAATAATTATATTAAATTAAGAAATATAATTTATTTTTGCTTTCTATAATAAATTCTATAAATAACTATAAATTAAACTCTAACTATTTTTTGTATACTATTTAGAAACTAATAGCTAAATAGAAAGAGCTAATAGTGTAATAAAATAAGTTCTATATACATACATAAACTACTAATAAAATAACTAAATAAACTAGCTTTTTTTTAGTATAGTTTAGAGCTAATAATATTATATTTAAATTTATAAAAATTTTATTATTTTTAGTTAACATAGATTAACACTTTTAAATAGGTTTTAAATTTTTTATAAAAACTTAAAAATGGCCTTACTAGGTATTATAAGTCTTAGAAGCTAACTATATAGTAAAGAAAATAGCTAATATTTAATAACTAGTTTAAAAAAGATAATTTAAGCCTAGGCCTTTTAAAAAGAATATATAAATTAGAAATAATTATTTACAGGTAACTACTAGATAGGAAACATAATCTAGCTTAATATATAAAATATTAAAACTAAATAACTATTTAAGAAGCTAAACTTAAAGGCTTTAAGAAAATACTTTATTTTTTACACAGTTTCCTTATATATATACTAACTTAAATTTCCTAAATTCTTGAGTATATACTTAGTCTTTTATATATCTTTACTTTAGCTAGCTGCACTTAAATCTAAATATCTTTTAAGTTAATAAAACCGATTACTAGAATCTATTAAAATTAATAGTAATATTAAATACTATATTAAGTAAATTAAAAAGCTATATTTTAATTACAAATAAAAGCACTATAAATACTTTATTAAATAAATTAAATATAATAACTTAATATAATAATTTATAAATAATCTTTGAAATATAACTACTATAAAAAAATTCTACCTTTAAAATTTAAATTAATTTACTATTTAAAACTTAACATAAATACTTATTACAGAAGCTTAAATTTTAAAAAAGGGTACTATTATAGTAACTATTTATAATATATTATAAAAGCCTTTTAAAAAAGCCTTTTTTATAAGCTTTTTTATTATACTATATATTTATATATTAGCTTTACACTAGCACACAAGTTTTCACCTAAACACTTTATTTATAGCTTATTTTATTTATTTATTTCTTTATGTAATGTTTTGAATTATTACTTAATACTATATATAGTAATTAATTAATACTTTTTTTTAGTTCTTAATCTTTTGTATATAGCATTTTTATAATAATATACTAGTATAAAACTAATATATAAACACGTAATATAAAAAAAAGGTTTGTAAAAAACACTTTTTTAAACACTTTTTTAAAGTATTATACATAGTTACTATAATAGTATTTATATAAAATAGCTTTATAGTTTTCTATAATTAATTTCTTATGTAGTATTTCTAATACATAAAGAAGTTTATTTATATACTTAGGCTATTCTTTTAGTTATTTATTAATATTTAATTTAGGATTTTTTATAAATTATTATTTAGTTTAGTTTATTTAATAATTTTTAAGTATTATAATTATTACTAGTTATAAATAATTATATATTATAAATTTATTTAATTTTATTATTAATACTATATATAACGTATTTCACAAGTGAGCTGGTTAAACAAGCGAGCCGGTCAGTTTACCAAGAAATTACTAAAACTTTAATAACTTTATTAATTCTTAATATTTTTTAATAAAAATTTAAAATTTATAAACTTATATATTATACTTAGCTAGTATTGAATTTACAGTATAATTATATTATTAATTAAGTTAATTACTTAACTAAAACGAAAGACTTAGCAAAAATCGCTTTAATAATACTATTCTATTAAATTATTGTAAATTTTTATAAGAACAATTTTTATTATTTATTCCAAACTATTTAAATTTATAGTAAAATAGTGAATAATTTATAACTAGTCTAATTTTATTAGTTACATTATATAGAGCTATTTTCGGCCCCCAATTTTTAATATTTAGATTAGTATTAATCTCTACTACTATTTACTAATTTAATAACTTAATTTATAAGTGTAATAAAACGTTATTAAATTTTTAGAAATTTCTATTAAGGTTTAAAGAAAATATGTTATCTATATACCTTTTTATTAAAACTTATTCTAATTATTGTAATTAAACTAATTAATAATATAATTATACTATAAATTTAATACTAGCTAGGTATAGTATATAAGTTTACAAATTTTAAATTTTTATTAAAAAATAATAAGAATTGATAAAGTTATTAAGGTTCTAGTAATTTCTTGGTAAACTGACCGGCTCGCTTGTTTGACCAGCTCGCTTGTGAAATACGTTATTATTAGCTTATATTATTTTATATAATTTAGTTATTAGCCAAGTATATTTATTATTTTATTTTCTAATTCTTTTTAATAGAAAATCTTTAGATTATAGATAACTAGAGTTTTTATTTAATATATTAACTTTTTATTAACTTTTTTTATTATTATAAAACTTGTTAAGCTCTTATAATTTAATATACTACTACTTAATACTTAGCTTTTTTAAAATAAACTTACTATTTTTAAATGTTATTACTACTACCTATAGTTTCCTATTATAAATGTTATAGTTTAACTTAGCTTTTATAAGTTTTTTTAATAAATAATTTATATAATAAAAACATTTATATTTACGTTTTTAACTATAAACTACTTTTATTATATAATTAAATATATTTATTTTTAGTACTATAAGTAGTATTAACTTAACTATTTTTAATATTAGTACTTAAGTAAACTTTTTTTTAAGTTTTATAAGTACCTATTACTATTTTTACTTTATTTAAATTTGGTATTTTTGGGTTATTTTTATTAATAATATTATAAATTTTAAATATTTTTTTATAAACCTTTTATAGAAATTTGTAAACTATAAAAAAAGTTATATTATTTATACTATTATTAGTATTAGCTAATTATATATTTTTACTAACTTTTTTAAATTTACTAAAAAAATTTACTAAAATAATAAATTCTAGAAACTATGCTTTTATAACGTAAAATATATATATATATATATATTTTAGTTAAATTAAAAGATTGTATTTTTAAAGCTTTTTTAAAACTTTTTATATATATACTTTATACTTATTAAGTCTTCTTTTATATATATAAGTATGTATAAAGTATATATTAATAACTACTTAAAATATTACCAGCATGTTTATTAATTTAAATAGTATAATATAGTACTTAATAAGTTTATATTTTGTTTTAAATACTTTTAACTATTTCTATTTTTTAAAAAAATTCTAATTTTAAAGCATTTTTTATAAATATTAAATAAGCTAAATTATTTTACGTTTTAGAGTCTATTTATAAGCTCTTAAATTAATAGTAATACATATTAGCTTTTTTTAGTTATGTTATTTAATTTCTTAAAATCTATATATAACTATATATTTTTTTTTAAGTATAAATAATATTAGTAAAGCTATAAGGCTTTTACTTAGTTATATAAAAAAATTTTAAAATTTTATTTTAATATATAACTTAATTCTTTTAACTATATTTTTAATAGAAAATATATTAGTTTTGGTTTACACTTTTATTTATTTTTAACTAGTATTTTGTAGTCTTAACGTTAGTACTTTAATAATATATTTTCTTTTTTTTATTAAATAAGTGTATAAATTCTTTATATTTTTAAAATATTTAAACTTTAATAGTTATTATAACTTATTATTTAATTTATACTACTTTAATGTTTTATAATTATTTTTAGTAAGGTTATTATATAACTTTATATAAAAAATTTTTTATTTCAAAACTTTATTATATTACTTGTAGTTTTTATATTTATACTACTTTTTTTACTTAATTTTATTTACTGTAAACAAATTTTTACTATTAATCTATTATTAAATTATGTAATAAACGCTAATTTTATTTTAAAATTATATTAAGCTTTTATATATTTAAAATATTAATATAGTAAATAATTTTATAGTTTACTACTTTTAGTTTTTTTTACTATAATTTTTAAGTTAATTAAACTTTTTTTAAAAGTTACTATATTATTATATACTTACTTTACTTTTGCTAAATATACTTTTTATTAGTATAATATACTATTAAATTTAATTTATTATTTTAAAATAAAAATTTAATTTACTTTACTATTTACTAGGACTTTTAGAAGTTTTTTATTTATACTTATATTAAAGTAAAAATATAGTTTTTATTATATTTATTATAAACTAAAAGTTTTAATTACTATATTACTAGCTTAAGTTTTTTATTAGTAGCAATTTTTTTTAATAGTATTTTACGTATACTATACTTTTAATTTTAATTTAAATTAAAGTACTTTTATACAATATATATAAAGTAATAGTTATAATAGTATACTAAATATAATACTTTATTTTACTTTATTTTACTTTTTTTTTGCATAATAAATACTTTTATTTTTAATAATAATTTTTTATAAAACAAATTTTAGTATTTAAAATTATTTAAAAAAATTTTGGTTTTTTTTTTTAGTATTTATGTTTAAGTATATATATTTTCTAATATTACTACTAATATTACTAACTTTATTAGTAATTTTTATTTTCTATACTTTTTATAGCATTTAAAATCTCTAGAATTTATTTATTTAGTTTTTATTTATTTACTACTTTTTTATATACTTTTTATTTTTTTAGTCTTTTTATTTAAATTAAGTATATTATATATGTACGCGCCTTTTTTATATAGTTAGTTAACCTACAAATTTAATATTCTTAATTTTTTAGTTATTAAAAAATATTAGTATTTTTGATTTATTATATTTATTATTTTTAATTTTTTAGCTTAGTTTTTTACTAAGTTAGTATAGTTAGTTTTTTTTATGTTATATATAGTTTTCTTTATTAAACCTTTTATAAAAGCTTTATTATGTTTTATTTTATAAAGCTATTATATTATACAAATTCTACTTTAGCTATTTAGTTTTTTAATTTATAAAATTCTTTTTTAAGTATTATATTTTAATACTGTATTTTATAATTTCTTTTAATATATATATTTAATATATATTTTATTTAGTTACTATTAATTAGTTATTATTATAAGTTTAAAAGCTTTAAATATTAAAGGTTTAAGTTCTTAAAATAACTAAGTTTTTTAATTAATTTTTTAAGTATTAAAGTTTGTATTTTTTTACTTACTACTTAATATTATTTTTATATTATTTATTATAATATTTTTTTTAGTTTTTTATTAACTATTTATAAACTTGAACTTTATGTTTTAATACTTTTTTTTTTATTATATTTATTAAATTTATAAATTTAATAATAATTGTTATTAAGTTTTTTACTATTAACTTTAAATAATAGTTTTGTTTTTACTATAAGTTTATTTTTTTACATTAAGTTTTATTTGAATCATTAAAAAAAATTTAATTTATATATTTTTTTATAAAGTATTTAATAATTATATTTTCTGCATACTTTTTTATTAAGCTATATTTTTTTCTTTATTTATTATAATTTAAGTTTTTTAGTTTAGACTTTATTTATCTTTATTTTATTATAAGCTTAACTTTACTATATTAATATTTTTTTTCTAATACTTATAATTATTATTACTTTTTAGTTTATATTTCTATTATTTATTATTAATGTATATAGAGTAGACTTTATAAGTACTTAAAAATTATTTAACTTATTTTCTTTAAGTAGCTTAATTTTAACCTAGTTTTTAAGTTTATTATAGTAAACTACTATTAATAGTATATTATTATAGTTAATTTATAACTATGTTTATTAAAATTTTATAGTATATACTAAAACTAACCTATTTTATTTCTAGTTCTAAATTTTTTGTTTTAGAAAGTATTTTTTATTAATTTTTTTAAATACTACTATAATTTTTTTTTTTAAAGTTTTTATAACTTTTAAAAATTACTTTAGTTTTATTTAACATTTTGAATATTTTTTTTATGTAATTTCTTACTTAAAGTGTAAACTAATTTATAGTTCTACTATTTATATTTATGTTTACTACAAGAATTCTATTTTAAATTTTAGAAAAAATGTTTTTATTACATTAAGTATATATTTCTATTTTTATTACAAACTTTTTAAAATGTTTATGTATTCTATAAAACCTTTTATGTAATTATACTTTAGTACTTAAAAAGTTTACTTAAAAAGTATACTTATATATTTACTTAATTCTTAAGTTTAAAAACTTTATTTTATAGTTTTAAAATTTATACTTATTATTACTATATAAATTAGACTATAAATAATACTAGTACTAAAACTAATTTACTTAAATCTACTATTATTATATATAAGTTACATAACTTATAAGTACTTATAAAATTATAATTTAGTAAAAATATTTATATATTTATAACTTTATATAATAATATTATGTAGTTTTAACTACATACTATATAATAAATAATGTATAACGTAAATTATGTTGAATGTTTTAGTATTTATGTAAAATTATATAAAAAGTTACTTATATAGTATATTCTAATAATATAAAAATATAATAAAAGTAGTTTAACTAATTTATTATATAATAATTTTAAAAATTTATTTAAAAATTTAGAAATAAGTATAAGAAATTAAACTATTTAAAAGCTAAAAAATATGCCTTTATATAGTAAATTTCTTACTTATAATTTATTAAATAAGAAGTTGTAATAAGTTTAATAAACTTTTATTACTATTTATTATACATATTTTATTTATAACTTTATATATAAAATATTATGTATTTTTATTACTATTGTGACGGTGCTGCTTGCTCTGCTTGCTGTAGGCTATATAATATCGCGACTAGCTATGCTAGCTATGACTTAGCGTAGAGCTCAGAGTATAACTAGCTCACGCTTAGGCTATACACTGTCTTATTTAGAGATGAGCCTTCTTTGTACCTCTTCTCTTCTCATCTTAGTGTAGCTGAAATAGAGCTAACTTATTCTGTTAATTTATATTAATACTATAACGCGTGAAGACTGAGCCTGTTATTATATTACACTAAGATCTATCTAACTTGGCTGGATGATGGTGACATAATATCGAGGTTAACCCGCGCAATTAACCTGAGCGTTTGATTTGTTAATGATCGTATCTAGAGAATTAATTACATGACTACGCTGAGTCGCTAGTTTGTTAACTATATAATCTCTACTGGAAAGCTCTACAGTAGTAGGTAATTGAAACCCTGAGTGATAGCCTATATAAGCCCTGCAGCGGTAGGCCTTGAGAGTGACTTGGTAGGTAACCGGAAGACTTACAGCAGTAGGTAATGTACCTATTAGGTTGGAAGAGAGCTATAAGAGCTCTAGTGAACTTCTCCCCCCCTCTTTATTATCTTCTTTCTGCTAGAGAAACTGACCTCTGTGAGTACTACTAGCTTATCTTCTTCCTGCTAGAGAAACTAACCCCTGTGAGCACTACCAGCTTGTCTTTTCCACGCTAGAGAATTAGCTAATTGCTTCACCCTGCTAGGGGCCAGAAGCTCTATATACATATAAGGATGGATAGGTTAGGACTATGGGAAAGCTCTTGACGCTAGAGATGAGAGTTGATTCCAAGGCAACAGTCACTGGTAATGACTACACGTTTATTCCTAAGTTGCTCAGGTGTGCCGCTACGTACTACCCTGATAACATGATTAGAGAAGACTACACTATCAAGAAGCTCCGTATCCAGGCACGACATGATAAGAAACCTTTTGTGGCTACTATTAAGAGCACTACTTGGGGAACTGACACCTACGAGCCTTAGGAGATAGAGGTTACGCTTTCTACCCTGATGACTCTTGATCAAGCGATAATCGCTAGCGAGCTAGAGCGTAGCCATCTTAAAGTACTCACATATTGCGACTATGCTGATACGCTAGGAAAAGCGCTCAACACGTCTGAAACTGAGCTTAACGAGGCTAGAGATGAGCTTGCTGAGCTTCGTTAGCTACTGAACAACACGCTTGAGCGCGTAGCAGATTAAGAGAACGAGATTAAGATACTAAAGATATAGACAAAGAAACCCACGCATAATATATACTCCTTCCTCTCTGTAAAGGCTAGCCTAGTGCTATTGTTGACACTAGTAAAGAAGACACGCTTCACAGCTCTGCTACAGACCCCTTAGAACTAGGCTAGCTATATAGCTATAGGACCTGACGATGGTTCTGATATAGGAGATTTTAGTAACTAAACTCCTTAAGTATTACTTTACGTACCAGCTACTCTACTAGCTACGCTTATTGTAGGCAGCTATTAAGGTAATAGCTACTTAGCCTGATTTCCTGATCTGCTAATACTTAAGGACGGTAAGGACGTTACCTTTAATTAATAGAGGGATGTTCTAGAGAATAAAGTACGCGCTAATTAAGACTAGTTTACTAGAGCTAGTAAGTAAGCTATTTAGAAGAATATTATCTCTTACATGCATATGTATATGGAGGGTCCTGCTAACTAGTACCTCTTAACACTAATATATATAATAAGAGAGAGTAAGCAGCTAGTTAGCTACTAGTATATAGTAGATTACCTAGAAAGGACGTATAGTGACCTATATAAGAGACTTAATACTTACTGTAATTTTTAAAAGCTCTACCTTAAAAACCCTACTAACTTTACTATATTTTAAGGTGACTTCTTTTGCCTAGCTTAAGAACGCAGCTTGCTTATAAACTAATAAGTAAAAGAATTTTATAAGAAGCTCCTAAACGCTCTACGTACGCAGATAGGCATTTACTAATAATAATACTATAACTAGTATAATAAGTATATAGATCTAGCTTAAGACTTTGCTAGAGAGCTAGCTCTTAGCGCCAGAAAAGCTACTAAGTAAATTAATAAAAGAATTAGAAGGATTTAGCTATTGCTAATTTAGCAGTTTTATTTAGAAACTAAGTATCTAACTTATATAGTAATTACTACTATCCTACTAATACCCATCCCTAAGCTAGCTAGTTACTATAATTACGGGAAATTTAATTACTTTATAAAAGACTACTAACTACCTACTTAAGCTATAGCTAAAGTAATTAAGTCTATAGATACTAATAAAAAGCTTTATACGCCTTAGGATACTAGTAATAATAAGGAGTTTTAGTTTACTATAGAGGAACTATTAGGGAAAGACTTATCTTAAGGAAAATCTTTTTCCTAAAGTTACTCTCTAAAGCTACTAGCTAATTTAACTTTTATTAATTATTATTTAGTAGACCTGCTTTTACCCTATTCTACTATATCTCTACTAGTAAACTAGCTATTAAGTTAAGTGGCTTTTTTAATACTAGAGCTAGTAGTTTTATTTTAGTATACCTAAAGTACATACGCGCTATTAAGAAAGAGCTTAAAATAAAAACTTACTAAATAAAATCTATCTCCCTAGCTAGCTATAATAATAGACTAAATAGATAAGTAAATAAGTACTTCTAGATAGATCTAGTACTAGATAACTACTACCTACTAATTTATTTTATTTTCTATAATACTGGCTGCCATGACCTTATAATCAGCTATAAGCTTTTTAAAAACGTAAGTGCTTTAATTAACTATAAAAAGTAAGCACTTAAATAGCTAGATAATAAGCTAATTAACTGTAAGCATAATATTATTATTCTAATATAAAACTTATTAACTAAAATTAACCCCTTACACTAAGCTAATACTGACTGACGTGATGAGCTAATAAATATAGTAATTTTATAATATATTTATAAGCCACCTTAGCGCTCACTCTAGCGTGTGGTATAGTAAGAAAATTTTAGGAAAATAGAAAAACAGCTTTACCTATAATAGTAGTTAGAGTTAAGTAAGTAAACTTTTTGCTTTTAGCCTATCTTATACAAAAACCTCTTTAAAGTAGGCCTTAAGATTAATACTATAAAAGTTATTACCTTTATAATACACGTATAGTAGAAGGAAACTATACTAGAGTATACTAGTATCTATAAAGTAGATAAGCTTATTTAGAACTATAGAGATAAGCTTAGCTTACTAGACCTAAAGCTCTCTTCTTAAGACTCTAGAAACCTCTTAGTAAAGGCTTTACTAGAAGGGCCCTATTAATCAAATAAGAACTTTATAGAAAAAGAGGAATTTTAGTAGCTTATTAAGTAGAAGCTATTTTACCTTAGCTATACTAGTATGACTTAAGTCTACTTTTTAAAAAAAAACTTAGACATACTGCCCCTACATTACGAAGGTATTAATCATAATATTAAACTAATAGCTAAGAATATATTAATATTAAGTCTATTATATAGCATGTCTTTTAAGTAGCTATAGCTTATTAAGACCTATTTAGATAACTATTTTTAATAAGGAGTTATTACTTACAGTAATGCTTTATATACTTTTTTAGTATTATTTACTAAGAAGTTTAGAGAAGAGTAGCGCTTCTGTGTTGACTACTATAAGCTTAATACTATTATAAAAAAAAACGCTTATTTAATTCTGTTGATTTAGAAGACTCTTGCCTAGCTAGCACGTATAAGAGTGTTTACTAAGCTTAATATATAACAGGCCTTCTATTATATATATTTAAATAAGGATATAGAGAATTTAACTACGTTCTATACTTAGTATAGGAACTATAAGTATTGTGTGTTACTATTTAGTCTTTATAATAGCCCTACTATATTCTAGTGCTATATTAATAAAGTACTTTATAGCCTACTTAATAACTTCTATACTGTTTATTTTAATAATATCCTAATCTATTCTAAAGACTTACTATAGTATGAGAAGTATATTACTTAGATACTAAGACATCTCTAAGACGCTAGCCTTTAGGTAGATATTAAAAAAAGCGAGTTTACTATTACTAGAATGAAGTTCCTAGGCCTTATTATTAGCATAGAAGGGATCTAAAAGGACCCTGAGAAAGTCACTACTATATAGGAATAATCAGTACCTATATTAGTTAAAAGCCTATAATCTTTTCTAGGATTCTATAACTTTTATAAAGCTTTTCTAAGAAACTATAAACGTATTATCTAATTACTTACTAAGCTGCTTAAGAAGGATGTATGGTACGCCTTTAGTAAATATAAGCTAATAGTCTTTTAATAAGCTAAGAATTTAATACTGTTAAATAATATTCTAGTTTACTACTTATTTTATTATTAGACGCGTATAGAGATAGATGTAAGTGATAGAGTTATTATAGAGGTACTATTATAGCTCTAAGAGAATAGCTTCTAGCGACCTATAGTCTTTTACTCTAAGACTATAAGTAAACTCTAGATAAACTATAATATATATAATAAAAAGATATTAGCTGTAATTTATGGCCTCTGAAAATAGCACTTATAGCTTATAGACTTATAAACTACTAAGTTATTTAGTACTCTAACTAACTATTACGTGCTAGAATACTTCTCTATAAAGTGAGAACTTACTCTCTACTAAATATACTAGGTAATAAGTATAGTAAACTATTACCTAATACTTATTTATTATTTTAATATAGCTAATATAGTAGCCGACGCGCTCTTACGTAAGTAAGAGAAACTAAAGACCTAAAAAAATAAAAATAAAGCAGCCTGAACACGTGCCTTTCTTTTAGCAGAGTAAATTAATATTAGCTTTATTAAGGCTATAAGTAATAACCTAGCTGTACTATTAATAAAAGGCATGCTAGTTACTAATATAATTAAAATAACTACTACTAATACTTTTATAGCCTTGCTGCCTCTAAATAACCCTTACTTACTAATTAATTATATTATTAAGGTGAATTATAGCTATAAGAGTCTATAGCTATTCTAAGAGTACACTCTCTTTAGTAACTATCTAGTATAGAAACTCAGCTAGGGCCTTCTTATGCACTATAATAAGCTAATAGTTTCTACTATATATTTCTTAAGAACCTACCTTATTTAAGCTATCTATGCTACTTAGGTGACTGCTTACTTAAATAAGAGAAAAATAAATAAGCTACTTTATAACCGCTACTACTAGAGCTATATAAGCAAAAATATAGATAACTATATAGCTATATATAAAGCTTATAGATAGAGCTATATATCTTATAATAAAACTCTAGGCTTACTTAAATTACTACTAATCTTTAAGTGAGTATAGTGAGATGTCTTTATAGACTTTAAATCCTTCCCCCTAAATAAGAAAAAATATGACTGCGTTTTTATTATTATGGACTAGCTAAATAAGTATTACTTTTTATTATCTTATTATAAGACTACTATAGCCGCTTAGGTAGCTGATATGTACTATTATTATATCTAGTAAGTATTTAGCCTGCTTAGGTTAATAGTCTCTAATTATAGTCTTTAGTTCACCTTAGTATTTATGGATGAGCTATGTTAACTAATAGGAATTAAGTAAAAGCTCTTAATACTATATTATCTCTAAACTAATAGGAATACTAAGGTTTTAAACTAGTATATTAACTAGCGCCTACGCCTATTTATTAACTATTATTAGGATAACTAGTTAGACTTACTGCCCTATATAGACTAGACCTAAGTAATTCTACCGCATAAGACTATAGGCTTATTACTCTATTAAATTAAGTTTAGCTACTAGCTAATCTATCACTGGGACTGGGAGGAACGTATGAAGGCATTTACTATAGTCTGTGAATAGATATCACGTGAGGAAGTACAGAGCTACGCTAAAGCTCACTATAATGTAATAAAGCTAGCTATAGAGATAGCTTAATAAGGGATTGCTTAAGTATAAGAGTGATAGGCTTAATAGGCTAATAAGAAGCGCTGTAAGCTAGACTTCTTTATAGAAGATGAGGTATACGTTACACCTAAGGGCTTTACTACTAACTAATCTAGCCAGAAGCTTAACCAGCAGATGTATAGACCCTATCCTATTATAGGCATAAAGGGACACTCCTATCGCCTTAAGCTGCTGTTGCACATGCGTATGCTTGACGTCTTTTACGTAGACCGCCTACAGAAGGCTTCTACTCGCCCACTGTCTGGCCAAATTGAACCTGAGGAACTGCCTATTGAGATCAACGGGCATCCTGAGTGGCCAGTGCAGGAAATCCTTGATAGCCGCCTATTCCATGGCCGACTATAGTATAAAGCATCCTGGCTAGCTTATGACCCAGATCCTACCTGGTACAACGCCTGAGGCTTTATAGGCGCCCCATATAAGGTAAGAGACTACCACGAGGCCTATCTAGAGAAAGCAGGACTGCCGGCACGACTAGACGCCTGGTTGAAAGCGTACGAAGTAGAGAAGGGCCTGGACGTAACAGAGGAGGATGATAAGGCGGCTTTAAAGACAAGAGTGGTATAGAGACCAGCAAGAAGGAGACTGTAATCTAGAGACTCGGGGACGAGCCTCCCTTAGAGGGGGGGTAATGTGACGGTGCTGCTTGCTCTGCTCGCTGCAGGCTACATGATATTGCGACTGGCTACGCTAGCCACGACCTAGCGCAGAGCTCGGAGCATGGCTAGCTCGCGCTCAGGCCATGCACCGCCCTATTTAGGGGCGAGCCCCCTTTGTACCTCTTCTCTCTTCATCTTAGTGTAGCTGAAATAGAGCCAACTTATCCCGTCAATCTGCATTAATGCTATGACGCGTGAAGACCGAGCCCGTCATCACAACTATTAGCTTTACTAATTACTTTAATAATATTAGCTAGTAACTTTACTTTACGTTTTATATTTTAAAGTAATTATTTTATTTTTTTACTTAGTATTTTTTTAGTACACTTTTTATCTAATAGCTAAAATTATTTTTTAAACTATTTACTATACTTTAGTTATTTTTATTAGCAATAGTTTTTTACTTATTATTACTTATAATATACTTTTTAAATCTTTTAAAACTTTTTATTATTTAAAGTATATACTTTATATTTTTATATTTTTAAATACTTTATAAATACAAACTTATTATAAATAGTTTTATAAAATATATACTACTTAAATTTCTTATTAGTTTTTAAATTAAAAAATAAACTATACAATTTTTTTTAAAAGTAATTTAACTAGTAATATTACTTTTATATACTAAATTAGTATATTTCTTAAATATTTTATAGTATTATTTTACTTAAAATTATATAAAAATTAATATTTTGTTTTATTTTTTTATATTATTTTGTTATATAATTATTTATATAATTATATTTTTATTTATTATTAGTTTAAAACTAAATTGTATTTAAATTAAAATTGTACTTTATTATTATAGTTAACACAAGTATAGTTTTGTTTATATATTTGTATAAAATATTAGTTAAATTTACTAACTATATTATACTAAAATAAAATATTATAAATACTATTATAAACTTTATATAGCAACTTTATAATCTTAATAGTAACTTTTTTAAAAAGATTGTTCATTAAAAATTTGTAGCTTGTTACTATAAAATACTATTTAATATAGTTGGATTACTCTTGATCCATAGCAGTCGGCTCTGCTGGTTCGCCACGCCACTACTGGATCTTCAAGGCCACCAATCTGTTACAATACCCCAGATAATGAGCTAATCCCTTAAGAACGGAGATGGGTTTAACGTTGAGAATGATAGCGCTGAATCTGCTTCCAATCTTTCCATTGAATCGTAGCAAAGCTACGATCTTTGTGTCAATTCAGACACCAATTACCACTCGAACACTCGAACTACTCAGAAACAACAACGCTTAGCCTAGACGAGCCATGATGCATCCGCAGGATCCGACTGACAGATTCGCCGGAGGTCTCAATGACAACCATGTGCAGTTAAACCTAAGCCCTCCAAGGCAGCGAGCTCTTCCAGGATCCGCAGTGTCTTTGCAGCCCTGCCATACAGGCGCCGTCATGTCATGAAGTTTTGTATTTTGCCCCAAAAAAGTATTTAAAAATCCCGAATGGTCAACCCTGAGATTATCCTTCACCTCACTCGAGTATGGGATCCAAGTCACTCATCAGGTCAGGCCTGTCTGCAAACCTGCCAGTATTGAACATCAGGATGCTTGCTGAAAAGGGGGGAGAGGGGACGTGGAGGGCACGGGAGCGACGGGGAGTGGTCGATGGCGTGGCAATAGTCGTGAGTGTCGATTCTGCAACTACGTTATGGACCTTGCTCCAGATAACGTCGTTCAACTTATTGTTGAGGGCGGCAGCGAGGAGGGTTATGACACGCCCTACATCGAAGTCCCCGGTGTTGATGGCTAGGTTGAATCCAGAGAGACCGCTGAAGGAGGTTTTTGACGCCGCTGCTAGATTATAAAAGACAAGAGGCCGAAAGAGTTTGCAGTGCTACGACAAGGTTACAGTTGTAATCGTAAAAGCCTGCATTAGTTAGAAGACCATTATAACAAGTTTGACTCTCTTACCTTTGCTACCTCTTCGACCTAATACCGTGGTGGAACTGGAAGTGTTAATATCTTGGGAAGGTGACCGACAGACTTCTGTTTTGATTATTGCTGATCGAGGTAGGTCTGTCACAGCGATGAAGCGCGACTGACAACGCGCTTTGAGGGTCGATGCGAGCGATAGCCAAAGAAGCGGGGGAATTCCATGAAGAACAAGAAGTAGCACTTGTAAAAAGTGTTGAGTGTGGAGTGGTGAGTCTGATAATGGCAAGAAAATGGAAGGATAGAAAGGTGAGGACAAGCAGATTCTCTATGCCAGAGCCGAGCCAGGATTTTGCTGTGTATCGCGATCTTCAGCGAAATGAACTACCGAAATCCGTTACGGGATGCGTCGCTGTGAAAAGATACGCACTAGCTTATAATAGACTAGCATAGTATTTCCACCTTTACCAGTATTTTCTAACACCCCATCACACATCACGATGGATCATTGATTTGTACCACGATTTCCAGGTGAATGGCATAATGCCCAGCGGCGAATGAGGATGAAACATCTCCCTCATCAAGCATTCCCACCCCCCCGTCCACCATTCTTGCCCCAGAATGGGGTCAGCTACATAGTTCAGAATGGCCTCAAACCAACATGCGACAGAAAAATGATCTACCGCAAAAGCCCAGAGCAAAAAGGCTCACGTTTAGCTATTCATCTCGGAGCTTAATCAAGTAAATGGAGCGAGCTATCCTGGCAGCATATCCGGATCGTCCTCAGCTTTGCTCTCAGTCAATCCACAGGCCGATCAGGAAATCGACCCAGTGCCTGTCATTTGCTTCTAACGCTGTATGCTGCGAACATGTGTCTCAGACCCTGTTCTCCTCTTTGAGAATGTCCTGATGTTTCGGCGTTGGATGGGTGGGATGCATCGTTCATTGGCTGATTCCGCAGCCTGTGCCGCATTCATGCAGAAACACTGCGAATGAACCCGAGGAGGGCGCTTACCAATGTTTTCTGCCTTCTATCGATTTTAAATACATTATACACCGTCACCCACGGCTCTCTTCGCGGCTTTAGAAGCCATGGTGACAAGGGTACGTACTCCTGAAATCAACATCCATTTGACTGTGCTAAACTCCTGTCATAGCGTCTGAATCCAGAAGATAGTTCACCTTCCGCAAGCCCCACAACGTCGAATCGAACGCCCACTGCGTCAATGAGCTCGACTTCTAGCCCTCCCGTTTTCACGCCGTCATTCACAACATTTACTTTCGGAGAGCAGCGTGCATCCAGCCCATCTTTCACTCTCGGGGCTCAGACTGCGTCCAATCGGACGACTCCTGTCCCAAGTATTACGACGTCAGGAACATCCCGCTTCACACCGTCGTCAACGCCGTTCACGTTCGGTGAAGAACGTGCATCCACACCATCTTTTATATCTGAGGGCCAGTCTAGATCCAATCGAATGTCCCCGGGCCCGAGTAGTACGACATCAGGAACACCCCGCTTCACACCATCATCGACACCATTCACGTTCGGCGAAGAGCGTGCATCGACACCGTCTTTCACGTTCTGTGACGATCATGATCAAGACAGGCCTTTACCATCGGTGGAGAGAGACGTCTCATCGACAAGCAGTCGTCAAAGCACTCCGAGCACAACCTTGTATACACCATCGACTTCAACGCATGCGGATTCGGCTCGACAGGCCCCGGATCAGGATGCCGTTCTACAACAAATTGGTGATCTTCGTAACTTGAGGCTCACGTCGCCTCGAACACCAGGAAGTTCCTCTTCGCAGCGAGGTACGCCTACGCCTTCAATCCATGTCACTCCGTCAGCGCCTCCGAATGAATCGAGCCAACCTCGAGCCAGGAGGACCGACAGCCATCAAATTGAGAATGAAGACCCGCCAAAGGCCTTGTTCCACATGCCAGAAGTTCAAGAGGCCCTTGCCAATGCAAGAACATTGACGTCAAGAATGGCCAATGTTCTTTCCAGTTCGAATTTGCATCGAGAAAATGGATCAAGCATTGAACGCCTTCATCAACAAGCCACAAGACTAAGTGGTTTTCAGCTGCCATCGTCGCGGATTGTTGGGCTTGTTGGTGATTCAGGTGGAGGCAAGAGTAGTTTGATTAATTCCTTGCTTGACAAGATGGAATTTGCCAGAGCAGTAAGTGATCGTCATGCAGTTATCAGCACCTCCTAGCTAACCTTAAGATGATTAGAGCAGCAGCGGCACTGCATGTACATGTGCCGTTACGGAATATCTCTTCCACGATAGAGACGATTTCATCATTCATGTCGACTACTTCCCATTGGATGAGCTGAAGAAACAATTCGAGGAACTACTGAGAGCTTATCGGGATTATCAATCGCTCCCGAGAAATTCAAGGGGTAGAGACGAAGACGACGAAGACGACATTGATAGAAAAGGATTACAAAGACAAGCGGATCTCGCCAGAGAAACATTCAGAGCGAGCTTCACGGAGAGGCTCGAACAAACGCCGACTGTTCTTTCTTCCATGCCCTTCGAGCATGCTGTGGGGACGATGGTCGAGTGGGCATCACAGCTGCTTCCTCGGCAAGGGGGGCAGGAATCGTTCAGCACAGTCGAAGGGTGCTCTTCGCGGTTGAGAGAACTAACATCAGAATCGGATGACTCCTTGCCCAATGGAGAGTCTCGAACGTGTTGGCCCTTCATCCAGAAACTGCGGGTGTACTTGAAGGCTTACATCCTGAGCAAAGGACTCATCATCGCCGACCTTCCAGGACTCCGCGATCTCAACTCTGCTCGCAAGGCTATTACCGAGCGTTATGTCCGACAATGCCACCAGATCCTCGTTGTCGCTAGAATGGATCGAGCCATCACGGATGAAAGCATCAAAGAGATTTTCGAACTAGCCAGTCGTGCTAACCTGTCCAAGATCGACGTCATTTGCACAAGGTCTGAAGAAATCCAAATGAGGGAGGCAAGGCACGACTGGCCAGCAGAAAGAGCAACGATCGAGGAGATGCAAAGGGAGACCGACGCTGACACGGAAGAAATCGACTCTCTCAGGGAAGAAATTGAGGAATATGATCAAGACCTCACAAACCTTACTCGGGAAGAAGAGCGGCAATTCATGAGATTGCAGCAGGATTGTCGCAGGGCTGAGAAATCCAGAGAAAACCACGAGTTTGAATTACTTCGCCACATCGTCAAATTGCGAAACGACAAAGTTTCCGACCGCTTACGGGAGGAATATCGGAACCACCCAATTGCTACAACGCTGAAGATATTCTGCGTCGGTAACAAAATCTACCGGGAGAACCGTGAGAAGCCTGCTATGGCCGCTTTGCCTTACCTCAAGTTGAGCGGTATCCTAGAGCTACGACGCTATTGCATCGGAATCGTTGGGGAGAGCCGACTTCGTGCAACCAGAGAATTCATTAAGGGCGAGATACCGGCATTCCTTGGTTCTGTTGAGCTGTGGGTCGAGGCTGGATCCGGCAATGCAAGCGCGGAGAGGAAACAACAGATCCTCGACGCTGTGTCTGCCATTCAGCTAGAACTAGATGAGGTACGCAGCTTACGGTCTCTTTGAATGCATTTCCAACCGCCTTCGGTACTACGGAGGTTTATCATCGTACGGGTAGACTCGGCTCGAACCTATCGGCCAGCATCTATACCGTCTATCGGTTTTGGCTAGGGGTGAAGGGCGAGTACGATCATGCTCAAGTAGCACTGCTGATTCGAGCTTCTAGTTAACGTCTCCAGTCTCTCAACTCAATAACGTATCGCACACTTTAGGTGAAGAATTCAACAGCCAAATCCACCTGCGCATGGGTACGTTCAACCTTGACAGAGCTGACTTCAATACTCACTAGCTGCAGGACAAAGTGGTCCGCAATGGACCGCCGATGCCAGACGAGCAAGCTTGGACTGTGAAGGTGTATGTGCGTCCATTTCAAGCGGAAGAGGCGTTCGCTGACTACTTCACAGTGGTATCCTTCGTCGTACACAGCCTTCTGCTTCAAATATGGGGAGCATTCAACAGCAGGGATGAGGTATCATTGCTGGAATGAAGAAGCGATGGAAGGCATGAAGGGTGATATGTCCGCTGTTTGGGACAGTTTCGCGGTCGACTTGGAAGCCCATCTCGAGCGGATCAATGGTGCAGTCGTTCAAGCTTTTGGCAACGTCCTTAGGGTTGCATTGTCTACAGCTGCAAATGAACCTGGTGCAGCAAACAACACCCGGTCTGCGATGCGAACCCTCGCTACTACACTGCGCCATCGGAAAGACCTCACACTCTACGGCATCGAGAAAGCATGTGAGAGCTTCCATTCGGAGCTTTCCTCCCTCCACACCGATGCCTTCTCGTCCATCCGAACGGCCTTCATAGGCAAGCTCATGGAAAACACATATCACGCAGCAAACTTAGAATACGGTAAGCTGCTCTTCCTTTGCCAGCATTATCACACCTCCTTCTAACACCTATACAGGGACGTTCATAACTAGTTACAGTTATGTTATATAAATTAGTTACAACTAAAACTAGTCCTTAGAAAACTAAAACTAATGTTCCTGTAATTATGTTACATTAGTTACATAGTTATATAAATCGAGGGTTATCTTTTGATGCCGAAACTCGCCTCCGACATCGAAAATTGCAGAATTGCCAGGTAATCGTCAGATGCACTCGAGATGCGCTCGAGATGCGCCCACCTGCTCGCATCCAACATCCGGGGACGCACTAGAGCCAAAAAGGCCTGGTTGCCACCTTTTTTGTGCCTGTGCGCGCTTCGCTCGGTCCTTCGGTGTCTTGCAGCCCCATGAAGGTGCATCTCGCGTGCATTTCGCGTGCATCTCGCCGTTCTCACGCACTTCAGTTTCATCAACGCCTTATTACGGAGGACTCTCAAAGGGAGACCAGGGGCCAAAAAAGAGCTCGCGATGAAGCTGCCGACGACATTTCAACCCTCACCGACCTCAATTCGCGCGATTTTGATGACCTTACCCTTGCCAGGAACGACCCTTAACACGCCATCAATATACCCCAGCAAAAGCGTCGAAGACCTCGCGAAGACAATGAACTCTGGAGTTACACACTCAATGAGCCTCCAGACGGGCAGCCGGCACGTGGCAACTCAAATCAAGAGCTCTTCTACTGTAAGCGATGTAAGAAGGGCTGCTTCAGTGCATTAGCATTTCAATCTCACCTAAAATCAAAGCACGGAGTTACTATTAATCCGTTAGTTAAAATCAAGGTAGAGGAGAAGGCAGATTGACTTGCTGCTGGCTTTAAACTACAGCAGCAATGTGCTAATGATTCCTTAGAGACTAAAAGAGCTAAGGTCCTTCGCAATTCCGTCAACAAAGCTGACTAGCTGAACGTCCTTGTTTTAATGATAGTTAACCATAACCTCCCTCTATCGATTACAGAGTAGCCTGAGTTTTATCTTTTAATGAAGATTTCAAACTACACCCTTGTTGAATGAGGTGGTCTGATGAGAAACTCTCGAAGTTCAGTCAGGAGGCTTATAGGAAAGACGTATGAGGTATCTAAAGAGGCTATTAAGTAGAAGCTTACTGAATCCCTATTAAAAATACACTTCACTACGGACATTTGGTCGTCGCCAAATAATAGCCATTACCAAGCGATTACGACGCATTTTGTTAATAAACTAGGGAGGTTACAGAAGGCTACATTAGCTCTTTGAGAGCACAAACGAGGCCATGGAGCTGAAGAGCAGGCGGAAATCTTCCAAAAGGTTCTTAAGAAATTTGATATTAGCAAGGAGAAGATAGGCTATCTTACAGGTACGTTTCTCTTTACTCATCAAGGACACGTTCCGTAACTTACTCTTTTTAGTGTACAGGAGATAACTACGGGTTAAATGATAAGATTTGCCGCTTCCTCGCGAAAGACCTTACCTCCTGGAACGCTCAACAGCACCATATCCGGTGTATAGGCCATATACTTAATCTGGCCTGCCAGGCGTTTTTATTTACAAAAGACAAGGATGCGGTAGAACTAGCTGTTTGAGCTGCAGAGGAGCTTCGCCAAGACGAAGAACGCCGCAGGCTACGCTCAAAGGGTGAATATAAGCAGGATAAGGTAAGCTAGGCTAGGTAGAGGGAGATAGGCGCCCTTAGGAAAATCTATAATATTGCTATTTAACTCCGTCGCTCACTATCTTGATATTAGAAGTTCATTAAACTTGCCGGACGCATCCTTCCTCGCGACAATGATACACGCTGGAACTCTTAGTTAACTATATTAAATACTGTAATTAACCTGGAGAGCTACATCCGGGTCTTTATTGATAAGAACTGGGATGAAATGCGCCAAAACTTTATTAATCGCGATAAGTAGAATACCTTAATTAAAACTAGAGATATTCTAAAGCCTTTTCGTGATGTAACTGACGTTTTGGAGAGAGATCACACGTCTTTTAATTAGGTGCTAGAGACAATAGATTTTTTAATTAGCCACATCAAAAAGAAGCAAGATAAGCACAAAGGTGATGAAAACCTCTCTGCATCACTGCTTATAATATGGTTCACATTTGATAAGTATTATAAACTTACTGACAAAACACCTGCATACGCGGCTGCACTCATGCTAAATCCATGCAACTAGAGGGCATATCTTACTACCAAGTGGAGAGCTATCAAGCAAACTTACTCCAGGACAATTAATGAAGCTGTTAACGCTGTACGGCAATTATAGATAAAGGAGTATAAATATATGGCTATTCCTGGAGACACAGCTAATCTAATTGACCTAGAGACAATTGGTAACGTCTTAGATAGGCGCCGCCTTAAGAGAGAGCTTGAGAGGTCCTCAGCGTTAGATGAGTTTAATAAGTATATTAAGGTGGGATTGACGCTCTCCTTTAGGTGATGAAGCTGACGTTACATTTTTCATAGGCAAATTCTATCCCTAAACTTGCTGGCTCTGCATTAGATTGGTAGCTTAATCTGACCCAGCGAAGCAACTTCCCTCGCCTCTCTCACATGGCAATCGATATTCTCTCTATCCCTCTAATGTCGGCTGAAAGCGAGCGAGTCTTCTCTGGTGCACGTCGTACAATTACCTGGGACCGACATAACCTTGGGGCTGCCGTACTGGAGGAATGTGAGTATTTAAAGAGCTGGATTCGCCTTCTAATGAAGGAGGGAGAGACTATCTCACATGAACTTGCGGGAGAGATTCTCGGCGACGGCGGAGAGGAAGAAAATAATCAACTACCAACAGAGGAGACCCTAAAAAGGTGGCTAAGCCTCTATCACGACGATGGCTCATTTCAAGATTGATGGTGCTAAGCCTAATTTGGATAATTGTATAGGTTTGTAGAGCTTCAAAAAAGCCTTTTGACCCTCCACTAACAATTGCTTAGTAACACTAATTAGTTATATAACTACATAACTATAACTGAAACTACTCCAATTTGTTATCACATAACTAAAACTAAGGCCTCTAGTTACATTATACTAGTTATGAACATCCCTGCACCTATACCTAGGTTCCGGCAGCGACCGCCGCCGCAAGGACCTCATCACAGGCAAATTTAGCTCCCCGTCCCTCTTCAACGACCACCGGCGTGACTGCAAGGAAAAGTTTAGGGATATTGCGCGTGGGCTGCAGGACAAGGTGAACGAGATTGTAAACCAGCAGGTTGGGCTTGTTGAAGCGGATTTGCAGATGCTGAGGGATGAGAATGTGGTGTTGGAGAGTGAGAGGGATCCGGAGTTTAGGAGGAGGGTGGGGGCGGAGGTGGAGAGAGTTAAATGGGAGGTGGACAGGATTGGGCGCGTTGTTGAAGATGTTTCATGAGTGTGTATCCTTTTTCTTTTAGTAGCAAATCGTGGAGCAGGCATTTCAATCTTGCGAAATCTCATAGAGGTGGGGTTTTTATGGGCAGGCAAGGCTTAACTAACGCCGTGCTTAACACGTGGGGCAACAACCAAAGACAGTCAGCCTATGAGATCTGTTGATAATAAGTTAGTTTTAGATCTGCTACCATAGGAAGAGGTGAGCAATCCGCGGGCAGAGTTCAGCTCTATCGCAGAAGAGGCAACTACAGTACAGCGCCTTACAGCGGCCGCTGGAGAGTACGCTTCAGCATAACTGCTCTTTAGCGCCCCCCATTTCATTTCGAGCATCTTGTAATTCTTAACTATAGCCACTCACGGACGTTAAGAGCGAGCAGAGAGCATAAACCTACGGGCTTACTACTGCAGACTATTCATCGGCTTTTCTCGGGGTGCCGTATGTATAGGTAAAGCGCTACATTGGTCGACTTCAGCCGTACCTCGCAGACCTGCACTGATGAGTCTTCAGCCACCACCGAGAAACCCATTCTCTTCTACGCCGCAGAATGAACCCTCCAGGAATCGGCCATGTCATCGCCGTCACCACCCTAGCCATCCAAGTCTACAAAATTATCCATAACGGACCCCTAGGGTACAAGCACCTCCTCGACGACCTGTCCACGACGCACGTCATACTCGAGCAAATGAATGACTTCAAAGCTACCCTCACAACAGATCAAGAAGAAAAAATCAGGACCGTTATAGGGAATTGTGTAGCAGATTTAACGTAGTTACAAGGGCTTGTTAGAAAGTACAAGAAGGCGACGGCAGGTAGCGGTTGTGGGTTGAAGAAGGAAAAGAGGTTTAGCTTCTTTAGTAAATCTATAGAAAGGAGACGTATATTATAGTATAACTTTTATTTAAGTAGCAATATACTAGCCTTTATATATTAACGTTATTTTTATACAATTTTATAAAAATGTAGTAAACTACTTATATAGTATATACTACTATACTTACTAAAGTTTTTGTTTTTTAAAGTATTATTATATAAAAAAATACTTTAATAAATTATATACTAATTATAAATAATATAATTATACTAGTTACTACTATATTAAAAAATAATAATACTAAACTATTTAGTAGCTTTTTATACTTAGTTATACTATTAAAGTTTAGTAATAAAACATAAAAAATAATATAATAGTAGTTTTTATTTTTATTAAAAATAAGAATTTTAAAACTATAATTTATAATATAATTATTTTAATTTAAATACATATAAAGTTTTTTTAAAAAATAAATATACTTAGTAATAAAAGTTGTTATTCATATTTAAAGTAAATAGTTACATAATAAAATTAATATAAATTAACTTTAATAAATTAACAAAATTATATTCAAATATTTTTATATAGTATATACTAGTTTTTATACTTATTATATATACTTTAAAGGTTATATAATATTTTAATTTTATATAGCAATTTAACTTAAATAGTTTTAATTTTTTAAATTTAGGAATTAAATACTACTTACTTTTATTTATATAATATAATTTATTACTTTATAATAGTTTATTTTACTTATAAATTTTAATATATAAAAAGTATTATTATGTATTTTATTTATTATATAAAGTTTATAAACATTACTTATTTAATACTTTAATATATATATTTTTAATATTTTTTATATATTTTTTAAAGTTAAAATTAACATTTACTAACATTTATTATTAGTATTATAAATATTTATAAATTACTAATATTATATTTATTTATATTTATAGTATTAGAAACTACACTATTTTTAAAAATATATAAGTATTTAAAAAGTATACTATATATTTATATTTAAAACTATTTTATCGTTTACAAAATTTTTATTATTTTCTAAATATTTTAATGTAATTAATTTACTTAAATTTTTATATACTAATATTATTTTACTTAAAATTATAAATTAAATATGGTTTTTAGTAAATACTATTTTATAACTTAAACATAAAAATAGTTTATAATATATTTTTTTAATAAATTATTAAAATAAATAACTATATTAAATTTTAATAAGTTACTTAACTAAATTATTAAAACTAATAATTAAGTAAATAATAATAACAATTAAATAATATTATAATATTTTTATTTTATTATAACGTTTTTCAAATGCTATACTTTATTTATTAATTTAAATAAAAAAAGTTATTTTAAAACACTTATTTTTATTTTTATTCATTATTATAATAAAATATTTAAAATAAATATTTTTTTAAATACAAAAAAATATATATAATAAAAGAAATTTTACTACTACTTTTTACTATTTTATAATACTTTAAAAAATTAAGACTTTGTTTTAAATATAAAATTATATATAAATAATATTAAATTATAATTTATTTACTTTATTTATAACTTTTTTTTTAAAAAGTAAATTATATACTAAAATAATTAATAGTTTTTTTAGTACTTAATAAGTTATATATATATATATAATATTAATGAATTTTAATTTTAATTACAAATAGTATATAAATTAGTAAATAAATTAAATTAAAAATAGTATAAAAAAAAGTAAATTTAATAATTTTATTAAATTAAACTAAAAATTTTTATAATAGTTATACTAATAAAAATAAAAATAATAATAATAAATTTATTACTTGTACTATTATAATAAACTAAAAACCTTTTATTTATTTAGTATAAATTTTAAGTTAATATACTTAATTTAATAAGTTTAAAGTTTAATTTTAGTAGTTTTTATAGTAAAAATCTAAAATATTTAAAAACTTTTTTTAATTATAATTTACTTAAATATTATGTTATAAACTTAAACTTTTAATAGTTTATATATTAAAATTACTATAGTTTTAAGTAATAGTAAAAAAACTTAGTTTTAGTTTATTTTAAAATAGCTAAGTAAAATGTACTAAAATAAAATAATAATAATAATTTTATTTTAAAAAAAAATTGAAAATTATATTAAAAGTTTATAGCTATTACTTATTATTAATTTACTTATTTTAACTTTTTTTATAAAGTATGTTTTTTTAGTAAACTAATTTTACTTTTTTTAAATTATTTTAAACTTTATTAGTTTTAGTTAGTAATTTAATTTGCTATTAACTTTATATTTTTATAATATAATTATTTATTATATTTTTTTTAAAAGCAAAAATAATAGTAACTATTTAAAAAAGTATATTTTAAAACTTATAAACTTTATTTTAAAAAAGGTTTTAATAAGCTTAATACTTTAAGTTTAATAAAATTTTATAAGAACTTAAGTTTTTAAGTATAATTAAAAAATATAGTTAAAAAAACTACATTAAATTAAATTAAAAATAGTTAAACTAAATAATAGAAAAAATATATATAAATAATATTTAAAACTTAAATAACTATTTAAAAGAAGTAAACTTTTTAAAGTTTTTTTTAAAAAATAATAAAACTACTTTTATAGTATTTAAACATTTGTTTTTTAATTTAATAAAACTTTAAATAATATAAATTATGTTTTAAATTATAAAATTTTTTATGTTTACTATATAAAATTTTTAAGCTTAATTTACTACTAATATATCATAAAAAAAATTCTATAAATTTAATATTTAAGTTTAAGAATATAAAAAGTATATTAATAATAGTACTTTATTTTTTGATTTTTAGGTTTAAGTAAATTATACTTATAACTATTTAAGAAATCATTTTTAATATTATTAATATTAAGTTATTTACTTTACTCTAAACTATTAAAAACTAATTTAAATTACTTAAATTTATATAAAAAAAACTTTACTTTATATTTTAAAAAATTAATAAAAATAAAAATAAAAACAAAAAGTTTACTAATATAAAAAAAATATAAAGTAAAACTATAAAACTTTAACTAAAGTTTTAAAACATTATAAAAAATAATAAAAAAATTAATTATTGTAAATTTTAAATAATTTTAATAAAATCTATATTTATAGATTTTTTTATTTTAAATAAAACAGTATTATTAAAACTAAAATTTTAAATATAATATTAAACTAGCTTAATTAGCTTTAAAAGTACTATAAATTAGTACTAGTATATTATATAAGTTAAAGTATATATAAACTTAAAATAATAATAATAAAAAACTAACTTTAATATAAAAAAATGCTTTAAAAGTTATAAACTTTAAAAGAGTCTAAAAATAAGTAAAACAAAAAAAAGTAGAAAATAATAAAAATAAATTTATTATTATTATTATTATTACTCTAAATTTAAGTACTATAAAAAAACTATAAAAAGTTTTTAAATAAGTTAAAAAAATAATTCTAAGTTAAAAGTCTTTAAAACTAATAAGTAAAGTTAAAAGTCTTTAAAACTAATAAGTAAAGTTAGTTATTAAAAAAAGTAAAAAATTAAAATACAGCTAATAAAGTACTAAATAAATTAAAAATAGTTTAAAAAAACTTTAATTTTTTAGGAAAAAGTTATGTAAAATTTTAAAAAACCTAGTTATTTATTAAACTTTAATTAATTATAGTTCTTAAACTATTTTTATAAATAAATTAGTTACTATTAAAACCAGTGTTAAAGTTATAAATATTAAATTAATATATTTAAAGCTATAAATAAAAAAGCTTTAGTTAATTTATATTAAATTAAAAAATTTAATAGTATTAAAAATAGTACTAAGTAAACTTATATTAAATAATATATATTACTAATTTTAACTTTATTTTAATATACTTTAGTTAAAAATATATTACTTAGTTTTAAACTTTACTTAAAAAATACTTTATTTTTATTTTAAAAATAACTATATATAATATATTTAATAAGTAAGTAGTTTATTTTACTAAAAACCACAACCTACTAACTTTTAAGCATAATGTATTAATAAAGTAATAATTAATTAATTTATACTAAAAACAGGCTATTTTTAGCTATTTTAGTAATTAAGAAAAGCTAACTATAAAGTATATAATATACTATAGTAGTATATAATATTTTCTAAATAATACTAAAATAATATTATATTAAAACTATTTTATAATATAATTATAAATTTAATTCAAAAAAGCTTAATAAGCTAAAAAAAAATTTGTTATTATTTAATATATACTTAACTTAAATTTATAAAGGTTTTTCTTTAGGCTTAATATTATAAAAAAATATAGCTAAGTAACTACTTACTATACATTCTAATAATAAAGTTAGTATTAAGTAGCTAGAAAACTTTATATAATAAACTCTAGAAATTAAAATAGTATATAATTAAAGGTATAACGACTAAAAAGTTTTATATAAGAATTTTGAGATTATTAAACTATAGTTTAAGCACGTATACTGTATAAAAAAAAGTATAATATTACTAAAAAAAAATATCTATAACTTTAATAAAACTAGCTTTTAAATAGAAATTATTTTAAGTAGTAAAATTATTATAAGCTCTAATAAATATAATTAGTATAAAATAGTTTAGTTAAATAATTACAAGTAATTTATAATAATGTTATAGAAACTATTTATAATATAAGAGCCTTTTAAGAAAGCTTTTTCTATAAGCTTTTTTTTATATTATATATTTATATATTAGTTTCACGCTAGTATATAAGCTTTTGCCCTAAATATTTTAGCTTATAACTTATTATATTCTTTCTTTCTTTACGTAATATTTTAAATTATTATCTAGTACTATACTTAGTAATTAATTAATACTTTTTATTAAGTACTTAATTTTTTATTTATAGTACTATTGTAACATAATATTACGTTTTTACTAATTTCTTATAATAGATAATTTAAACCTTACTAAAATTCTTAGAAACTTTATCTCTTAACTTGTAACTTTAAAAATAAGTAATAAATTACTTATAGGTACTTTAGTAAAGTAAGAAACTTAATATAAAAAAAGAATAAAAGCTCTTTATACTAAGCTTAATAAAATAAAATAAGTATTTACTAGTTTAATTTCTATTATTACTATCTTCCTTATTAAAGAAAGTTTAGTGCTTGTTACTAGTTTATCTAGAAGTAACTTAAGTTCTATAACTCTAATCTTATTTATAACTATAACTAGTACCTATTTCTAAGTTTTTTAAGTTCTGGTTAAAAACGTGAAATTAACTATTACACTAGAAATTATTATATTACTAATAATAATGAAATCTAACTACTTACCTAACTTTTTAATGTTTACTAGAAAATAAATAAACTTATATATTTTTATTAGAAAACTTAACTATAAGCTTAAAAGTAATATTAATTAATATTCTATTAAATACTCTTAACTTTTATATGTATATTTAAGTCTAAAATAGAACCTAGTAATACTTATAAACTTTCTTATAAATAAGAATATATACTTAGTAAAATAATTAATTGCTTTTTTATAAACTGTATATAGAAACCTAAATAGAAAACTTACTACCCTAAATAAGCTTAATTTATTTTACTAAAAATAGAAGAGTTTTATTACTTACTTTACTAAATTTTATAGACTAGCTGCTAATATTAAACTAAATGAATTTAATTTAATTACTTAGCTAAAAAATTTATTAAATAATAATCTCTACTATGTAATAGTAGGTATTAAAATCTCTAATATATTAAATAACTATATTAACTTAATATCTTTATATAATAATAATCTTTAGTACCTTTTTTTACTACATTTTGCTAGGCTGTAACCTGTTTTATAAAGAGATTTTAATATTATAGAAATTAACATCTTTAACTATCCTTTTATTAAATTAGCTAAATAAGAAGCTCGAAAACAAAATAGCTAATATTTTAAGTATAATAAATATAGTTATATATTCTAAAACTACTTTATCTTTTTATTAGAACTCTAATTTATAAGTCTATTCTAACTCTAATAAGTAACTTATTCTTGTTCTTTTTCTAAATTTAAATCTTTTTATAGATAATATTATAGAATATATATTAAAGGACTAGTTTATCTAGTAATTTAATACTGCCTTTGTTACTACTCTTGTTGTTTTAAGACTTAATTATTAACTTATCTCTAAGCTTATCCTTTTTTTTAATATCTATTTACTATAATTTCTGTGCTTAAGAAGTCTCTTATAAGCGCTAAGATACCTCTACTACTAATTATTTATAGTATAGAAAAGTAGTGTACAAGTCAAACTTACTTTAAGCTAGTAAAAATACTTTAAAGCTAAGAGTTTTCTTTTTAGTAATATCATGCCTTAGCGTAAAAGCACCTCTTATATTAAGTTTTTTAATAGTATTATTATATATTTCTTAATAGAGCTTAGGCTTAAGTTACTAACTAGAAATATTATAAAAGCTATTAATCTCAAAAGCCCATCTCTTTAAGCATTTCTTATTATAATTATATATAATAGAAAGTAGTTTCTTTTACTTATTATAGATTTTTTTTAATTTCTCTAGCTTTCTTCTTACACAGCTCTTGCTTCTACTTAGTAATTTTATTCTCTCTATACTTTTTAATTATTACGTGGCTATCTTTAGCGTATAAAGGGTTTTTTTTTTAATATTAAGTATATACTATAAGTGCTTACGGCGCTTTATTCTAGCTATTTTAGTTATCTAAGTAAACTTAAGCTAGCGTTTAAAGCTATTAGTAGTAATAACTATAACTATAATAGCTATTAGAGTTTATTTAATATTAGTTATAATAGGTAATAATAGTTACTTTTTAATAACACTGCGGATCCTTATTATCTGACTTAAAAGACTAATAATATTTTTAGGAATTACCTAGCTAGGTTTACTAAGCTTAGGGATAATAAGATAAGAAGAAATTAAGTATATTCTATAAAGTTTAGCTTATTTTAATTCTTCTTATATAATATTAAAGCGCTTAAGGCTACTATTATTTACTAAGTAACTTTTTAATTTATTACTATTCTCTAGCTTAGAGAAATAGAAGATTAGTATAGCAGAATAATACACAACTAATTACTCTAGTAATCTTATAAAAATATTTCTAGATATACTATCTATTATCTCTTATTCTTAAAGCTTCTTTATAACTGCCTTAGGGTTAAATAGGTGTATGCTAGTTTATTTTTAACTATTTTAAATTATACTAGGCTTAAAAGTCTCTATCTAAATAGTATATATAATTACTAAGAATTTACTTTTTATAATTTTCTTTAAGCTAGTTCTTGTAGCCTAGTTAAGTATTCTACTATAGTACTATTTTAATAGCTAAAAGCAGCCCACATTAAATACCTATAAGAAGTATGTTATATAAAAAGGTAAAGTAAAAAGCTATATTCTATTCTACGTTATATACTAAATAAATTCACGAGTATAATAAAAGCTATACCTATCTAGAATTAAGAGTCACTAGGTGCCTTTAGTCTTGTATTTTATTATCTTATTAAAATACTTAATTTAATTTAAACTTATCTTATTATTACTATACCTAGAGTCTGATTTGTGTATAAGGTAGTTATTAGAAAAATTTATTACCTATCTTTTAAGAATTATACTTACTTTAATAATAATTATAGGATTAATAATCTCTCTATTAGTTAAGTAAGCTTCTACTAGTATTATTAGCTTATAATTATTTAAATAAAGTATAAAGACTTAAGAAATAATGTTAGGGATTATGCTTATATTAAATAATATAAGAGCTTACTATTTTACTATACTTTATATACACGTATTAGTTCTTTACGACTTTTATTTAATAGCTAGTCTTATCTATATTCTATATATTCTCTACTAGTATATTTAGCCTTTAAATAATGGTATAAAGCTTTTTAAACTATTATAAAATAGTCTCTAGCTACTATATAAGCTTCCTAGTAAGCTTTATAAACTTTATTTTAATATATTAGTACTTCTTATAAGCTGCTAGCTAGTACTCTATCTAATACTAGCTATAGTATAAAGAATCTCTATTTTTTTTATAAAAAACTACTAGAATTACGTCGCACTTCTGCTTTATTAATATTTTATATATACTAAATCTAATATCATTAACAGCGTTATAGAAGTGTTTAAAAGTAAAATCTTATTTCTTAATAAGTAGCTAGTTTATTTTAGGGCGCGTTTTATGGTTATAGCCCTTTTTATATACGCGTTTAAAATATTAGTAGAATAGATTATAATCACAAGTAAATATAGTAATATTTAGGTTAAATACTATTTTAAGAGATTTTACTACCTTATTAATAAGCTTATAAGTTCTATAGTACTCTATAGACTTTATTATGTATTTTAATATAAAATTTATATAAGAAACCTATATAAAATGCACGCGCTAGTATAAAAGGTTATTACGTTAATATATATAATTATTAAGTTTAAAATAATTATTAAACTTATTAGCCCATGCTTTGCACGGGCATTTTCGCAGAAAATTTTAATAAAACCAGAAAAACCCAAGTAATTAACTCTTAAAATTATTAAGTAAATATTTTTTATATTATTTAATAAAATAGCTTATTCTACTTTGTTACTACTTTAATTAATACTAAAGTAACTAATATAAATTATATTAGTAGATTTCTAGTTAGTATCTAGAAACTTTATTTCTTATTACTTCTAAACGTTTTATATTCTACTAGTTTTAATAGTAAATATCTTAAAAGAAGCTATATTTTATATACTACTAGTGTAACTTTTTACTATGTAAATTATATTAAGAAAATTTATTTCTTTATAATAGCTATAGAAAACTATAAATTAATTTTTAGCTAATTTTAAATAAGAAAGTATAAAGTTAACTTTAATTATAACTTATAAAAACTGTTTTTTAATACTTTCTATTACTAGACCTATTACCTATACTTATTTTAATTTCTAATTTATTTAAAAGAAAACATTACCTGTTTTAAGAACTTTCTAGTAAACGTTTTATTAAAAGGCTTTTACCTTAATATTATTTATATATAGTTTTTATAAACTTACTTTTTAAAGTTATTACTAACTACTTAAACTTAACATAATAACTAGTTGGCTAAAATAAACTATTAATTATAAGAACTTAATATTTACTTAAAGGACTTTTTAGTAAACTATTTTTTAAAAGGCTTTTATCTAGAATCTAAATTTACATCTAAATCTAATACTAAACTAAATAAAGACTTTATAAAAAAGTTTTTTTTTTAAAGCTTTAAAGATTTCTTAATAAAGACTTTACTAAAAGGCTTTTATGAGAATTCTAAACTAAGTATAAACATCTGCTTAATTAAAGCAGCTCTCTTTATATAAATAGCCTGAAAATATAAACATAAAATCTTTACTATTTTAATAACTAATATTAATAAAGTTCTAGCTTTAAAAATCTATACTAATTTAGCTACTAAGGTTCTATAAAAGTATTATAATACTCTTTAAATATTTTTATATAAAAAAGCTAATAAACTACTTAAATATTATTTATATAACTATAAGATTATTTTTAAGAAAGGAAAGTAACCTAAATTTAAACCCTTCTATAAAATGTTCTAAAATAAACTAAAAGTTTTAGAAAGTATTTTAATAATTATCTTACTAAAGGCTTTATTAAAGTAAGTTTATTTTTTATAGCTATACTAGTTATTTTTATAAAAAACCTAATAAAAGTTTTTTATTTTATATAAACTATTAAGCTCTAAATACTATTACTATTAAAAACTATTATTTAATTCTATTAATTTAAAAAATTTTATTCTACTTTAGTAAGGTAAAGTACTTTATAAAACTAGATATTATCTTAGCTTTTAACTACTTTTATATAGTAGAAAAAAATAAATAGCTAACTATTTTCTAAATTTAATATAACTTATTTAAATATCTTATTATATTATTTAAACTAGCTAATATACTAAGCATATTCTTATACTATATAAACAATATTTTTTATCTATTTCTTAATGTGTTTTATATAGTTTATTTTAATAATATTTTAATTTACAGTAATTTACTGTATAAATACTAATAATATATAAAATAAGTTTTAAAGCTTTAAATAAAACTAGCTTGTAACTTAATATTAATAAATATAAGTTTTACTAAAAATAGGTTACCTATTTTAAGTATGTAATTTTAATAAAACGAATTAGTATACACCTAAATAAAGTAAAGAATATTTTTAACGAAATTTTTTTTAAGAACATAAAAAATGTAAGAGCATTTCTAGAATTTACTAACTTCTATTAATAATTTATTAATAACTTTTTTTATATTACGTTTCTGCCTATAGTCTTAATAAAAAAGAATATTTAATTTAAATTTAATAATACTTACTAAAAAGTATTTAAATGCTTAAAATATATATTTATAACTACTTTAGTTTTCTAATACTTTAATTCTAAGTTACTAATTATTATAGAAGCTAACTTTTTAGACTATATAACTACCAGAGTCTTTTTCTAGAAAAATAAATAAAATAAACTAAGATCTATAGTCTACTTTTTTAAAAAACTAAATTTTACTAAATGTAATTATAAAATATATAATAAGAAACTACTAGTTATTATATATTACTTTAAATAATAGAAACCTAAATTAAAAAGTACTGTGTTTTTAATTTAAGTACTAAGTAACTATAAAAATTTTTAGTACTTTACTATAATAAAATAACTTAAGTACTAATAAGCTTATTAAGTGAAATATTTATTTTAATTTAACTTTACTATTATGTACTAATTAGGTAAGTAGAGTAAAAAACTAAATACTTTTACTTACTATATATAAAATACTTTAACTTAAAAAAAAGTTTAAAAAGTGTAATAATAAATACTTTTCTACTCTAAATTATTTAATAACACTCTAAAATTAAACGTAACTAAAATAAATAAGTTGATTTAATAGATTATTAATAATAAATACGTAAATAATAAATTTATTTAGAAAATTGTATTACTAATATAGAATAGAACTTAATACTTTAAAAAGCTTTTTTGAGTAAGTATAAAAACTAAGAAAGCTAATTATATTATTATAACTAATTAATAATACTAAATAATAATAAACTTAAAATTAAACTTTTTTAAATTATATACAATTGTTTTACTAGCAGCTACTTTAGTTATAAAAAAACTCTTAAAATTCTATAATATAAATACTACTAGTTTTAAATATTTAAAATAATATATTAATATGTATTTTATTACTATACTTACTAAAAATTTAAGACTTTTTATAAAAAGTACTATAGCCTCTTAAAACCTCTTTTTGTTTCTAAAAAAAAAAAAAAAATAGAAAAATATCTTTATAAACTTTATTCCTACCTTTTTAAAATTTAAAGATTGTACTAATATTATAGTTATAGTTAAGTACTTTATAAAATACTAATACTTAATTTCTTATATTAAGATAATTACTGTAAATGTTATTTATTTATTTTTTAGTACATATAAATAAATCACAGTCTTCTAGAAATAATTATATTAAACTAAAATATATAATTTATCTTTATCTTTTATAATAAACTTTGTAAATAACTATAAATTAAATTCTAATTATTTTTTGTATATTACCTAGAAACTAATAGCTAAATAGAAAAAGCTAATACTATAATAAAATAAGTCCTATATACATATATAAACTACTAGTAAGATAACTAAGTAAACTAGCTTTTTTTAGTACAATTTAAAGCTAATAATACTATATCTATATTTATAAAAGTTTTACTATTTTTAGCTAATATAGACTAATATTTTTAAATGGGTTTTAAACTTTTATAAGAATTTAAAAATATTTTTACTAAGTATTACAAGCCTTAGAAGTTAACCATATAATAAAGAAAATAGCTAATATTTAATAACTAATTTAAGAAGAAATAATTTAGGCTTAAGCTCTTTAAAAAAAATATATAAGCTAAAAACAATTACTTATACCTAACTATTAAATAGGAGATATAGTTTAGCTTAATATATAAAATATCTAAATAAAATAACCTTCTAAAAAAGCTAAATTTAAAGGCTTTAAAGAAATACTATATTTTTTAAATAGTTTCTTTATATGTGTACTAACTTAAACTTTTTAAATCCTTAAATATATACTTAGTTTTTTATATATTATTGCTTTAGCCTACTTTACTTAAATTTAAATACGTTTTAAGTTAACAAAACCTACTACCTAAACCCGTTAAAGTTAATAAAGAAACTAAATACTATATTAAATAAATTAAAAAACTAGGCCTAAATTGTAGACAAAAATACTATAAATACTTAGTTAAATAAATTAAATATAATAACCTAACATAAAAACTTATAAGTAACTTCTAAAATATAACTAGTATAAAAGAATTTTACTTTAAAAACCTAGACTAATTTAAATCTAATATTTAATATAAATACCTTTTATAGAAGCTTGGATTTAAAAGGAAAGTACTATTATAATAACTATTTATAACATAAAAGCTTTTTAAGAAAGCCTTTTCTATAAACTTTTTTTTTATATTATATGTTTATATATTAGCTTTATACTAGTGTATAAGCTTTTACTCTAAATATTTTAGCTTATAATTATTATATTTTTCTTTTCTTTATATAATATCTTAAATTATTATCTAGTACTATAGTTAGTAATTAATTAGTACTTTTTATTAAGTACTTAACTTTCTACTTATAGTACTACTATAACAAATAATTTAAAGTATTAATACTTAAGAATAAGTAATTTTATTATTTATTATTTTTGCAGAAACGTATTACCTTTTTATATAATATAAGAGTAATAATATACTATTAAATTCGTCTATTTTATTAAGTAATAATAGCTAAATAATAAATAAGCTTAGTATTTAGTAGTTATAGTACTTTAATAAGTATATAAAGTATTATATAGTAGATATATATTATCTATTAATAATTAATAGCCATAAAAGTTACAATTTACTTAAATTTTATTAGCTTTATAAAAAGAAGTAAATTATTATACTTTATATATTATTTTATTTATTGTATCTACTTTAGCTACTTAATATAGGCTATTTTTTACATTTAAAAAATTCATATAACTACTAAGTTAAGAATTTTATTTATAACTATATTTATTATATTATAAAGCTTAAGTTGCTACTAGTATTTAAAGTAGCTTATTAAAATATAATTATAGAAAGTAATATTAGTATAGGTTTTTAAAATACTAGCTTAGTTTTATTTAATTTAAATACTATACTCTTAAAGCTTAATATTTAGCTTTAAATGCCATCTTTCTTTCTAGAAGAAAATATTTTATAGGAGTTAAAAATACTTAAAACCACTACTAAATTAAGGTCTTAAAAGGCTTTAATTTATAAATAAATTTAAAAGCATTAAAATAGCTTATTTATTTACATTTTTAAGTTAATTTATTAGCTTATAAAAAGTGCTAAACTAATAATGTATAAAGTTATATTATTATATTTAGAAGTTACTAAGTTTCAGAAAACAAATAAGGCTGTAATATAACGTAAAAAGTAATAAAAAAGTAAATTTAGAAGTAAGAAACATAAATAAAAATACAGAGCTTAAAGATAATTACTTAAGCTATTATTAATACATAAATTAAAAAAGAAATATACTAAAATAGAAAGTATACTAAAATTAATATATTATAATAAAAATATTATAAGTGTTATAGCAAGAGAAGGTATAACTTAAGAATATATAAAAAAGCTAATAAATAAAATAGCTATCTACTAGTAAAATATTATAACAATAAGTGTTAATATTAAATTATTATTTATTTATAAAGTAGTTAAAATTTAGTAAAACAAGTTATTTACTTATTAAATACGTTATAAATTCTTATAAAAAGAGTAAATAAATTTACAAAACTTTTTAAAAACTTTTACTATAATTTCTATTTTATGTTAGCTTATTATATACTTTTTAATAACTTAAACTAACTTAATTTATATTTAGAATATTTTTCTACATATAATAATACTTTTTTAAATAATTTTTTTTTACTTAACTATAAACTATATAAGTTAGTAATTAAATTAAAATCTAAAATATTACTTTTATATAGTTTATTTTACAACTTATTAATAGTAGAAACTAAAGTTTTATAAAAATATTTTTATTAAAATTAAAACTTTAATTTCTTTTACTAAAATAAAGTACTTTACGTTTTTATATAAATTACTAAAAACTAAATATAATTATTATAAAAATTAATAATTTTTTTTACTAATTTAAAAGGTTTAAACTAATTTATATAAGCTTAAATTTTTATATAGTGAAATATTTAAAATATATTTTATAAAATATAAATATATATATAAAATAACTAAAAATATTATATTTAAAACATAGTATAGTTATTTTAAATATATTATTATATTTTTTAAGTTTATAAATACTTTTATTATATTCTAAAATTATATTAACTTTATTTTAATAAATTTACTTAATATATACTATATTTTTTATTTTATAATATTTTTAAAATAAATAATAACATGTAAAGTATATTTAAATAGTTTTAAAAAACTTTAATAATATTTATTATATATAAAGCTTTTTAAAAGTAAATTATATATTTAAAATTTATTATTATATTTAACAAAGTTTAAAAAGACTATATTAAATTAATTTAAAATTAGCTATTTTTAAAAAGTATATAAAAAGTTTAATTTTATTTTTAAAGTTTGTAAACTACTATAAAAAAATTTATTAACAAAATTTTAAAAGTTATTATACTTTAATATAAATTAACATAAAACTATATAAATTAGTTAAAAATACTAATAATAAAAAAATTGTTTTTAACTTTTAATAATAAAGATTTAAAGGTTTTTTATAAACTAAAATAATATATTTTTAAAAAACCTTTTTACTTTACTTTAACTTAAAATACTTTAATTAAGTAAAAACTAATATTTTAGAATTTAAAATTTTAAGTATTTTAAGTTGACTTAAAGTTTATAAAATAGAAAAAAAAGTACTAATATTAAGTTAATTTTTTTTATATAAAATAACGTTAGTAAACTATAATTATAATACTTATAATAATAAATTGCTAGTTATAATAAAAAATTTTAAGTACTAAAATTACTATATAAATTCTTTTTTAAATAGTAAAGCCTTTTACAAACTATTTTAATATTTAATAATTTATGTTTATAAAAGTTTTATTTTAATAATAAAATAAGTAAGAAAAATAACTTATGCTTTTTACCTTTTATAATATGTACTATTTAAATAAAATAAACTTAGTAAATAAATTAAATAAACTATACTATAAATTTAGTATATTAAAAAGTGTATAAAAAAACTTTAGTACTTAAAGTGTTTTTTTAAAAATTACTATATAAACTTAAATTAATTTAAAGCCTACTAAAAAAGTATAATAAAAAATATATTATTTTAATTTAAAATAGTTTAAAAAAAAGCTATAATTACAGTTACTACTTAAAGTATAGTTTTAAAAACTCTAAAAATTGTAAAAATTATTAAAATTAATTAGTATAATAAATAAGTTAAATTAAAGTAGTTTAAAAAGTTTTAGAATAAACTAAAATAGTTGTTTTATTAAGTAAGAATATAAAAAAAGTTATTTATAAACTAAAAGAAAGTATATATACTTTTTAAATATATTATAATAATGTTTTAGTAAAATCTTTTAGTTTCTATACAATTTTAAATTTAGTTTAAAAAAGTTCTATTAGTTAAATATATACTAATATATAAAGAACCATATTTCAATTTATGAACTATATATAAAAATTAAGTTTTTAAAATATATATATTATAAGTAGCTATAATTTTTAAAAAATTTTTAAATTTTTTTTAGTTAAATATTTTAATAAATTAAACTACAAAACTTTTTTTTAAAAATAGTTAAGTAAAAAAGTTTATAATAGTATTTTTATAGCTATAAACTAATTTTTAAAATAAATTACTATATTTTAGTTTAAGTTAATTTAAAGGCTATAAAGCTAGTAAAAGTTTTTAACTTTATACTTTATTACTATTACAAGTATTAAATAAAAAAAGTATATTTACTTTTACTTACTAAAGTACCTTTATATAGTTTTTAACAATAAAGTACTTTTTATTAACTAAACTTTATTTTTAAATAAATAAATAAATAAAGTACTAAAATTAAACTTTAAAGTAGTATTTTACATTTATTATAGTTATAAGTAAAATAATTAAATTATTTTTATAAACTAAATATAAATATATATATAATATTATAAGTTATAAATTAATAAAAATAAGTGTATTTTATACTATATATAAAAAAAACCTACTTATAGTAAAAATTTGTAGAAAGAAGTAGTACTAATAAAAAAGTTACTTTTAGTACTAAATAATATATTTAAATTATATTAAATTTACTTAAGGTTTATAAAGTAAATTTAAATCGTTTAAAAATTTTAATAAAAGTAATATAATAAAAAAATATAATTAAATAATTAAAAATTAAAAATAAAGTAGTATTAAATATTAAATTTTTTTTAATAATAAATACATTAGTTTTTATAAAATTGCGTAAATTAATAGTTTTTATATTTATAAACTAAGCTTTTTAAAAAAAAATTTAAATTTATTTAATTTTTATGTAAGTTTACTAAAACTATAAATTTTATTAAAATAAATAGTAACTTAAAAATGTATAAATGTATAAAATATTAATTATATTATTAAAGTTTTTTTAAAATAAGTTACAGTTATATAAAATATATTAAAAAAAATTTAAAATAATAATAATAATAGCTACTTGTAAAAAGTATTTTAAAAAAAGTTATAAAAGTTTTTAAAACAAAAATAAAGTTAATATTATAAAACGTAATAAAATAAAAACATAACTATATAATAGTATATAAATAGTTATAAAAAGCTAAAAACTTTAGTAATAAGTTAATAAGTTTAAAAAAAAACTAAGTACTATATATAGTTAATAGTTGGTAAAATAATTATAAAAAGTATTTAATAAAATGGTATAATAAAATTACTAATATAAATTAAAAGTATAATATTACAAAAGTTTAAAATACTAATTAATAATAGTTAAAATTAAGTATTAAAAACTAAATTAGTAAAAAGCTTACTAAAAAAAGTTAAGTAAGCCATATAATAAAAAGTTTTATTAAATAACATTTATTAAGCTAAAAACCTTATTTTATATAATTATAACTAATTAACTTAATAAAATTAAGTAAAAGTTTATTAGCTAGTAATACTTAGAAATAAAATTATATAAAAAAGTAATTTTATTATATTATTTTATTTTTTAAAGTTATTTATTATTATAAATTAACGTATTTAATTTTATTTTAAATTAAATAAAGTTAATTATTTTTTAATTATAACTTATTTTAATTTTTACTTATTAAAGTATTATTATATTAAGTTTAATATTATAAAGTTAAATTTTATTTTTAAATTTTAGTAACATTATTTTTTATTTTGAATATATTTAAATTAAGTAAAGTTTTATTATATAATAGTTAAATAATTAAAAATAATATTTTTTGTAAAAAGAAAGTATAAAAAATTACTAAATAAGTTTAAATAATTTTTTTTTATAAAAAGTAATATAAAATAATAAAGTTAGTATACTTAAAATAAAATAAATTAATAGTTACTAAAATTACTTTAAAAAAGTTAAAAGCTGTTAATTTAACTTAAAAAACTAAAAATATTTTTAATAAATATTTTTAAAAATTAACTATTATAAAAAATAGTTATTAAACTTTAACTAATATAGTTTATTAAGTTCTATTTGAAAAAAACTTTTAAAAAAAATAAGCTATATTATATAGTTTAAAAAAGCTTTAAAAAAACTACTTTATTTTTAAAAAAAAATTAGAATTACTTTTTAAATAAATTAAACTATAAAAAAAAGCTAATTAAGTTTTATTTAAATTTAAAAAAGTATTATAAGTAATTAAATTAAGTTTTTTTTTAAAAAAAAAAATTTATATTAAATGAGCTTGCTTTTACTTAAAGAAAATTAATTTAATTTAAGATAAATTAAAAATACTTTAAAAAAACTAACTTTTTTTTATAAAAAAAGTAGTTAAATATTATAGTCGGTAATAAGCAAGGGTTTATTACAGGTAATAATTATAAATAAAAGATAGTAAACTAATTAAAAAAAGATTATTAGCTATTAGTAAAAAAGCATATATAAGAACTTAATACTAAGTGAAAGGTAGAATAGATACTTTAAAAAATTAAATAAAAAATAAGGCTTTTAGTTAATGTTATTAAAATAGTTAATAAAACTAATAATAGAAAAAACACATAACGTCTTACATGTAAGGTTATAAGTATAATATAAGTAATTAAAATTAATAAGAACTAAGTAGCTATAGCAGAACTAAATAGTAAGAAAATTATAAATAAAGAAATTACTATATAAAGAGCGTTTCTTTTAGCTTTTAAATGGTTTTTTTTAATACTTAGCCTCTTATTCTAAAGCCACTCTCTAGAATTTATTATATAATAAATTAGTTAAACTATACCTTACTATATTTTTATATTATTAGAATATTGTGTTAGTAAGTTATTATATAATTTTATATTATTATTAAAACCTTAATATAGATTGTACTCATACTCATTACGTTAAAGAAACCTATATATTGTTTTTATAGTATAGTAATAAAGGCTACGTATATTTTTTATATATAATAACTTTAGGTATATAGAAGCTATAGAAGAGTTTTCTAGTAAATTCTTTACTAAACTAATTTTAAGAACTTATAATTAAACTATAACACTATAAGTACTTATAGGTTATGTAAATAGTATATAATAATAATAGACCTAAGTAGTTTAGCTTTAGTACTAGTATTATCTATAGTCTAGATTATATAGTAACAATAAACACAAATTGTAGAGCTATAGTAAATAGTTATAAAGTTAAAAAACTAAACTAATATAAGAATCTATATATTTAGTATTAAAGTATAATGATTAAAAAGGTTTAACAGAATATGTAAATACCTTAGACTTTTTAACAGAAATAGAAATATATACCTACTTTAATAAAAACATTTTTTCTAAGAATTAGAACAGGATTTTTGTAACTAGTATAAATATAGAAGGTAGAGCTATAAATTAGTTTAAGCTTTTAGCTAGAAATTATATAAATAAGGACACTAAAGAAACTAATATAACTAATAAAATAAAAGTGGTTTTCTAAAGTTACAATAATTTCAAAACTTAGATAACTATAGTCTTTAGGAAAATTAATAAAGAAAGGACTATAAAACATAAGATATAAAACCTTAAGTAAATAAAATTAGTTTTAGTATATACTATAGAATTCTGCTAATTATAGTTATAAATTAATTAAAATAACGTACTATTAATAGCAGCTTACTAAACTAAACTTAAGAATTAAATTAAAAATAAACTAATTAGAAAAAATTAACTAAATAACTTTTACGCTTTTATAAAATTTATTATATGCATTAATAATTAGTAGTACAAGCATAAGTTAGAACGTAAAAAGGATTAAATAATAACTATAAAAAAAAGAAAACATTAATATAATAAGAATAGGCTTATAATAAAATAAATATTAATAAAATCTAAATTAAAAAGCTATTATAAAAAAAAAAAAGCTAAAAAAGTAGCTTATAACTTAAGAATACTATAAGCAACTTAATAAGAAAGTATGTCTAAAATATAGTAATATTAAACACTTTATAAAAAAATACCTAGACAAGAAATTAAGAATTATAATAATAAATATAAAACTTAAGCTTATAGAATAAAACTTATAGTAAATAAAAACCTTATTAGTTAAAGTTATTAATAAAAGACTTAATAATAATTAGTGTTGAATTTATAAATCTAATAAGTATTATAAAAAAAATTATAAAAAACAGCATTAGAAAATAAAGTACGAACTTATAAGTAGCTAGTAATAATTAAAAAAGGTATTATTATAAGGATCCAGGCCAATAATGGCAATTAGGTGTAATAGAGTAGATTTAATAAAAAGTTAACTATATATACTATAGACTTAATAGCTATCTCTACTAAGTCACTAAGGTCATATAGTTACGTATAAAGTTAAAGCTAAGATAACTGTTTTAGTTAACTATTTTAGGCTCTAGCCTATTACATTACCCCCCTTCTTATAGACTAGATAGGGGCTCTTTGGTGAACTGTTTACCTAGAAGTCTTTATAGACCTATCTTAAGTTCTATTTGCTATAGCTTCTTCTAAAGCTCTTATTAGTAATTTACTAGTAGGAGTTTGTGTCTACTTTTTTACAGAAGCACTATATACTCCTTCTAATAATCTAATACTATTATATCTTCTAGCTAGCTTACTAGCTCTATAGTTATTAATATATAGTTTTTTTACTTTATTTTATACTGTAGCTAGTGGCCTCGCCCTTATCTTATTTATATTTTAGTAATAATATCCTGCACTACATACTCTTTATAGTTATCTATCTAGATTAATAGTAGCTAAAAGTCGTTTATAGACTGGCTTAGTAATAGGTCGTTACTTACTAGCTATAGTTTATTTATATGAAACGTTAGGTTTAGCTTTAGGGGCGTATTTAGCTTTATAGCATGTAAGCTAATTATATTTTCTATAGTATATTTAGTATTCTTCTAGTCTAGCTTTTTATTTCCTTGTCTAATAGAGAGTTGGTTACTGAGCTTCAGCTATACCTTATTTCTAACACGTAGTTACAGGGCTTTATTCTAATATTAGTTTGCCTATTTTTCTTACTCTTACTATGCCTTAGCTATAGTTGCTTGTGCTAAGTTAATATACTTTTTTAGCTTTCCTATAATTTCTCTAGCGCTAGCTTTTAGGTCTTAAGCTGTTATATTACACCTAGTTCTAATATCCACTTACAGCAGTTCTATATTATATCCGTGCTAAAGAAAGAATAAGCTTATTTCTATTAAAATAGCGTCTCTTCTCTTTATTATAATCTTAGCTATTAGGTAGAGCTTCGTCTAGTTTACTTAATCTCACACAACAAACACTTAAAAATAGGCCTTAACTGTGCTATTTATTCTTTCTATTAAACCATCTATTTATAGATAAAACGCTATTAATAATTACCTTTTAATTTATAGGATTTCGTAAAGCTTAGTCTAGAACTTACTAATAAATTAGCTGTCGTAATTAGATACTATAGTATTAGGAATCTAATAGTAAGTAATAACCTTACGGATAAAAGCCCATATTACTATCTTAATATCTATATTTAGAAGAGGGTAAAGAGTTATGTTCTTACTTAGCCTATTAGTAATTACTAGTAAGACTATACAGCCATTACTTTCTAGTAATCCGGTTATAAAATCCATTAAAATCTTCTTTTAAATATAATTAGAAATAGGTAATAGGCGTAATAGCCCTTACTAGTAATCTCTCTATAGCTTTATACAGCTATAGATATTATAGTTTTAAATATAACGCCGTACATGATTTGATATCCCTGGCTAAAAATAATCTCTTATTAATATTAGATAAGTGCTCTGCCGTCCTGGATGTCCTGTTACTTATAATAAATAAATTTAGTAAATAATTAATATTCTTAATAGCTCTAAGTTAGGTATTTACTTTCTATTCTAATAATAAAGGGTCCTATCTTCGTTAATTGTGTATTTAGTTAGCGAAACTTTTAGTTTAAGCTCTAAAGAAAATCTCCGCTCTTAATTATAGAAAGCCTATACTACTCTTATATACACTTTATTATCTAGTATTATATTATACTATCTTTATTTAAGCTCGTTATAAGACTCCTAGGCATAAGACTTCTAGACTTCGGTTATGCTATCTTCTATAATTATTAAAAGACTAATTTAAGTAGAGAAAGCTTATACTGTTTACTTATTATTATTTAATTCAAGCTCTTCTTCCTGATATGTAACTACTAGCTTTAGTAGCTAAATTATATAGCTTTTTAGTCTTTTATTATCTTTTCTATTTAGATAATTTTATTCACGTTTTAATAGTGTATTAGCTCATACATTTTCTTTCCCTAGCTTATATTAAATCTCTATATTATATCGGCTAAGGAATAACTGCCAGCGCGTATATCTTTCGCTTAATTTTTAAGGCCTTATAAAGTACTTAAGGTTTTTATAATTAGTAATAATCTGAAATTTTTTAATAGACCGTAATTTAGCATCTCATGCCTTTAGGTAATGAATAATTATAAGGAGTTCTTTATCATGTATCTTGTAATTATACTTTATAGGTATATTCTTTTTTAAAAAGTATATACATAAACACAGCACGTTATTATCGCTGTATTGTGAAAGAACTTCTCTAGTTATATAACCTAAAGAGTTAGCTTCTAAAACAGTCTTATAGTTAAGATTAAATTAGGCTAGTACTAGTTCTAATATAAAGATCTCTTTTAACTTATTAAATACTATTTACTCTTTATCAGTCTATTAGAACGGCACGTTATTTATAAGTCTTATAAGTAGGGCAGCAATTTCTAAAAAAGACTTAATAAACTAATAATAGAAATTAGTAAATTTAAGAAAGCTTCTGACTTCTTTTATAGTTATTAAAGGCTACCACTTAGTAATTACTTTTATCTTAGCGGGATCCATTCAAATTCCTTACCCTACTTTAATAATAAACTCTAGATATTTCATGCTCTTAGTTTTGAATTTGTATTTCTTGATATCTAGATGTAAATCTACAGCGCTAAGTTTCTCTAGTACTAAATTAATCTACCAGCAATACTCTTCTAGTAAGCCTGAAGAGTAAATAAATATATTATTAAAAAAGACTAAACAGAACTTATTAAGATACTCTTATAGAGTCTAGTTTATATACTACTAAAATATACTAGGGGCTCCTACTAGTCCAAAAGATGTAACCAGCCATTTAAAGAGTCTAAATCTTATACAAAAGACCGTTAGTTATTTATCTTCTTTTATAATACAAATCTTATAAAAGGCTACTAAAATATTGAGCTTAGTATACTATCTTATCTTACTAATCTAGCTAAGCGTTTTATAGATTAGGGGAAGAAAATATCTATTCTTTTTAGAAATCTTATTAAGCGTGTAGTAGTTAACGTAAAAGTGAAGACCTTTATTAAGCTTATATATAAATAGTATTAAAGCTATAGCTAGAAAGTTACTTACATAAATAAAGCCCTTCTCTAGTAACAGTATTAACTCTTTTTATAGTACTAATAGTTTCTCTCTTAATATATTATACAGCGGTCCCCATAGGACCTTAGGGTCCTTCTTATTAATCTTTTTAAGTTTAATATAATAGTCTATTCCATGACCTTGTAGTAGTAGGAGTTTGTTTACTTTCTTTTCTAGAAACAGCTTTAGGTGCTTCTAATAGGCCTTAGAAAGTAGTATTCTAAAATCTAGCTTTAGTTTAGACACTAAAGCCTTTTAAATGTTTACTAGTAATACTATAAAGATGCGTATCTTACTTATTCTTTTTAATTTATCTATTTATATTAAAAAAGTAGCTGTGTTAACCTCTATTAGCTCCTGCTAACACAGTTTCTTCTTTTTCTTACTATAAACTTTTATTCTTAAAGTATGAATATAAAACGATTTCTTTACTAGCGTGATTATAATATTATTTTAGTTTATTTAGAGTTTGCCTAAAATAAGATTAAACCCAAGCGCGTTGTTAATAACATATATATAAACTTATTTAGTATATCCTTTAATATTAAGGTTAATTTATATAATCTAGATAACTCTTTTAGGTTTTTTATATACTCTAATAATCCTCTACAGGGCTATGTTAATACGCGCTAAATAAACTTTAGTAGTAAAAATAAAGCTTATAAAACTATAGCATAAATACCTAGTATTAATTATTATATATGCGATATTCGTCTGGTTAATTAATAAGTATATAGTAATAAAGTTTATATTTATATATATATTTTAGAATTTCTATTATTCTCTTTATAATATTATTTTACCTATTTTAGCTAAGGGCCCCTGCTTATGACTGTAAGTAAAAACTATTCTTTTCTTAATACTTTTTTTTTTTCTCCTTTATCTCTATTTTTTTTGTCTCTTTTGTTAGCGTCTATTTATTTAGCTTTTACTAATACTATAATAACTAAGCGTGATTAATTTACTCTTATATATTTATACTTATTCTTTATATAGCTAGGAGAACTGTATTAATAATAAAAGCCTTACTTATAATATTAATTAAATTCCTTTTAGCTTATTTAAAGTATTTTAGATTAATTATCTTATAGCTTTACTGCCCCTGTATGTGTGGATATTACTTTCTAATCTATTAGTTTAAGCGTTAGTATAGATAGCGTTATATAAATAACCATAATAATTCTATAATTACTTAATATAATCTATATAAAATTATTACTAACATAAATTACTTTTTAAGTGTACTCTTTAAAGCTTAGTGTTATTAAAAGAGCTATAATGTGCTTCCAGAGCTCTCCGTTCAATCCCTAAGTAAATATACTTTTTTTTATGTCTTTATTTAGCTAATCACTTTCTACTAGTAGTAGCTTCTTATTAAACTTTATATGGTATTCTCTTATTAACTTTTTTTTTCTATTTCATGCTTTGCAGCTTGTCTAGAGACTTTTACCTTTAATACTAGTCTTTAAACTAAGAGTCCATAAACGCTTATATTGCTTTAAGGGTGGTATTATTTCTTTAATTAGAAAGCTATAAAAGAATAGTTTATACTACTTATTTCTTTAAACGTTAAAAGAAATAGTCTATCTATTCTTTCTTACTACCTATATAGTATCTATTAAATTGTAACTTGGCCTTAGCTTAATGCTTAAACATAAGGTAAAAAGACTATATACTATTAAATATAAAGAGTTCAGGGAAATTAAATAGTTTAATTACTAGTTTAATTACTAGTTATAGTATTAGCATAAAGGAAGTTACTAGTGTTATTACTAGAACTTATAAAAGTAACTTTAATAGGGAATTACAACCTTCTAGTGTAGTTAGCCTTTTAGATATTATTTATAATATATTTATAATCTCTCTAAGTGAGGTGCTGTTGCTGGTTTTATTTACTAAAAATAGAACTTTCTCTTTATCATACTAAGTAAGGTAGTTATTAAGTTTAATCTCTACTTAGCTTATTACTATTTTAATAGCTAAAACTTCTAACTTTTATAAAGTAAGTAACCAGCATAGTTTACAGCTAATCTGTTTATTATTATATTCTATATTAAGTAGATTCGTCGCTCAGGCTATTAGTACAAATATTAAGTAGTTATTAGTATTTATTAATACTTACTATATTATTAGATAGTTTTCCTAAATACTAGAGAGTTTTTTATTTTTTTATAAAGTTAATTATACTACCAGAAGCCTCTCGGCCTCTTATGAGAAATAAAGTTAATTAAATCCAAATATAAGAATCCAGGCTAATAATAGTAATTAGGTGTAATAGAGTGGATTTAATAAAAAGTTAACTATATACGCTATAGAGACTTAATAGCTACCCCTACTAAGTCACTAAAATCACGTAATTATATATGAAGTTAAAGCTAAGATAATTATTTTAGTTAACCATCCTAAGCTCTAGCCCATTATAATTATAAAGAATAGTTAAAAAGTAGTATTAGGTAATAAGTTTAGAAACTTAATCTCTTATATTATAAGAAATTAATAAAAAATAATAGCTATTTTAGAAAATATAATCTTTAATATATAAGACTTTTAGAATTATGATATTAACTATCTAGTAGTAGCTAAATAAAAATACATATTAAATCTACAGATTAGACTAATATTTAGGCAAGAATTATAAGACTAAGTATTAGAAAATTATACTAGGAAAAGAGTTTTATAGTTTTAAGAACTAGTTAAAGTAAATAGTATTTCTATAGTATAATAACCTTACAGGAAGAGTAGTATCTTAGTTTCTTATAAAAATTTAGTAAAGAAAATTATATGTTTCTAGAAATTAAGAAAAAGAACTAACTTAAATTAAATAAACTAAGCTAGAAAGTAAGGATAATAAGTATAATAGAGCAAAAATACTTTTACCTATTATATAAATTAAAAACACTAATATCTTTTAATAATTAAAAAATTAGAAATATTAGATTTATAAGTTAGCTAACTATATAAGAAAAGTATATATATAGATAATATATCTAATTCAGATAAAGAGACTAAAAAAATAAAAAGTATATAAAAAAATAGTAAGAAAATAGAAACCTAATAAACAAGTACTAAAAGCTCTAAATATTATAGTTAATATAGAAAATAAAGATAGCTAGTAAGACTACTTATATAAATAATAATATTAGAAAGAATATACACTTAAATATAGATACTATAGAAAAAAGACATAGAAAATAAGCTAGTGCTAGAACAATATATAGTATCTAAAACTCTCTTATAAGAAGTATTTCTTAGAATAGAAATACTTAATATACAAAAACAAAGTAAGAAAAAAATATTATAAATTTTTATATTTAGTATACTATTATAACTATTACCCTATATATGTTAAAAGGAAGTACTTTAATTTAAAAAATTAAAATCAAAAGCACAGCATGCATAATTTTATATTAAAAAACTAAATAACTACTAATAAAAAGCTTAAGTTAGTAATATAGCTATTAAAACTTTTAAATTATAATAAGTATAGTAAGAACTATATCTTTATCTTAGTATAAGAGTAAATAGAAAAACTCTAAAAGCACTAGTAAATAGTAAAGTAAATAGAATATTTATTTTAAATTAATAAGTTAAATGAAATAACGTATTATACTAGGAAAAGGCGTATTTAGTAAGGGTAAAATAAGTAGATAATAGCATAATAACCTTTAAAAAGAGTTTAATTAATTTAGAAATTATAATAATAAAGCTAAAAGCAGCAGGCTATAGAAATATCTACTATATTAATATTCTAAATATAAAAAAGCTAGATATAATCTTAGAATAGAATTAGCTCTCATTACATAATCTAATAATAAATTAGTAATAAAAAACTATTTAATAGTATAATCTAGTAAGAAAAGTAGTATAAATATAGAAACTAAATATAATAGAAAAATACTTATAATAATGGCGCTGCACTAGCACCTTATAACTATTACTTAACTATATTATATAATTTTATATATATATCTTAGACCTCCCACCCTCTTTAAGAGGCAAGCTTTAACTTTATTTTATTTTATATAATAAAGATTACTATACTACTATCAAACCTCGTTACAACACTCTAGAATAAAAAGAATTATATATAAGGCTATATAATAATTATAATAATAATAACTATAGAATATTAGAGTAGTATAAATTTAGAAAGCTTTAGACACTACTAAAGCCTAAATACCTCAGAAATATAAGAAATTTATATACTTATTTAGTAAGAAAAAGGAAGATGCACTTTTAAAATATTAATCTTAAAACTATAAAATACTAATTAAAAATAAGAAAGAGCTTAAACTAAAATTAATATATTCTCTATTAAGAGTACAGTAAAAAGAATTAAAACAGTATATTAAAAAGAATTTTAAGAAGAAATATATATGGCTAAGTAAAAGCTTAATAGCTTTACTAATATTATATTTCATAAGCGAGCTGCGCACCCAAGCGAGCTGCGTATCTTGGAATTCACCAAAATATCGAAATTTTCCACCTTAATATCTCAACAACCACTTAATGATAAATTCTAAAAATTGAAATTTGAGCTTTCGTATACACATTACAGCTTTCATGAGAGTTGCATAAACATTGGTTGAGTAGTTTCTGAGATATAGCGATTTAGGAGCCAAAACGAAGCCAAATCGCTATATCTCAGAAACTACTCAACCAATGTTTATGCAACTCTCATGAAAGCTGTAATGTGTATACGAAAGCTCAAATTTCAATTTTTAGAATTTATCATTAAGTGGTTGTTGAGATATTAAGGTGGAAAATTTCGATATTTTGGTGAATTCTAAGATGCGCAGCTCGCTTGGGTGCGCAGCTCGCTTATAGAATATAATATTATTTATACTTAAAAAAAATAGAAAACTATAATTATGTATAAATTTTAAATAACTAAATTAAGCTATAATAAAAAATTAATACCTATTACTATTAATTTAGGAGCTAATGGATAGACTCTAAAAAATTTAATAATTTAGTTTATTTAATATTTACAAGGAATACTATAGAATTTAAATTAAAAAGAAATATAAATAGTTAATAGCATTTAAAATAAAATACGGGCTTTTTAAGTACTATATTATACTATTTAAATTAATAAACACACTAGTAACTTTTTAAGTAGTTATTAATTATATACTTTATAAATACTTAAATATATTTATAATAGCTTACCTAGATAATATGTTAGTATATATAAATAGAATACTTAAAAAGCATAAAGTATATATAAAAAAGGTTTTAAAAAAACTTTAAGAATATAACTTTTTTATTTAGCTGGAAAAATATAAATTTCATGTTATAAAAATAGAGTTTCCTGGATTTATTATTTTAAGAGAAGGAATCTTAGCAGATCTAAAGAAATTAATAGAAATATAAAACTAGCTAATACTAGTAATAGTTAAAAAAACATAGTCTTTCTTAGAATTTATAAATTTTTATAGAAAGTTTATAAAAGAGTATTCAAGAATCACAATATCTTTAACAGAGTTAATTAAGAAAGATAATGAATTTAGTTAAGAGTAAGAATAGTAGTAAGTATTTATAAAACTTAAAGATAAGTTTACTTAAACACTAATATTAAAAATATTTAACTTAAAATTATCTATTATACTAGAAATAGATGTATCTAATTACATAATAAAAGTAATCTATAGTTAATAATATAATAATAAACGTCTTTATTCTATAGATTATTTATTAAAGAAATTTACAAATGTTGAGTCAAATTATAACGTTTATAATAAAGAGTTATTAGTAATAGTAGTAGTGTTTAAAAAATAGCAAATTTATTTTAAAAAAGCTAAGTATTAAATAGAAGTGTTTTTAAATTATAAGAACTTAATAAGCTTTATTACTATAAAGAAGCTAAATTAAAAATAGATATACTAGTTAGAAATACTAGCTATTTATAATTTTAAAATATTCTACTAAAAAGGATTAGAAAATAGAGTAGTAAGTGTACTTAGTTAATAACTAAATTACATAAAACAACACGAGCTAATACTAAGTATAGTATTATTAAAAAAATTAGACAAATCTTTAAGCTATAATTACCTAAGAATTATAGTAATTACTAGAGTTAAGAATTACTAGATAATAAAAATTTAGGATTTTAAGTAATAAAATTTTAAAGACCTAGAATTAGAGCTTATATATGTAAATAGACTTATTTATATACTAGAAGGACTATATAAGAAATTAATTATAAAAAATTACAGAGCTATTACATACAAATACTAAAGAATAAAAAAAACTATAAAATAAATCTCTAGAAATTTCTATATTAAAGGATTAAAATAAAAAGTAAAGAAAGTAATTAAAGCTTGCCTAAAATATAAGAAAAACAAACTAGTATAATATAAGCCTTATAGACTTTTATAACTATTAAAAGTACTAAAATAACTATAGTAGTTAGTTTTAATAGACTTTATTATAAAATTATTATTATTTAAAGAACTAGAAATAGATAGAGAATATAATATAATACTTATTATTATAAATAAACTAACTAAGTACGCATATTTTAATTTAACGGTTATAAATTTATTAGCTAAAGAACTAGTATATAATATTTTAAAGATAGTAGTCTTAAGATATAAGTTACTTAAAAAGTTTATTACTAATTAAGATAAATTATTTATATTATACTTTTAAAAAAACTTATTAGCTAGGTTAGAGTTAAAAAATAAGCTTTTAATAGGCTTTTATTTCTAAATAAATAGGTAAATAAAGTACATAAATTAGACTCTAGAATAATATTTAAGAATATATATTAGTTACCCTTAAGAAAATTAAGTTAAGTTATTACTTTTAATATAGTTTATTTATAATAGTATAAGATTATTTATAATTAATATATTACTATTTTATACTAATTACAGATATAAGCTGTTAGCTTATAGAGAATTATGTAATCTAAAAAGTAAATTATTTTAAGTCTAAAATAGAATAAAATAGCTATAAAACATATATAATAATTTTAGTAAAATTATTATTTTAAAGAACTTATAAACCGTAGAGAGTACTAATAAGTTAAGAGTTAGAAAACTAATTTTTAAAAAAAGAAATAAAGTTTTCCTGCTATGTAAAAATTTAAAAACTAAATAACTAAATAAGAAACTAAATTACGTTTAAATTAAATTATTTGAAATTAGTAAAGTTATTAGACTAGTTAACTATAAACTAAGACTACTATAAAATATAAGAATCTACTTAGTAGTTTATGTATTATTATTTAAACTAATACTACTAAACATGCTAATAGTAATAAACATAAATATAAAGCTATATTAGTTAAAATATAAAGTTAAAGAGATCTAAAGGCTATAATAATTTAAATATTAGTAAAAATACCTAGTTAAATAAAAGAACTATAAACTAGAGAAAAATACCTAAAAATTTATTAAAAACTTAAAGTAATATTCTAGAATAATTAACTAGTACTATTTAGAGAATTTAGTAATACTAGATTCTAGAAAAAAGTCTATACAGTCGTTTAGTTAAAAAAGATATTTAAAAAAAGATTAGTAAAAGCAGTAGATAGGAATATTATAAATTATAATAATTTAGAAATTTTTTTTTTCTCTAGATTTTATATTTTCTTAATTAAGGTAAGCTCGTGGGTAAATAGTTTATATTTATAATTATTAATTAAAGTAAGCTACTTACGTAGTTATTACTAATAAAATTAAGTTTTTAGTTTAAAATTTTAAGTAAGTTTTAGTTATTTTTAGAGCTAATATTTTTTAGTAAAAAATATATTAAACTCTTAAACAGAAACTACTAAATTATACTTTTAAGAATACTTAATATATTTAAAGTAATAGCTAGATAAAAGATTTATAAAGTAATAAAGACCCTTTTTTTTTGTATAGACTATATAAAGTTAGTATAAAATAGTTATAATTCTAAATTAATTTCATAAAACAACAATTACAAATAGTTAAAGACTTAATTTTAGATATTATTAGAGATAAAAAAAAAGAGGTTTTAGAAATACTTATAATATCTTTAAAAAAAACAAGTTTTTCTTATACTTAAAAGCTTAAAATAAAAAGAACTTTTAAACTAAAAGTTTAAAAAGAGAGCAAGTTTTACAGTTAGTAATAAATAGATATTTATTATAAGTAATAATTATAAATAGAAAGTAGTAAACTAATTAAGGAAGAATTATTAGCTATTAGTAAAAAAATACACATAAGAACTTAATACTAGGTAAAAGATAGAATAAATACTTTTAAAAAATTAAATTAAAAATAGAGCTTCTAGCTAATATTATTAAAATAGTTAATAAAACTAATAGTAAGAAAGACACGTAACGGCTTATATATAAAGTTATAAATATAATATAAGTAATTAGAATTAATAGAAACTAAGTAGCTATAATAAAACTAAGTAGTAAATAAATTATAAGTAAAGAAATTATTATATAAAAAGTATTCTCTTTAGCCTTTAAATAGTTTTCTTTTTTATACTTGTTTTCTTATTCTAGAGCAACTCTCTAGAATTTGTTATGTAATAAATTAGTTAAATTATCCCTTACTATATCTTTATATTATTAGAACATTATATTAGTAAGTTATTATATAATTTTATATTATTATTAAAGTTCTAATACAGATCGCACTTATACTTACTATATTATTATTATTATTATTCTTATTCTTATGTTAATTTAGGTATTGGTATGCTATACAGACCTTTTACAGACTTAATTATATAAAGAGAAACCTCTCAATGAGCGCACATTGAGGGCGGCTTAAAAGAGCCGTCGGGCATCGCAAAAATCAAGAATATTTATTTGTCGATTAATACCCTTGAGCCCAGGGGGCTGCATCGAGCCGCCGACGACGCGCTGTCGAGTTATGGGTGGTCGTCAAGGTTGAGGCCTTGCGACGAAGATTTTTTCGCGCCAAGCCATCATCACGACGCGCCAACGACACGACTGCGCAACGCTGGCTACACAGCCTAACTGATTGCACAGAGGGATACTGGGATACGAAAACCACCCGACTTGAAGTGTCCTGGCGGATAGACAGGGCACCCTCAGTTCTAACCAGCTCTGGGATCGCGTCAGCACTCTACAACACGCATGGCCTTTCTTGCTGGCGCGGCGAGGGCGTGGACGAAGCCTAAGTGTTACTACTAGGAGTAAAGGAAGTTGTTAACTGATAGGGTTACAGGGCAGCTAACAGATCCGTTAAGTTAGGATACGGGTGACTGAGCTGCCCCGGTGAGTTGAATCGACACTGATACCAAAACGCCCCCTTGAAGACAGCGCACCGCATCTAGATATATATATGGCAGGACTAGGACGGGTTAGTAGGCGATGTAATCAGGGGCTTTATGCTGGCTAGGTAAAGCCTCCAAGTTATTCGCCTGCAAGACATGGACGGCCTACAGAGGGAGACCCCTATAGGTAACGGGAAACTAGCCCTAGGGTGGCACCTAGGCAGCTAGCGAGCCGTGGTATTATACTATGACTGAGGAGGTAGCAATGGAAGGCGCAGGTAATACGCTCTCTACTCGCACTAGAGGTGCTGGAGGCCGAACCGGGCTGGTGACCTATCCATAGCATAGGAGTGACCCAGTTTGCATTCAGATTGTGCTAGAGAGCACGTTTTTTGCCTCCAGTAGGGTGTCGCCGGCGTAGAGCCTACGTACGAAGTTGCTACCTGAAGAGATAGTATAGTGGCCGGAGAGGACGGATGCCCATGTCGGTAGGCTAAGAGGGCAGAACCTAGAGGGCTGGAGCGAACCCGACTCGTACTCGGGCCGGCTGTAGACGCATACACGGCGTAGGTATCGCCTTTCTCTCCAACTTCTTTAAGAAGGCTGGAGCGAACCCGACTCGTACTCGGGCCGGCTGTGTACGCGGACATGGCGTAGGTATCGCCTTTCTCTTCAACTTCTAGGGGTGCTGCTAGAGGCCTGCTTAAGGTGCAAACTTCTAGGGTGCGACTACCAAGGGTCCTCCCATGCATGGCGACAGACTGCCTACGCAACTGGAGACAGCCTGAAAGTAGCACCGCAGAGAGCCTAGTCAACTCTCTACTATCTAGACCTGGCGCGACCGGATCCGTTAAGTTCGACACGGGTAGCACGAGCATCAGGAACCTAGATAGGACCCTAGGGGCCCGACTCGTACTCGGGCCGGCTGTGTACGCGGACACGGCGTAGGTATCGCCTTTCTCTTCAACTTCTAGGGGTGCTGCCAGAGGCCTGCTTAAGGTGCAAACTTCTAGGGTGCGACTACCAAGGGTCCTCCCCTGCATGGCGACAGACTGCCTACGCAAATGGAGACAGCCTAAAAGTAGCACCGCAGAGAGCCTCGTAAACTCTCTACTATCTAGACCTGGCGCGACCGGATCCGTTAAGTTCGACACGGGTAGCACGAGCATCAGGAACCTAGATAGGACCCTAGGGGCTCACGAACGCCTGCTATATATTCTAAGGAAGAAGGGGCTACCAGAATGGATAGTCCACTTCGTGCAAAGCTTTTTAACTGCTCGACGAACGCGTATCACATTCCCTGGGTATCAAAGCGAGTGGATTCAAACACAAACAGGCATCCCACAGGGATCCCCACTTTCACCAATCCTATTCCTCTTCTTCATATCAGAGCTTCTGGAGGAGTTTCAGCGATCAGACGGCGATACGCTAGCGTTTGGCTTCGTTGACGACACGAACCTCGTCTCATGGGGAAACTCCGCCGCTGAGAACTGTCAACGCCTAACAGCCGCACACGATCGATGTATAGCGTGGGCGAAACGCCACGGAGCTACATTCGCGCCAGAGAAATACCAGCTTATGCACTTTACTAGGAAAAGACGCCATAATAGCGCAGACCTAGCGTCAACCGTACGAATCGCCGGCCACAAGGCCACTCTCCAGAGCTCAAGCATGCGCATACTTGGGGTCTGGGTAGACTCAAAGCTCCAATGGAAAGAACACATCTATAAAGCAGTAGAGAAGGGCACAGCAGCCTTTAAAGCCATGTCACGAATTACCGCGTCAATATGGGGCCCGTCCATGAGACGCTCACGCCTCCTATACACGGCAGTCATCCGCCCAACAATGCTCTATGGTGCCCAGATATAGGGAACTCGCGACAACGGTAATCCAATAGCAAAGAATCTCGTCCGGCCGCTCCAGAAGACCCAAAACTAGTGTCTTCGTAAGATAACAGGGGCATATAAAAGAATACCAACAGCAGCCATTGAGAGAGAGATAGCAGTCCCACCAATTACACTCTATATAGACACTATAGCTCTCCAGAGGACCCTAGACACTAGCTAGGACCTAGTGGAAAAAAAGACAGCAAGCACTCTAGACGACATCTGGGCATCGCTAGCGAGTCGACAGCGGACCGTAACACGACCACTGACTCCACTGGAAAAGCTTTAAAACCAGGTAAAAGAATGTAAGAAAGAAGTCCTGGCCTACCCTGTAAGAGAAAACCCTAGAAACTATTAACGCCGGCGGGGATAGAGATGTATAGGGGAATTACAAGTATACTATACTAGCGGCTATTAATACCGCTAGCGCACAGCCACCCTTATCTTAAAGTAAATAGATATAGAGTGGTAATGCTAATGGTAAAGCGTAGTAAAAAGACAGACAGCGTCTACCTAGCGTACCTTATAGGAAACACCTATAATTCTATTTTATAAAGGACTCTTAAAGGCAGAAGCTACTACTCTATTTCTATTATATATAGAAGTTCTTAGCCTCAACGCCTGGTTAGTAAAAATAGAGGTCTTAAATAAATTCCTATAGTGTAACTATAGCTAGCTAGTATAGACTATATATTATACTCTTCTTTACTACTCTAGGCTAGAGAGAACTAAACTAATAGCATTATTCCTATTAAAACGACTAGAAAAAATACTAAGCTAGAGAGATAATATTTAAGTAGTAGTAAAATAATTTATAAGAATAGAATTACTTACTTAATTCTAAGTAGTAAGAGTAATTAATACTAAGAAAATAAATAACTTCCGCCCATTCCAGAGCATAGACAATTAGTAGGAGATAGAAAAAGAAAGTAAAAAGAAAAGAAGAAAATAAAATTATTTACAAGACACAAGTGTAATAGCTAAAATTATAGACTATATAAAAAATAAAAAAATAGAAAAGAAGTATTATAATAGTAAAACACTAGCGCCCCTTTAGTATAACATATTAATAAGTTTTCTTATTAGTAAGTTTTTTCTATAAAAGGAATTAGCCTGTATTGACCCATTAGGGGGACCGAATCAGGCGGTAAATAGAAATAATAATAATTATATAAAGAAAAACCTGTTATAGAGTATATAGCCTCTACTTTTAAGAAAATAACCTTTATTTCTTTTATTTACTATATATGACCTATTTCCTTGCTGTTTATAGTACTTTTTATGAAATAAAAAAAGTCTATAACTCTAGCTATAGCGCCCTGCCTACTTATTATAGGCACTTTTCTATCTATTCTACGCCCTATAAAGTAGTTTTATAGCTAGAGAGAATTATAATAGAATACTTATTTATATAAGCTATTATAAAAGCTTAACTATACCCTCTGCTAACCCTATAAGGTGTTAGAAATTAATTTTACTAGATTTTATATCTCATAAAGCTATTCTTATATCTATAAACTGAGAATAATAAAAAATAATATATTTTACTATCTCTTATCTATAACTATAGATGTATATGGTTATAGGAAAATTTTTTAACTAAACTTTTATAAAAAACGCCGTAAGTCTAATTCGTTTTGTATAAACTTAGATAAGGATTAAACTTTCTGCCTTATAAAAAACTATATAGGTTTTAAGAACTTCTTTTTCTAAAGCTTATTAATATACTAGACTCTAGTTATATTTTTAAGTAATCCACTCTTACTACTATTTACGTATTATAGTAATTTATAGTTTAATTAGTGTATTTTCTATATCTGTTTCTGTTTATTTCTAACCTTTAATAAGTTCTTATACGTTCTTAAACTACTTTAGAACCTAATCTATACACTTTTTTTCTATTATATATAAATAGATAAAATTTTACTATTCTTAAATTCTATCTTAAATCTTTATATATATTTATATAATTTCTTATTTTATACCTAAAGCCTTTATACGGCGTCTATAGTTAGTGATTTTTATATTAAAAATAATCTATAGTAAAGAGATAAAGGTCTTTATTTTAAGTACTATTATTAATATAGCTTAGTATACTCTAGTAATTATCTATAAGTATTTTATCTAGAATTTATAAAGTTAGTTTAAGTAACTGCTAATCTTTCTAGACTTATTTTAGCTAGACTAATATTAGGTTAAGACTTTAAAAATAAGCGTTAAAAGTATTATAGCGCTATAAATATATCTTACTCGTAAAAAAATAGCTTTTTATATTAATGTAATAAGATAACAAAAAGCTTACTACTATCTTTCTATTTTTTAAAAGATTTTATAAATGTGTATACTCTAATAAAGGGCTAGGTTAAGCTATATTCTAAGAACTTAAATCTCTTTTATAGGCTTTTTTTTAGTACTATTAATGTTTACAAAAACTACCATATTAAAGCGTTTTAAGTTTTATAATAAGTATATAAGTTTATATTTTTTTAATATAAAAACTGCTTTATAGCAGGCTACCTAGTTAATATAATAATTATAAATCTACTTAAGAGTATAGCAGTTAACTTTTATTAAGAAACTATATATAAAGAGTATAGTATTATTAATAAAACTGCTAATATATATATTCTTATAGGTATTACCATAAGCCTTATAAAGCTCTATAATATAGAATAGAAAGAAAATTAGTAAAAGAAGTAAACTTTATAGAATTCTAGCTAGCACGTTAAAAAGCTCTGTCTTATAATTTAAGAAAATAATTATTATTTTCTAGTCTATTATAAATGCTTTAACTTAGTAGATAAGCTATTATAAGATTTTTTTTATTTATAAGATATATATAAGTTTTTTATAGACTACTTTATTAAATGCTTTAAAAATATTAAGTGCTAAAAAAGTTATTATAAAGCCCTTTTCTCCCCAAATAGTATGAACTTAGTTTATAAGGAGGTTAAAACCTATATTTATAGACCTATATTACTTTATACTTATTTATTAAGCTAGAAGTATATTATATTATTTTACTAGTTACCTTTACTACTCTACTATAATTATTTCTATAACCTTTATAATAGTGTTTAGGAACGTGATAGGCTGTTATACTTTTAAAATTAAGTAATTATTTTTTCCAGACTTCCATAGCACCACCGTACGAGTAATTTTAAATATTTATAAATAATATACTAAGTTCTAGTATACCTAGGTAATTTCTATTATAGCTATATAAAAGAAAAGGCGTATAGTTTTTAAAAAGCTATTTAAAATACTATTATAACCTAGTATATTAAATACCTACTACTTAGCTATTATTTTTTTAATAGTTTCTAAAGTAATTTCTAGGAGCTATTTGACTTACAGAAGGTATATAAATTCTAAAATATTTAAGAAATCTATATTTAACTCTATTAAGAATTACTTTTATAAAATATTTATTTTCTCTTTATAGCTTTAGGCCATCCTGTTTTAAGTTTATAGTAGAAAAAAAATAAAAGATTTAGAAAAAATATAGCTATAATTTTTTACTTATATTACTAGCTTTTAAATACTGTTTTTTTTTAACTACTACTTTATAAATTTAGTCCTAAAAGTACTATTTTTTAGTATTATAAATAGTTCTTTTTTTTTATTTATACTAGTTTATAAAGTTCTTTTATAGATTTATAGCATCTTTAAGCTATTTTTTACTACTTTATTATTTTTATAACTTTTTAGGTTTATTATAAACAGCTAAAATCTAGTTTTACTTTCTGTAAAAGTATAGTATACTAGACAAGGTCAACTAGAAAGGCTTAGAAATATTTTATATATTAGTTAATTACTTTTAAAGTGCTAAGGTTTTTTTATAGACTAAAAAAATATTATATACTACTAGAAATTCTTTTAATATCTATTTTCTTTTAGTTATAGGTTTTTATTAACCAGCTTAGAAGTTCACGGCAGCCTATAACTTTAAAAAGAAATAAGATAAATAGGTAGTCTAATTTATAATAAAGGTTTTTATTAATATTATATTTAATAAGCTTTCTTTAAATACCTAAAGTAGTAAAAGTAAAGTTAATTATATTAATAAGGTCTCATACAAACCACGTAATTATTTCTAATAGAATTAGAAAACTAAGATTTATATTTATAATAATTTAAATAAGATTATTTATTATTTTATACTATATTAAGTATCTTATGCTGCTTTATAATAAATAGTATAAATTAAAGTCTCTTAAAAGAAGGTATTTACTAAGCTCTATAAATTACTCTTAGAGGTTAAAAATAAAGGACTTTAGGTTATACTAGTTTCTACTAGAAAGTTTTAAGTAGATATTATAGATATAAAGTATTTACTATCTAATATAAACTATAAAGATAGAGAAATCCGGCCTATAGTGTTTTACTAATTATATATTTAGTGAGAGTTATTTACTAATAAAAAAGCAGACCTTACTATAGAAAGATAAGAGATATACTAGCTAGAATAGATACTTTATAAAATAGTAGATAGTATATATACGTTTATTCTACTATAGCTTCTAAATAGCAATAATATCTTACTAAATTTTAAAGTTATAAACTAGTAGGGTTATAATTTTATCTTTATTTTTTTATATATTATATTAGGTAATGCGTAGCGTATTTATTAGAGGGGGTTTATAAAAAGAAATTTAGTAATATTTTAGTTACCTAGGCCTTTTATAGGCCTGTTTAGAGGTCACTTAAGACTATACTTTTTTATAAATAATATTAGTAAATTTACTTCTACCCTATTTCATTTTCTGCTATTCTGAGAAAGTGTAATTTTAATACTCTTTATATCTTTACTATCTTAATTCTACTTAGTTAGCTATTATAAGTGGTTTATTAATTAACTATAAATAAATATAATAAGTCTATAGCCTATAACAGTAAATCTTTAAAGCTTATTTATATATACTTACTTAGTTTTTTTAGTTTTTTTTTATTATAAGTCACAGGCTACTGCCTATACTAAGTAGTTTTCTTTATAATTTATATAATAGACTTTATCTTTCTAGTTACAAAGGCTGTATTTATAGTCTGAGTATTTTAAGCTAATATAAAATCTATATTTCTTTACTACCCTATAAAATCTAATAGTATAACTATATTTTTAGTAGTTAAAACATTAGATTACTCTATAGTCTTTATAGTAAAGTTTATATAAGAGTAGTTTACTATAAAAAAGTAAGCCTTTATCTATTAAGAGATTAGCTTATTTCAGGCTAGTAAGATTAATAATTAGAAAAGAAATAATTTTCTATTTTTAGATTACTTTTATAGGCTACTTTACTCTAAGAATTTTAATTTAGTCTTAGATATGTTAGTTCTAGCTATAGAGTTCTTAAATAGCTATTTTTTAGTCTAAATAATTAATTACAAATAGCTAGAGGCTATGTGTAATAACTGTAAATTTCTTATAAATAAGTTTTACCTTTATATAAACTTTATAAAGCTAGTTATAGTTATTCTCTAGCTATTTTTTCTCTATTTTAGTATCTATAATTAGTGTAAGGTTTTTACTAGAGAGTTTATAACTTACTAGGACTTTATTTACTACACTTAGTCCTCTCTACGCGTTTATAGCTTAGATAATATTAATTATAGACCTTTCATAGTCTTATACAGAAGCAGTAGTTTAGAAAATAATAACTTTATAATATAGATAAGTTAGGACGGCTTTATATAGGGGTGTAATAATAATTAAAATAATATTATTAATTATTATAATAGTATAAAAGAAAAGGCTATAGCTTATTTTTAGAATTATAGTCTAAAAGATAAGAGCGTGGAGGTAGTTTTTAATAGTAAAAAAACATTTCTAAATACTTTTACAATCTTTAGCTAGATTAGAATATGATTAGAGAAAAATTATATAAAGTTACTATTATATCTTATAAACTAAAATAATACTATAGCTAGAGATAAAGGTATTAATTTAATTAATTTCTTCCTATAAGCTAGCTATATAACTACTAGGTGTTATTTATAATAATATAAATTAAGTTTATAGCTCTAAAGCTAATTCCTAAGGGTCTAGCAGCTAGTTTATATACTATAATAGTATTATCACAACTCCATAAAGCGTTTAGGCTAAGTTTTTAAGATATATTTAATAATAAGAAGCTAATTTACGCATTTATTTCTTATAGTAATTAAATAAATCTATGTTTTATACTTACTATATTAAAGAAATTTATATATTATTTTTATAGTATAGTAATAAAAGCTATATATATTTTTTATATGTAATAACTTTAGGTACGTAGGAGCTATAAAAAAGTCCTTTAATAAATTCTTTACTAAACTAATTTTAAGAACTTATAATTAAATTATAATATTAAATTAAATATAAACTTACTAATTTTATTTTTATAAGTTAAGTAAGCTTTTTACTTACTTTTTTATAGGCCTAAAATACTAGTATTATTAAAAATAAACTTTTTAAAATATAAAAAGTTAGTTTATTATTAATCTACTTATTTATAGTTTTACTATAGTAAGTTAGTATAAAAAACTTTAAACTACTATAAAAAAATTAATTTATATTTAAGTAATTAATTTTTATTTAAGTTTTAAGAAATACTATTTTTAGTAGTTTTAAAAATGCTAAAATATTAAAAGTAAACTTATTAATACTTTTATTATATAAGTTAAAATAAAGTTAGTATTTTTTAGTAACTACTAAATTAATAGTTTTTTAAAGTTATAAAAATAAATTAAATAAAAGTTAATACTACTAGTTACTTATTACTTAATTAACGTAATTTAATTATAAATTTAATAAAGTAATTTTTATTAAATATAGTTAAAAAGATTTAATTTAATTTTTTTTAAAAAGTTTATAAAAGTATTTAAATAAAAGCTAGTAGTACTAGAGTAAGCATATAATAAGTAAATATAGTTAATAATTTAAAAGTTTAAATAGTAGTATTAAAAAAAAATTATAAAAATAAAATAAAATAAAATTATAAAAAGCTAATTAAATTTAAATAACTTTAAATTATACTTTTTTTAAAAGTTTTCTAAAAAAGTAAATTTAAAAAAAAGTTAAAGTTAAAAAAAAAATCTTTTTTATAAACTAAAAAAATTTAAGTTAGCTAACTTAAATAAATTTACTACTTTTTTTAATTACTTACTTTTACTTTATTATAATAAACTAAAACTTTTTTTTAACATAAATTTTAAGTTAATATACTTAAACTAAAATAAATTAACTTAACTTAATAAGTTTAAACTTTAGTTTTAATAGTTTTTATAGGAAAAATCTAAAATAGTAAAAACTTTTTTAACTACTAATTAATTAAATATTATATTATAGTTTTAAATAATAGTAAAAAAAACTTACTTAGTACTTTTTTAACTAAAGAACTTAACTTTAGTTTAATTTAAAAAAGCTAAGTAAACAAGTACTAAAATAAAATAATAAAAACAAACTTTTAATAAAAAAGTAAAAAATTATGTTAAGAATTTATAATTATTACTTAAAACTAATTTACTTATTTTAATTTTTTTATAAAGTATACTCTTTTAGTAAACTAATTTTACTTTTATTAAGTTATTTTATATTTTACTATTTTTAGCTAGTAGTTTAATTTACTCTTAACTTTATTTTTTTACATTTATACTATAAATTTATATTTAGTATAAAATATACTTATTTAAAGTAACTAATACTAAAAATACTTATTTATTTTAAAAAGTTAGTAAAATAAATACCACTATAGTATTTAGTAAAATATAATAAAATAAAAAAAGGAATAATAACGATAAAATACTTTTTTAATTAAATATATTGTATATTAAAATATATAGCTTTTTTTATATTATATAAATTTTACTTTATTTTATTATAAAGTTAATATTTAAATAATTTTATTATAGTAGTTTTTAATATTTAATTAAAAAGTTATATTTTTATTAACTAAAACCTGATTTAATATATTACTCTAGTTTTTATTTTTTTAATATATTAAATTAGGCTATTACTTAAACTTAACTTAGCCTAAAAAAAGAATACTAGCTATAAATATAACTTATTAAACTTAATTATAAAATATAGATAGTAAAATAATAACTAGATTTTAAGTCTAAAAGTAATAGTTAAAATATAATTTTTTTTAATAGTTTATATACTACTTTATTCAAAGCTATAATTTTCTACTTATTAGAAAATAAGGCATTTTTATAATTAGTACTAGTATATAGGTTTAGAAGTAAGGCTAGCTTAGCTTTAGTTGTTATAGTAGCTGTTAAAGTAGAAAGAAGAAAGAAAGATAAGGAATTAGCGTTATAGCTATATTAGGTTACTCTTACCAGAAGATCGTAATAAGAAAACTAGAGATATGTAAAGGTAGGATCATAGATAGTAAAAGCAAATGTAAAGGGTCCTAGAAAAGCGCACTAAAAAAGAACGCAAAGAAAATAGAGGGAGGATATTCTAAAATATAAGAGTTAAAAACCGTTTGAATTAAACCTAACTAAAGCTAGCAAATTGTTAGGTCTACACGGAAGTCGTATTAATAGCATCACAGCCTACCACGGTAAACAAAAAAAGAATAATAATAAGGCGAAAACTAGGAAAGCCGCGTAGTATGTTGGCTGGTTAGAGAGTAAGTTTTTAATTAGTGGTTAGAGATAAGATAGGAGAGCAGGCAGGTGAGGCGTAGAAAGGCGTGGACCGCTAAGCAGCAAAGGCGCCGGGGTAGGATTAGAGAATTAAGGGAAAGAGATGAGGAGGAAGCCTAGTGACGGGAGAGCGAGCATTTTATAGACGTTAAAAGCGGCAGGTTAATGGGCCGAGGAGCAATGCCCGATACGGATAAGCGAGGGACTGCACTAAACCCGAAGAGGGAGTCCCGAGACAGATATTACGCGAAATATATTGCGCGGCCTTGGTGATACTTCGACTCTAGCAAGGCTTGTAAAATCCAGAGTTGATTGGTCGAGGCGACGATTGTCGCATGATCAAATTGTGAGAACGTTCGCAGGCATCTGATTTGGTGAATCTCTTCGCCTCTTGTTAGGCTCCTGCAACCTTAGGTATTTCAGGCAAGGGACCAGTATTTTGAATGCACCTTACGACCATGGTATTCGCTAGTAAGCTTTATGTGTAGATGGGGGCATAAAGTAGCTGCCGATTTTGATTGCTTCGACTCCCCAAAGCAACAACATTCTGCGAGCTACGTTCGTCTGCGCAAGAGAAACCTTCTGGTTAAATCACATAATGTGTCGATCATAGCAAACTCCAGCAAGACAAACGAATATGATTATATTCCTCCTAAGTTGGCCTATTTTCAGTCGCAATGTCCTTCCCCTAAACCTGCTCTTCCATCACTTTCGCCTTCTGGCATGCATCTTTAAGCCCCCTCACAACCAAAGGCAAGCCATTAACTGCGGTGTCCAAAAACGGCTTCAGTTCCGCCTCATCCGCGTTGCCTATCTTGAATTCCTTATGCTTGTTGCGAAATCTCTTGCAGTCCCACAGAATATTCTGCAACATCCCGTTACCAAGCGTGCTCTTCAGCTCCTTCGGTGTGCCTTCTTCCTCGAATCTGCTAATGAGATTATCATGGTATTTATGCGTGCCGTCGGTCTGGAATTCCGAGTCGAAATTGAGGTTATAGTGCTTTAGAAGGGCGGCGAGGATTTCTTCAACGCGCTCGTAGCATTGAGCGAGGCGGTTAGCGCGCAGGGTGAAGGTGTCGTTCTCGGGCTCGTAGGCGAGGATGTTTGAGAGGACTTCGAGGCGGTGCTCGTATGAGCCGGCCCAATCAGGATCGTCCAGTTTAATACTTGCTGGGAATTCGGGGTTTGTGTCCGCCATACTAGAGAAAATTTCTTGGTCTGGCTAAGGAAAAGCTTTCGCGTTTGAAGGACTAACGTGTCAGTATGTTTCCTTTGTACCTAGAATTTGGGCGACCATGAAAGCTTTATATGTGCACATGCGAACTCCGGTTAGATAAAGTTGCAGCAGCGTGGGTGGTACAGATTACGCGGTAGCTGTCCAGCTTTCAGCTTCCTTTCAGCTTCCTGCACCACGGAGCCGAGCGAAACTCTGCCCTTCATATCAGCCAGCCACTCCCGCGGTCTGTACATCCTTTTCACCGCATGAACTGATCCGCACGCGATAGAAAATCTGCAGACGGCAATACGAGATCCGTAGCCCTCTGAGTAGGCGGCATTTCCGCACTTCAGCTATTAAGTGAGGTACTTCGAAGCTTACAATCTACAAATAAGTACCAAGTGTAGAATAAAGAAAATATAATTAAAACAAGACTAAGCTGAGCGAAAGCCGTATACATATATCCCTAGCTATGTGACTTAAATCTATACGCGATGATTCTCGCATGATCAAATTTTGTGAGTTTTTATAAACTTATAATGTTTGACGCAGCTTCTCAACCCCAACGAGACACCTGAAAGCTGAGATAATCCTAGCAAAGGCCAAGGAAATCTTTCTGAATCCATCTTAGCCCTACGATGTTCGCCATGAAACCCATGCGTAGCGGGCAGGTGCGGTGCCTGGCGATCGAGATTGGATTGATAAGGCTCTTTGGGCTTTGGTCTTGTTGGATGTAAGAGAAGAAGCTATTGAGAGGACGGATTTATACTAACTATAGCATACACGCCCGACATAGATGGCGCGCAGTGAGGTGTGAGGATGACGACGAGGCAGTGTGGCCTTGGGTGCAAAACGCTGGGATACGCTAGTCCGAATTAAGGAAAGCATGGAATGGAGCAGCACATGAACGTCACTGGGAGGGCAGAGGTACCCACTATACTGGGGAAAAACACATATCTGGTGTTCTTCTATCGGAACGATTTATTACAGGCTATTTATATTACTGCCACATGGACTGAAGGGCGATGGAAGGAGGCTGAAAAGCTGAACGTGCAAGTCATGGAGACGAGAAAGAGGGTGCTGGGCCGGAGCGTCCGGACACGCTGACCGGCGTGGCCAATCTAGCATCGGCGTACGGTAATCAAGGGCGATGGAAGGAGGCGGAAGAGTTAGAGGTGCAAGTGATGGAGACGAGTGAGAGGGTGCTTGGACCGAAGCATCCAGACACGCTGTCCAGTATGAACAATCTTGCATTCACGTTAAAGGCTCAAGGCCACAACAATGAGGCTATTTTACTGATAGAAAATTGTCTTTAGTTGCGCAAACAAGTTCTTTGGCCCTCAACATTCTTACACTACGAAGGAGCCGGAGCTAGTTTTTTTGAGTCCTAACCGAAATGCGGGGCTCGTGCCTTCCCAACCCATTTCCCACATAGATCTCACGACAACAACACTTCTACAGGAAATAATTAAATTGAGGCTATTCGGCCTACAGTATAGATCCTATACACAAAATTTCAGGTGTAATAGTCAACCGTCGTGGAAGCTGTTGTCGCCTCTTTGCCGTATTATCTCCCTTACTACATCAGGGATTCTATTAATCCAAGTATCTATCTGCTCTTGAGGAATAGCGTTCTATTTAGCTACCCATTGATTACTACACTGCTCCTTAGTCTTAGATGGGTAGAAATCTTTCGTGATGTGGCGCCTGATACATGGCTAAGGGTGCTCGCGGCATTAACGTTGGGCGAGTAAGAAGGCTAGCACATCTTTTTGATATCGTTGACAGAGAGGAACTCTCCATCGAATCGCGACGTATAAGCAGGAGCGCCGTTCTCAAGAAGTAGGACGTTAGTCTTTCCAAGACGCTTGAGTTAGTTAACCAAGGGCTTGACAAGAGGCTTGAGGATCTCGCAGTATCGGTAGCCGTCAATTCGACCTCGCATACGATCACCACGTTTTAGGGCGTTTGCCTTGGTGTACGGCCACTTCCTCAAATTGATCTCTGGCTCGTCCATCTCTTAAAGATTAGCCCTAGCCTTGTCATGGAGATTAAACGCCTAGTAACGTTGGTCCTTATTCTCTTTACTAAGAGCGATCGTAGCCTTCTCTTTCTGCTCCTTTGTCTCCTTTGAGAAGACGTGGCAAGGATCCTTGAAACCATACATAAAGCAGCCATAGAACTATAGTTTAACGTTCTTGGTAGTACGAGATCTCTTGACATTAGGATAATACTTTTCTCCTTCCTTGGACCAAGCTCTTTTTATGCCTCTTTAAGCTCCTACTTTGGCAGGCGTCTCGTTAGAAAAGATAGCCCTACGGAAATTAAATCCAAGGATGTCGTAAGACTCGTATTTTTAGGATTGTGGGCTAGCGCCTAGTCGTATCGACGATTCATGTCCCACTGAGAGAGTTCAGGCTTGCAACCAGGCTTCTCGCGTAAGTAGCCAGCCTCGTACATTACATGCTGGAAGAGTGTAATAGAGATCTCAGATAGATTTAGATCTTTAAGATCTTCTTTTACGAAAAGCTCAGGCTCCTTATAGCGATGCTCATCGTCCTGCGTGGCGCTCCGTATAATCTCATCTTCCTACTCCTGCGTAAGAGTCTCCTTCCTACCTCTTCCTGGCTCGTTTTAATAGAGGATTAGATCATAAATTGGAAACTTCGAAGCCCTAGCTCTTTCTTGTGTACGTACGATAAGCTTAGACAGTCTACTTTAGTCGACCCCAAGTAGCTTAGCTGTCGCATTGACGGATGCACCCCCTGGATGATTTCGCCCACGGCAAGGGCCTTTTTTTACCGGTCCCAACTCTTTCCGATAGGTCTGTAGCTTGGTATATTTCCTGCTTTTATACTTTCTGGGGTTCTTACGATTTACTGTAGTCATATTAACGTATTCTGTTGCGTATTTTTGGTTGATGGTTGGGTGTTGGCATCGGTAAACAATAAGCGTTGGGTGCCAAGGAATTTAGCGTATGCAAAAATCGCTGGAATTCCTTGGCGCATCGCGAAATATTTTGACACCACACTTTTTGTTAGCGTGCGCGATATTTCCGCATGCCGCCACCACATCTACCCACCACAACGCCTGTAAGCAGTTTTTATACATGAAGCCGTAGTTTCTGCAGCAAATATGCTTACTAAGCTGGTTTTTAGAGTCACAATCGACTCCACAATAGCAAGGTCTATTAACAAACGGAAGGTTTCTAATGCAGGGGACCCACAGCTTCTCTATATATTTCTGTGGTACTTCTGTACAGCTGTCTACGTCCTACGGTCTTCCGTATACCTGTAGTTCCTCAAGCACCCTATCTAATTCAGCCTGCTTAATGTACAACCCCCTAGCAGCGTACTTAAAGTGTTTGGATGTAAAGTAATTACACTAGCTTATCTTTATTGCCTCCTGTAAGAAATTCCTAAAGCTGCTATACTAACCGCGTACGTATGTATAGTTCCTCCAGATCCAGGCCTTTAACACTAAAAAGATTAACTTAATAGGATTATAGTCAGGTGAGTATGATAGCAGGTACTAGATAATATAATCTACCTTACAGAGAACCTCCTGTACCCTGTTATTAATATAAATAGAGATATTATCTAATACTATAATAAGTGCTTAATTAGGACTGTATTGCTCTTAAAGACAGGGAATAAATAAGTATTAAAAATACTTAATAAAATTCTTGTGTTTAAAGTAGCCTTGCTTAATTATAGTATAAGATAAGTAGCTATAAATTATATATACAAGAAGAATTACCCATATTTTACCCCTATTTATATCTTATATATATTGCGTTTTATTTTTAATTAGTAAGTAAGCATAATAGCGCCAGCTAGTCTTCTTATTAAAAGAAGACTTATCTAGAAATACTAAGTTATCTACTATAAAATTATATATTCTTTAGTAATAGATCTCTTAAAGCTCTTTATTACGGTTAAATAAAAAAGGCTATAGAGTTTTTTAAGTCTACTTTTTTTTCTTAAGTAACTATAAGATAGTTAACTAATTAACTAGCACACTTTACTTAATAATATTAGTAAATTTAGAATAAGTAACCTTGCCACTTTGCTACTTTACTACTACTTTACTACTACGGTATTATAAATTACTAGGGATTCGTAATATCATTACTGCCTATTAATTATTATATATTTAATTAGTTATTACTTTTAGTAATATAGGAATTAATATAATCATTTCTTTAAAGATAATATTTATAAGAACTTTATGCTATTAAGTATAACCTTTATAAGATTATAAGCTCAGCTAGTAAATTTTATATATCACTTATTTTTATAACCTAATTTAAATTATCTATTAATTAAATCCTTACGGCTGTTAAAAATAATAAAAGATACTAGAATATTAAAGCTTAAAAAAGCTGTAAATCTTATTATATAGCTATTTAAACTTAAAAAGTATATAATAGCAAAAAATATATAAGACATAGTTAGATTTATTTTATATAAATAAAGTACTTAGTAAATAACTCTTCTAGTAATTTTATATTAAAGTAATAATAGAACGTCCGTTGCTCCTAATAGCATATTATAAGAATTAGTTAGAGAAATAATTAAGACAAAAATACTCTTACCTAAATAAATAAAAACTAATCTAAAAAAGAAGCTAAAATTTAGTAACATAAGTAACTATTAAGACTTTAACTTTACTCTAGAATTTATAAAGGACTAAGACGACTGGGTACTATATTCTAATAATAATAATATAATTAATAATATTATTATTTATTATAAGGATGTATTAGCATGAAAGGTTAATAAAATTCTAATAGCTTAATAAGTCATTAACACTCTTATTAAGCACTATAAGATTAATACTAAACTATAGAAGTATTTAGTTACTGGGTGGATCTAAACTATAACGTATACTTCATATAAAAACATAAAAGACTATACTAATAAATTTGGAATCCTTATTTAAGACATTGTATAGTAAAAGATCATAATTGACTTTATACTTAAGTATATAATAATCTATAATCTTAGAACGTACTTTATCTCTTTTTAAGAATAAAAACGTAATACGGGCATTGAATTGCTTTTATATAATACTCTTATAAGTTAACTTTATAATAAAGAGCTTATAAATAAATCTTAATCTAAAGCTATATCTCTTACAACAAACATAAGAAGTAAGAAGTAGAGTTAAAGTTAAAGTAAATTACCTAGTATAAGTAAAGAACATAAGTCAAAGACTTACCTATAATATAAAAAGAAAGGTAAGAAAGAAGAAGACTGCTAGTTTAAGCACTTAGAAAAGGCTATAAATAACTAGTATAAAAGTAAAAAGATCTTTAAAAAAAATAAAGACAGTAAAGTAACATAGCTTATTCTAACTAATATTCTAACTAATACCTTAACTAATATTTTTTTAAGTTTCTTTATCTATAGTAATAAAAGCAAGACAACGTATGACACTTTATTAAAAGTTAATATTTATGTTAATTACGTTTAGTTTATTAAGATATATGCCACTAGTAGAGCCCTAAGCAGAACTAAAGAAACTATATAAATTTTAAGTAAAAGAATAATACAGCTTCTATATTAGCTTTGGAACGGTAAAACTTTGTTCTATACTATTAAAGATATTTAGTATTACTTAGACAGCTCTATTAATATTTTATTAGCTATAAGAATAAGACGCGGGGGCTATACTCTTAATTAGAAAGATACAAAAATCAAAAATCAAAAAGGTAATAAAGTGGCTGTAATATATAAAGAAGATAGAATTATTCTTATATGTATAGTAAAGATGGACCCTCACATAGCACTAGCTATAAAGCTATTATTAACTAAAAAGGTATCAACAGAGCAGCTCCATTAAATAATAGAATATATAAAATATAGTAATCTTAAAAAGCTTATAAAGAATACTACTAGATTAAAGCTAAATAGCTACCACTATGGCGCCTATATATGCTGCTTGAAATCTAAGCTTTAAAAACAACCGTTTAGCAAACGACAGCGTGTAAAGTGAGAAGGAGAAATTCTCTATCTAAACCTTATACTACTAATTAAACCAAAAGAATACAATTAAAAGCATGGATATATTTCTATAACGGATGATTTTACTATTAGCACGGAAGTAGAGCTTATTCGCTCTAAGAATAAAGCTTTAAATTATATGAAAGAGCTATAAGCTTGCTAAAAAGCACAGGGAAAACCCCCTATTACGTATATTTTCTCAGACCGAGATTCTGTATTTATGAGTCAAGACTTTAAAGAATGGATGAAGGAAGAAGGGATTACTTACCAACTAACTATACGAGACACTCTATAAGAGAATAGACTTACTAAAATAACCCAATTTCATCTCCATGAAAAAGCAACGTCAATGCTAGCAGATTAAAATCTTGCAAGATTTCTCTAGCCACTAGTAATTAAATACGCTGTAGAGCTAAAAAATAGAAGCCTAATAAAAAGACTTAATAGCAAAACGCCATACCAAGTCATCAATGGATGCAAACCAGATCTTTCTAAGATTCTAATATTTAAAACTATTGTGTACTACCAGAATAGCTAAAGAGCTCAATCTAAAAAGATTACACTATACAGAATTAGAGGGAGATTTATCAGATTTGCAGATAGATTAAATAGATCTATTATTAAAGTCTGGAAAGAAGGGACACGACAGATTACAGAGGAACGAAATTTCGAATCTGACGACAACTGCGAACCATACGATAGACATTAATCTACAGAAAATAAAGAAGAACTTGACTTTAGAGAGAAAGCATAGCAATCTTTAATAGGAACTTATAGCTAATTATCAGATTATTTATCTAACCTGCACCCTAAACTAGCAATTAACAGTCAAAGGACTACGCGATAAGAGGTATATGAATCTACTATCAAAATCATTAAGTAGAGCTTATCTCATAAGAGGGAGCTAGACAGGCCACATGAGCTAAGCTCTATACTATTAGAGGGAGACACTTAACACAGCAGAGAGCACACGCAAAGTATGATTCATGTCAGGCCGTGAATAATTAAAAACGCTGAAAGAGAAGCACAATAAGGTGCTGTAATAAGCCCTAAGACAGAATTACTAATCCAGGAGCCACCCTCTTCAGTAGAACTACTACAGTAATTAACACGTAATAATAAAGGGCAGCCATCTCATAAATTCCATGACGAGTATGGGTATGCAACTTTAATAAAGCTAGTGACAACAGAAGCCTCAGCAAGCGTACGGAAGGCGATTGCACTTACCGGAGCCCCTGACGAGCATTTCTACACGCTGTATACAGTAATACTTGACGAAATCAACCATGCCCATCAAAGCTTCTACTCATACCTTAACGACGCTCTATAGCAGGCTTCAATCGTAGCTAATGCAGGCATTAAAGAGCTAGGTCTAAATGACCCAGAGCTGAAATCATTCGCAGAGGCAATAGAACAGCTAGACAGCACAAAATGGAAAGAAGCAACAGACATCGAGATGCAGCAGCATCAAGAGAACGGAACGTTTGAACTTATCGAATTACCCACAGGGCGTACAGCGCTAGATGGAAAGTAGGTATTCAAAGTCAAAAGAGGAGCCGACAATCAAATTACCAAGTACAAGGCTAGATTCGTAGAGAAAGGATTTATGCAGCAATTTGGCATCAATTACGACCAGACATATGCTGGAGTCGTACGAGCATCTTCAGTACGAACGATATTCGCACTTGCAGCACTATTTGACCACGACATTATACAGCTCGACTTCGTGACGGCATACCTCAATTCGAACCTCAAAGAGGAAATCTACGTCAAGTAAGCACCTGGTTACGTTCAAAAGAGCAAGGAACATCTTGTCTACAGAGTCAAGAAAGGCCTGTACGGACTGAAACAATCGGCACGCGAGTGGGCAAAACGGCTTACAAGCTTTCTCATCAAAATCGGATTCAGGCCACTTACGGCAGATAACAACGTCTTTGTCAAAGGCACTATCCGCACGGGACTCACGATTACAGTCTACGTAGACGACGTCAAGCTTATTGGCAGCGACAAGCCAGCCATGAAGCAGGTCATCAATCTGCTAAGCAAGGAATTCAAGACGACCAATCTAGGAGGCATTAAGCACTACCTTGGAATGGAAATCAAACGCGACCGCAGCACAAGGACAATTACGCTCTGCCAGCGAGCATACATTGAAAAGATTCTCGACAAATATGGGTATAGCAAACATGGACGTAGGGTAAAAACGCCAATGGTAACAGGTCAACGCCTTGAACCATTTGACGGCATCGCCACTGAAGCTTCAAGACAAGAATTTGCCGCCCAGCTAGGATCGATTATGTACGCCATGATTACTACTCGGCCAGACATAGCATTCGCAGTCTCATCTCTTGCACAGCACACAAATAACCCTGGACCCGAGCACTGGCACGCACTCAAAAGGATCTTCTTCTACCTGCGCAGTACGATCGATTACTGTATCACGTTTGGTGGAGAAAGCAACGACAAAATTACCGGGTATACAGATGCCAGTTTTGCTGAAGATTCTGCAACCAGACGCTCAACGGGAGCCTACATTTTTACCTTGAACGGAGGACCCATCAGCTGGACATCAAAGCGTCAGCTGACAGTCGCTTTGTCGACTACAGAAGCAGAATACATGGCCATGTGTCAAGCCATAAAAGAAGCCATCTGGCTCAGACAATTGCTTACTGAATTGGGACTTCATCAAGAGTCTGTCGAGATTCACGCAGACAATAAAAGCGCTATTGCTTTGGGCAGGAACCCTGAATTCCATAAGCGTAGCAAGCACATCGGCGTACAATACCATTACGTACGAGAGCAGGTACAAAGCGGACGAATCACCACACCCTACCTGCCAACCAATCAGATGGTAGCGGACGGCTTAACCAAAGCTGTCAGTCCAGAATTACACCTTCGATTTATCAATCATTGCAGGCTCGACCCTGACAAAGCAAAGAAGAGGCATGATTAAGACATCTCCAAAAGCATCGTACGCAAGCTTGAGAGGGAGTGTTGGTAAATCTAGAATGAGCAACCTTGCCACTTTGCCACTTTGCCACCACTTTGCCACTTTGCCACCACTTTGCCACCACGGCATTATAAATCACTAGGGATTCGTAATGTCGTTACTGCCTATTGATTATTATGTATTTAATCAGTCATTACCTTCAGTAATGTAGGAATCAATGCAATCATTCCTTTGAAGACAATATTTATGAGAACTTCATGCTGCCAAGTATAACCTCCATGAAATAAATAACTAGTAAACTATTTTATTATAATATATCTATTTATATACTACTAGCTCTTCGTATAACGTCTCTATATCTTTTTTAGTAATCTTTATCAGTCGCCTAAGCGTTTTAAAGAGATGAGTAGGTTTAGTAGAGCAATTATGCTCCCTTATACTATTATAAAAATTATACACTGTTAACTCCCCTATACCTACTTAATCTGCAATTGCCTTAGGGCTCCAGCTAAGCTGTAGAAATTAGTAGATCTTACAGCGTTTATCCGGGTTGTGGCTTCAATTCTTGTAGTACAAGTAGTTTGCTGAAGGTGCTGGGGCAGAAAGAACAAAACAAAGTAGCCCTACCACTTAGAAGGCCTGTAGTATACGTGTTGGATGCAAAAACTATAGCTTTATATATAGATGCAGGAAATTAACTTACCATGGCGCAGTAGTGGCCGGTAGCATGGGTAGATATCAAAATTGCTAATAAAAATAGCAGTAGCGAGATATTTCGCAGTACACTGAGGAATTCGGGCGTTTTACGACTCTAAAAATTAGCTTAGTAAGCGTATTTGCTGCTGAAACTATGGCTTCATGTATAAAATCTACCTACAGGCGTTATGGTGGGTAGATGTTGGGGGTAGCATCCCAAAATATCGCGTTCGCTAACAAATTGTGTGGTGACAAAATATTTCGCGATGCGCCAAGGAATTCCAGCGATTTTTGCATACGCTAAATCTCGCTTAGGACTCAAAAAAAAACTAGCTCCTTTCGTCTCCAACTAAATATAATGTGCCGCTTGCAGCATCACATATTCCGTCAACGAGCCAACTTTTAGCGATCGCATTAGCAGCGATGGCAGGGCTACTAGATTGCGCGACCGAACTATTACTCGATATTTATCAGTTCTTGGACAACATCAATGATGCGCTCCATCTAGCGCGATGCTCTAAGCGTATCTATACGGTGTTCGACACCCATCAGTTTCAGATCATGAAAAGTATTATAGTAAGTACAAATTCACCAGTGGCGATTACGGTCAGCCGTATCTGCCGCTCTGTAGGTATTTGGCTCACTATTACCAGCTCTCTTCCAGCATTCATGCTCTGTCATTTCCAAGACACTTTCCAGCACTTTTCTTCGAAACATCTTAGCGGTCCTCATGATCCTACGCCGGCTGAACTGCATCCACCATCGTCCCATTTTGAACAGTGCTTGCATGCGGAGTCCCTAAGCGACCAGCAAATTTGGGATATTGTGGCTCGTTGGCAGGGCCTCCGGCCACTTTAGCACTTATATCTTGATCCGGCTAATAAATTCCAAGTACACCGAAGGTCCGTCACTCGGCCTTTCTTCAACTTGATGAATCGGTTATTTCTGGAAAATGAGTAGTAAGTATCATCTCGTCCCTTGCACAAGACCTTCCCATCGCTGTGTAATCGCTTGGGTGAATGCTTCGCGACGCTGTTCAGGGGCATGAAGAGATGAGAAATCGATTTTCACATGACTTCCAATCTCGGATCAACCGCGAATGCAGTGTACTAGCAAGCAAAGTTGTCGGCGTCGTGCACCATAGGTTTCTGTTATACAGGTGTCGTGTAATAAAAGTACATCATATAACATGATCATAAGGTGCTCATGAAGATCTAAGGGTGAGTCTCGGCCGGTCCCAAGAAAGTGGCGTGGTCGTTGCACGTGCTTGCGGATCTTGTGGAAGGGTTCGATCCGCTCGTCGTGATCGTTCCGGACCGGTAGCTCTCCCTCCAAGATATATTGCTAAAATGGGTCCTCAAGTCAAGCCTGGGACCGGAAATCTTTGGTGCGCATAACAAATTATGCTTGTGGCCTTCGACAAGCTTTTCACCACGGGCAAAGCTTTGAGACGAGAAAACTCCCCGAGGTACTAAAATTCCAGTGACAAGACTTAAAGGTATAAGTGCTGCGCTCCGTCCACCAACGATATTACTAGTAGTAATAGCTTTAGCCCTTGCGCGAATATACATCTCAGTCCATTCAACGCGTGATATGCGGCTAGCGGATGCGAACAATGAGGTGGTAGGGTTAGCAAGTCAATTGCATTCTCCATGCAGAAAGCGATAACCTTTGCAGTAATATGGCTGCTATGGCTATCCATGATTAATAGTCGCCGCGCCGTAGGGTCGTCAGGACGCGTTGAAGGCTCGAAAACGGTAGTTAGCCACTCGTAACCATGGCTATTAGACGTCCAGCAGCTTCTGCTAGTTGAGAATCTCCAGTTCTGAGGCGTGTGCGTAGGTATCCACGCGCTGTTGGTATGTTTCGCCTTGGGAATAATTAAGGGAGGCGTAGCAGCCCCAGCAGCGCTTACACACTCAATCGCTGTTATCCATTCTTGTTGGCTTCCAATCTGCTTCCAGCTAGGTGACTCGCGTATATTGACCAAAGCTCTTGATGATTGACTTGCCCCAACTGCAAACTCTGATTAATCCATGTTGTAAACCTGCTCGGGCGGGTACTGGTGTTGTATAAAAAGCTCCGTTACCGTGTCAAACCACTTCTTTACAGCCTCATAACTTGTTGCTTTGAACCGCGCACTTTCAATCTGACGAGTCCAGATGCCTTTAATCTCAGCATGTCGGGTTTTAAAGCGGTCCGGCCAACGTAGGCCAAATAAATTTCTGTCTGTACTGCGATTCGATATTTCTCGCCCGCTCAGGGCTGCCCCCTGTACACAGTAAGCATGCATATGCAGCTTGAGCCGTTGCGCGATAGTTCTGGAATGTTCTTTTAGTTTAGGCAGCCACGCAAAATTTCCTTAACTTTAGCTAGCTAGTCCTTCAGTTGCGACCCCACCAGTCCTTTTCTTACCTTTTATCCATCTTGGAAGTTCTAACCATGGATCACTTGAGTATGGCGGAGGAAACAGTTCAAGGAGGTGCAACCCCGCACCTATGCCGGCATTGCGAAAAGATCGTATTTACATTGGGCGACTCAATTTCATTCCCATATAGGGAAGTAGAACAAGCACACGAGGCCGGATGCAGATTTTTCCGACTAATCCTCGAAAAACGTCCTATCGCAGATACCTCTTGGACTTCTAGATGCCCGACGCTAGTCGTATATTGTGGTGAGCACGGGAATCTTGATTTCCGCTGGATGGATGGTGCAACCATATTGTTCGACTCAGTCGATCATTGGATCGATGCATCTCCCATTTTCGCACCGAAAGGCAGCCCCGCTTCTGCTCACTTCAGAGCCAGGCTCTTGAACCCTAAGCCAGGATCAGAGAAGAGCATTGGTCTTATGCGTCGTTGGATCCGTGAGTGTGACGTAAGGCACACGCGTTGCAAGGAATTACGAAAGGTACTCCGCCAGCAATGCCCTACTCGTCTAATCGACGTTGGCAATGAGAAGAGTATGGACGTCCGCATATGTTCCACCGCCACTAAAAGCGCTGTTCGATACGCAGCTCTCAGCTACTGCTGGGGAGGTGAACAGCAATCGAAGACGATACACGCAAAACTGAAAGACAGGCTCCGAGGATTTCCGCTCGAGGAGCTCCCAAAAACTATTCAGGATGCGGTGATCACCACGAGAAGACTCGGGCTACAATATCTCTGGGTTGATGCAATATGCATTATCCAGGACGACGAAGCAGACAAGGAACGAGAACTAGCGATCATGTATCAGATATATTCTGGCGCTTCCGTCACCATTGAGGCAGCAAGAGCAGAAACAGCCAATGATGGCTTTCTCCAGCACCGGAATGTGAACCAATGTTACGGAACGGTGTGCAACGTAAAATACCGCCGAAGTTCGGTAGGTATTGGAGATATTGGATCAAGCTTGCTCTCTGCAAACCGTTTGGATATTACATACGATGATCCTATTGACTCGAGAGGATGGACTTTTCAAGAGCACCGCCGATCTCTCCGCACTCTTCGATTCGGATGTAAACAAACAGTATGGGAATGCCCACAAAGTCTTCGTGTCGATGGCGGCGAACCCTACATTGAGAAGCTATCAAGCGAGAGCCTATTCACCGGTACGGTGGCCGACTTACCCTACCCATACCAACTCAAGGATACAAGTCACAGACATGAGCTGAATCGCGCACTTGAAGCTTGGCAACAGTTAGTGGACGAGTATTCTAGGCGCTCTCTAGGCCAGAGGACGGACAGACTACCTGCCTTTGCAGCTATAGCGGAGGCTTTTGGAACCTTTTTGCAGGTGGTACCTGAACAGTATCTTGCGGGTCTTTGGGCTTTCGATATTAGTATGCAATTGCGATGGCGACGGCCGGACGACATGCTAGGAGGTGGGTGGTGCAAAGAGAGGCACGGACCAACATGGTCCTGGGCTTCACTGGACGGTCCTGTAACTTTTGACCATCCTCGACTGCCGTGGGGTGAGGATACGCTTCAGGTGGTCTTGGATGAGTGCCAAGTTCACTGGAAATCGCCAGATTTTAAGTACGGTGAAGTGGAGTCTGCGCGTCTGACAGTCAATGGATTTTTGCGCCCATCGCTTTGGATGAAAGGGTGTTTTCTCGGATGGCACCTTGGTATACAACGTATGATTGACCTCCCTTTGGAGGTATATTGGGATTATTGCGAAGAGAGGCCTCCGGTAGTATGGTGCTTGGAAATCAACAGAAAAATCTCGAAGGTCGAGAAGACTTCATGCGGTATACTCCTGGCTAAGTCGGTCGGTAACGTCTATAAACGGCTGGCTTACTTCAAATTCAACCACGACGAAATCCCACAAGAGCCAACTGAGGCAGAGCTGGACAAACGAGGCTTACCACTTGACTCAAATTGGTTCTATAACGGTGGATATCAAAAGATTTGTATCGAGTAGATATTCGAAGCGGCTAATAAGTCTTGACAACTGTTGTCCATCATTCGTAAGAGCCTTGACCAAATTTGACCAGTCGCACCGATCGATCAAAAGCTGGATATCACTGCCTGAATGCCCTTCTCCCGAACTAGGCGTGAGGTATTGTGGGCCAAAGGTGCTGAGCTGAAAGGGCGTTGTATTGACTGTTGCTGCTTCGTCCAATCCGTCAACAGAACGCCAAGTAACATTCGTCAGCTCGGAGAGATAGCCACGTATTTAAACCTCTGGACCCAGCTCCATTCCTCCGGTTAGAGAACTCAGCAAACCCCCCATCACAATGGCTACTTTTAGCACTCTTCCACTGGCCACTTCGCTTCCTATAAAATATGTTCCTTTCGATCCTTCAGCACTCAAGCGCAAGACGAAATCGAAGCCCAAGGCCAAGGAAGATAATTAGTCTGACCGTACTTTAGTAATCCTGCTTTGGCTTGCGTCTCCATGCCTCCGCTCATTGCCATTTATGAAGTCCAGACCGCGCATTTCATGAAAAACGTCGGCAGGACTGGGGTCCAATCATCGATTGGAAGAACACCACGGTTATAGACATTTGTTAGGATGGCGATAGTGGCATGAAATGGTTCCAACAGGCAGCCAATCCAGGAAGCTTTTCGATAGAACCCTCATGGTCGGACAGTGTTTCCTCCCGCGGTCACTGCTTGCACCAACGTCGCACAGTGTACTCGCTCCACCGCTTCCAGCCTTCCCGCGACGCCCTTATTTACCTATCTATTCCCTTGGTCTGACTTTGCAGTTGGACTTACAAGATGTCGGGCGCACAACGAGAATCATGGGTGACACTGTCCTACCAACTGTCATACCGCTAATCTTGCATTCCAGTATTTGACCCAGCACGATGCCACCGCAAGATGGAGAGGACAGACCAGTTCCGTATCTGGACAACCACTTCAATTCCAACGACGAATAGCCATTGTACCTGCAAGGGAAACGGAGGGGATGTTGCAAATGCAAGGCCATGGACTAGCAGTGGTAAAGATACCGCAAAGACGTCACAGGCAAGACTGACTGATCTTCCTGTAAGCCAATCTTTGCCTGGGTCATTCGACCGAAATAGTTGCGCAAGCAGATAGCACACACCAGAGTACGGCTACCGAATCCAGCCATACGCAACCCGAAACCTCGCAGACACTTGCATCTGGATACAGGCGGGGCGCCGCTGATGCGGAGTCCGGCGCTTTTCAGGAATGCCACACTGGACATAGCTGGATGAAGAATGTTCCCGACCAAACGGGAGAGAACTTGTTGCTTGAAATGCTGGAAACATGGGGGAAACAGGTTCAAGAAGACTGGGTTGAACCTCAGGGATCCACAAATGAAAGATAGTGATCCAACCCGGACTCCATATACCTTTTTATTTAGTCGCACAGCGACTGGGCTGCTAGCAATAAAAGGGGAACACATCAGCCGACCAAGGAGTGCAAATGTCTAATAGTCCCAGAAATCTTTCTCGCCGAATTTGTTTCCAATGAGTGCCTTTCCGTTCTTATCAACCTCTACGTCATGGCACTTGTGAAATGCTCCTCCTGCCTCCCCTTTCCAGTCACTACTAAATGCGTCCCCCGAATCTCTATGCATTAATCAGATCATCATCATGATCAATCGTCATCTGAAGCGACCGATTCCTCCGCGTGCTCGCTTGATAGATGAGGCTTAACGTGGGGGAAGTTCCGTCGGCGCATATATTGTATTGTAATCCACTCGTTGCCCATTGCACCGCTTCCTGCCGGGGGGTCTTTGCGAGGGGAGTCAGAAACTTTTCGCGGCGGGCGCGATGGAATGTGCCAAGCTTTCTTCATATGGCTGTACAGTGACTGACGACTCATTGCTGCCAAGCGCCGAGAAGCTGACCCTCCAACACATTAAACTGCGTGGCTACTCTGTGTCGAACTCATTAAAAAATTATGCCGTTATGGCCTTCTCCTTAGCAGCTCTTGTACATGTAGAGAGGGTCGACTGAAGGATTGGTCAAATTGTCAGCATGACTGCATTCCCTCTGGCCACCTAATAGCGAATATTGACCTTTCTCGGGGGAACGAGCATTCTATCCAGTCAACAAGCATCTGCTAGCTTATTCTCTAACGGATGCTCTATTCCCTACAGCCAAACTCATATTCGTGTTAAGTCGTGTCGCAGCCTTGTTCACCCATGGAGCATTTATTGGTAAAGGGGCGATCCAAGAAAATAGATCCAGCCACCTAAAACGGAAACCATGGTGGCCCACTAGGGCTTCACAGTTTGGCATCGAAAGCTAAGGTAATATAAAAGGTAGACATGACTGTAGGGGAGCATATCTAAACACCGCGGTTTAGAGTAACCTTGCACGCCAGTCCCCTTTCTTTTCAATTCTTCAAGCTCCACAGACAGAGCTCAATTCACTTGGACCATGAGGAACAGCTCTGTCTTGAGGAAATTTAATCAGCTGGCCTCCCGAGGATTACTTAATTCTCGGCTGACAGGTCAGATTCGAGTTGGCGTGAACAGGTTTGTAAGTTGTTTCAATCATTCTATTAGCACGCGGACGGAATAAGTGTTCTGTAGCCTTTTTATAAATCGCACTATAATGACAACGGGCACTAGGGGAACCAGTATGTCACTGCCGATGGTGCTCCTTGGTATTTATACCGTAACAAGTGGGTTTGCAACTCAAAGGAGAAATAGCGCTGTTTATAGCTCGGCTGTAGGGACGGAAGCACATTTTATTACCATCCGGATGGAAAGAAGCTCTACCATAGTAGCGCCACCAAAAAAAGGACGGACGATCCGAAGTAAGGCTGCTTTGTACGTCTTTGCAGCGATTGTGACACATGTATGCCAGCATACATGTAAGACGGGATTGGAATCTGGTGCTGGCCCTGGGAGCAACAGTCCTATTATTCTGATAACCTCAATTCGGCTCTTACCATCTTCGAACTTAATGTCCTCATTCGCATATTCCCAGTTGCGGGTGTTTGGTGGAATTCGAGAGACTGAAAATCGAGAAGAGTCAAAGCTTGACCGCACTGACTCTTCGCTCCCCACATCAATCCAAAGGATAAGTATTGTACAGTACTCGTCCTTGTAATCAACATACTTTAATGCTAGCTGTGTCTCCCCGCCAACAGGATTGCGTTCGATGATCACAATAAGTGTAGGAGGCATCTTGGAACAAAACTTTGCATAATTGAAACTGTTGTTCAAAGCCACTTTGTAGGTCCTGCTCTTTGAAGTGCGACTTGAGTTGCGTCCAGACACAGCCCGAGATCAGATTCATCAGGCAGGAAGACAATCGTCGTCATCGTAGTCGTCGTCTTTGCTTCTATCTGTCTCATTTGCTGAATGGCTGCGGAGGGAGATGCCAAGAGATCTGCTTCCGGGGCGGGGTAAAATCTCAGCGATGCGGTTGGGGAAAGCCGGTGTTGCAAGCGGGCTGTACCGCCCATAACGAAATCGGCTTCACCGTTCGAGCGTGCGAAGAACTCCGCCCCACTAGTTGTACAGGGGTGTACCATGCACTTGACCATACATAGCGTCTAAAAAGGGACTCGGGAGTTGAACCCAGGCCCAAGTTCGCGCATGTTACGCTTGGCCTGTTTCCATGCTTTCCCTGACCTGTAATTCCAAGCGGGCGCCAAAAGTGCCTCCCATTACCGGCCCGACGTGGCACTGGATTATTTGCTGGAGCGAGTTCTCAAATTCTAGGTAAACTAACAGCGTATGTACTGTACGTTTGGACTTGTTTCAGGGTCGAAACCATCCTGAAGATCAGTTTCGGCATCTGCCTGTGAGGACGCCAGCGGCTCTTATCCAGTCACGCCTTTCCAGTACGCCTAATTCGAACCGCCTGAGAGCCAATTGTAGGGCTACACGCATACCACACCGGAGGCTCTTTCCCTTAAAGTTCGAACGGGGGTTCTCAGAAAAAATTTTCACAGCCATGACTGTCTGCCTCGTTTCATCGTCAATCCGGGAATGTTGCTTCATTCGCTGAACTTTGCCCGGCATACTTCATCATTGCCGGTCAGGTGTGAGCGCGCAAAATTCGCGCGTCGAGAAGAGAAGATAAATATGAACACGCGTCCAGCGAGCGGAGCAAGACTTGTCGACAGAGCACTTTCAAATTTGCACACCTGGGAATAGTGACTGCCATAAGATCTATTTCCTTCAGCCTCAGCATCCGCAATGGCTGATCCGGCGCCTAGAGGACTGCACTACCGACTGCGCCCGCGGCAGGGCAAGCCGCGCGAGCTACCAAGTATTTGAAATCCCTGACCACAATGTTGTCGATAGACGTCATACGTGAGCTGAAGCTAACTTTTATCGGCAGGGAGTGGCGACGTGATGCAGAGTCAGGCTAGAGCTGGTACACCTACTGGAGGTGAAGATACTGGTAGCGAGGATGTTGGTAGCGAAGATGCTGGTGATGAAGGCCCTGGTGGTGAAACTAATGGAGGTCAACCTACTAGTGGTGAAGCTGCCACCCCGCCAAACGCACAGGTCTCTACTCGGATCGACACCGGGCATTTTAATGCAACCTTGTACGGAGTCGAGTTAATGAACGCATATAAATGCACTTCTAAGGTAAATCCTGTATTCAGGAATGATCTGTTCGAGGCTAATCAAGTTGAGCATTTAGGGTCTGTCCATCGAGCAAATTCACTTCAAGTAGAAGCCATGATTGGCAGGAACTGGTCTGGGGCAAGGAGGGTTCGGGAAAATAGACATTTGTTGGCAAAACCGCGATGGGGCAACCTTGCTACCTTGTGCTATTATGTGTAACCGAGCAAGGGGTGTGTAACCGAGCAATACTCGATTATTCTCATTCCGCAATTACTTTCATTCCATTATTGTTTTCATTTCGTTGTCGTCATTCCAGCTCATCTCGCTCGTTAGATGGAAGAGGTCAGGTCTTGGCAGCTAGAAGTACTCATAAACATTGTCTTGAACATGGATTAATTGAATTGAATGCTTGAGGTAATGACTGATTAAGTACATAATAATCAAATAGGCAGTAATGACAGTATGACTCTTTGATGACTCACGACGCCATGTGAGTTCTGCCTGCCTTGGCGCGAGGTAGCAATGGTTGCCTATCGCGGTTATGCCAACATTGCCCATGCTGTAGACACAGATGGTCCGGTTATTGCGGACATCATATAGAGGAAAATCCGGGCCCAACGAGATAGACGTTAGCATTGCATGTAACAGAATGCAGAGAGGAGCAAGGTAGAAACCACCGTGTGGTAGAATTGAGAGCTATCTAGGAGGTATATGTACTCCAAGGTGGGATACGTAATCTGCTGACGCCATGAGGGTCATGTGTGAGAGACGACGAAAGCGCTACTTGGTGACATTGCAGATCACAGCTACGGGCGGAGCGGAATCTCTCGTCGTGGACGCCTCCAGCTAGCCGCCGCGACGTACATGGGAAGGGCGGGCTGGGCACGCATCAGGACGATAACCGCACACCTCCCGGGAGATGTTAGGGACAACCTACATAAGCCCCGCTAAGCCGGGAACGTTATAGAACCAAGGCGGCACAATTTCCAGTACCAAATTAGCTGTAACGAAATGATTTCGCAGTAAAATACTTACGGATTTCTTACCATTACCGGCGCCCCGAGTGCAGGCAGGTAATCAGGGAGATGTTAGGCCGCCTTAGCCCTAACTTCAGTGGTCTAGTTCAATGGATTTAGATGGTAAGTAGATAAACCTTTGCTATCATTACTTTGACTTTTGTATGGGAATTTGTATGCGCAAGAACTTATTAAGATGTCTATCGTTTCGTCGTCCCCCTTCCTTTACCATCTACGCCAACTGAGTAGCTGCCCTATACACTTACACGAATTATACCCTACTCAAGCCCGACGTTCGGTAACGCTAAGAGTAAGATAGATAGTAAAGTAAAAAAGTGTCGTGGCCGCCCTGTCTTACCTGTGTCCTTTATAAGCAGCACTGGCGACTTTACGCGTTTAAGGTCAACGTCGCCAGCAGCTATAGAGAGTAACTAAAAATAAGACCTTAAAGCTAGAAGATGCTTTAGAGGCTTCTTTAAAGGCTTTTCAACGCTACTAGCAGCACTAAGGCAGAGTACTTATAACTAAAGCTCGTAACCATTATCACCGCCCACTTACTGTTTATATAGATATTATAACAGGGGATTGATATAGCAGCGAGCAAACACTATGTGGGATGAACAGAAGATGAATTCTGCCGAGCTAGAAAGTGGGCAATGGGCCCTTTATCCTACAGTCTCGAACACCTTCGAGGCGCGAGTGCGACACCAGTGTTACACTTGGGTGTCTCAGAGCTCATCACGTGAGGTGATGTTCACCCAGTCGTGTAATGGTGCTCACCCAGGTGTCCCATATCGTTACAATTGCCCCTCTTCTTGGATAGCTGTCCCAAGCTATTATCATAAAGCGATTTCCTTGTGTGAAGAATAAAAACAAATAGTAAAAATAAGTAAATATAGAAGTTAATTTATATAGAAAATAGCTTGTTATAAACAATAGAATTAGCTTTAAGTTTAGTAATAAGTAATTACAAAATTAAATAAACTTCTTAAAAAAAAAATTTATTATAAGTACTAGTATATTTAGTTTATATATATATATATATATATATATATATTAAAAGGTATTTAATATAAATATTAAGTTATAATATATAAATATATAAAAAATAATTTAACATATTAAGCTAAAAAAAAAAAAAAATTTAAAATACTTTAGTTTTAAAGGTATAAAATTAGAAATTATATCTAATAGTATATATATACTAAAAACCTAAAATACTATACTTATTAAAAAAATTATATCTTAAAGTTTTTAAAATAAAAATATTACTTTTTTTAAATAAAAAACTACTAGTAAAATTTAAAAGCTATTGTATATTTTAATAAATTAATATAAGCAATAAAAGTACTTAATAAATTTAGTAAAGTATTATAAAAAACTAAAAAAATTATAAAATTTAAATAAGTGAAATATATATACATACATACATACATATATATATATATATATATATTTAAAAATAAAACTATATTTAATTTAAAATTAAGAAGTAAAAAATTAGGAAAAAAAATTTAAAACTTAGTATTAATATAAATAACATTAATAGTATTATAAAAAAAGCTATTTAAATTTAAAAACTACTACTTTAAGTATAAGTAAGTATAAAGAAAAAGTTAACTAATTATATTAGTATTTTTTAATTATAGCTTTTTATAAATTAAAAGTAGTATTTTACTTATTTAGTTATTTAAGTTTATTATTAAAATTAAGCTTTAGTATTTAACTTTAGTTAATAAAGCTACATATAGTAATTTATATATTACAACTATAATTTAAGCTTAAAATATTACTTTAAAATAAATTTATAATATTAATACACAAATTAAATTAGTTTTATAATTTAAAATGTAATTATAAAAAGTAATTTTAAGTTTATTAGTTATATAAATATTATACTAAAACTTTTAAAATAAATTATAATTATAATTAAAATTATTAGTAACGTATTTTATAAGTGAGCTAGTTAAATAAGTGAGTTAATTAATTTACTAAGACTATATATTAAGATATTTAATACTATAATATCTTTACTTATTAACCTGTAATTGATTTCTAAAGAAGCTCGAATATAGCTTATTATTTAAGCTCTTAAAATAGGCTAAATATTTAGCCTCTAATTTACTACACGTATTTTTAATATTCTCTTCTTAAGTCTATAAATACAACACGCTAGAATTCCCTTATAATATAATATTAAGTCTAATTTAATAAATCTAATAGCAACTAAAGAGGAGGTAATAAAATAGTATATACTTAAACTAAATTTAAGAGAATTTGCCTTTCTACTTAATGCTATTTAAAAGATAGCTAATAAACTATTAGCTAAATAAAAAAAAGATCTAGTAAATATAAACTAGCTATATAACTTTATTAAGTGCACTATAGGGCTTAAAATAAAGTATAATCAGAAACTAAACTACTAGTATTATAAATAGAAAGAACTAGTAATTATACAAGCTTAGTTTAACCTTATACATAATATAAAGACTAAATATAGTATATAAGATGAAAATACATATAACTTTAATAAATCTAGCTTTTAGATAGGTATAATAACCTAGTAAAAAGTTATTAGGCTCTAAAAAATAGCATTAACTAAAAGCTATTTAGCTAGGTAACTAGGAGTAGATTATAATAATCTAAGGTATTAACACATTAAAATACATACTTCTACTCTTTATTATTTATAAAAATAAAAACTATTTCTCTACTTAGTACTAGGAAGTTAACATATTATTTTAATAGATATTTAGAGTCTTTAATAATGGCTGGATAATAAATAAGCTTAGTTTCTAGTAATTAAAGCACTTTAATACGCATATAAAAAAGCATACTATAAGTATATACCATTTATTAATTCTAAATAACTATAAAAGCTATAACTTACTAGAATTTACTGAATACTGTAAAGAGCATAAAATAGTTATTTTATATATACTACTACATTCATTACATATCTTATAGTTATTAGATATTAGTTATTTTTTACTATTAAAAATAGTATATAGACGCTAAGTTAAGAAGCTAATATATAACTAGTTTAATTATATTATGAAAATAAAGTTCTTACTAGCCTTCTAGGACGCGTTTAATGCGTTTATTACTAAAAAGAATATTTAAGAAAGTTCTTAAAATACTAGTCTAGTTCTATTTAATCTAAATAAAGTAATATTAAAACTTAATGTTTAATTACGTATGTTTATACTCTCTACTATATAAGATACCCTATAGCAGTTAAAAATCTCTAGTAACTATTTTAAATTTAGGTTGTAATTAAAGCTGATTAGTAATAAATTAGGTAGCTTATTATTTTCCTTAAAGGAAGAATTTAATTAGCTTATTAAAAACACCTTTTTAATAGCTTATTAGATAGTGTTATAGCGTGATTAAATTACTAAGCTTAAAGTAGCTAATAAGGTTATAAACTAATAGAAATAGTGTAAAAGAAAGTGTATTTAGTAAAAAAAAGTCCTTACCTTTAAAGCTAGCTTATAGTTAGTTACTAAAAAGTTTATTACTATAATTTCTAGTAATAAGAAAAGTTGGGGTAACGCTAGGGTAAATAGAATTAAACTAATTTAAAAATATTATAAAAACTATAGCAGGACTAGACATAATACTTAAATATACTAAATTAATAAAGAATCTACTATAAAATGCAGCAGCAATGAGGAATTAGAGATAGATTATAATAAAATAAAGTAATTTATTATATAGTTTATTATATTTAGTATAGTTTTAGTAAATTAATTAGCTCGCTTATTTAACCAGCTTACTTATAAAATACGTTAATTTTATATATAAAATGTATTTTAAAAGCTAAAATAAATGTAAATACTACTTATAGAATTTACAAAAACTATTAAATAATATTAAGTAAAAAATAATAAAGTGTTTTATTAATAATTATTAATACTACAAAACTTTTTTTAAACATTTACTATTTTTAAATAAATTAAATATTTAATAAAGTATTTTTATTATACTTTTAAGTAATTTTTTTTTTTGGTTTATAAGTAAGTTAAGCTATACTAAAAATGAAATAGAAATTAATATATTTAAAAAAATTTACCTATAAATATTTTAATATAAAATTATACTAATAAAATATAAAAAAAATTAAACTAGAGTAAAAAATTTTAGGCTTTGTTTTATATTTTTATATAGTACTTATAAGTTCTAATTTTAAATTTTTAATAATAATATTTATAGTAAAATTAAGTTTATGTTATAAAAATTATAAAAATATATTATATTATATTTTTATCTTTTTATTATAAATAGAGTAAACATTTTCAAAAATTTTAAATTTAAGTTAATAAAATACTATTAATATTATAGGTTGCTAACTTACTAACGTAAATTATACTAGTAACTAGCTGTCTAATTAATTATATTATACTTTAGTTAGTTCCCTCGCTTCCGGATCGGATAGCTTATTAAACTTAGTAGAAGTTAGTTAACTTAGTAAAAATAGAAAGAAGTAATTACAGTAAGTTAAGGTTTAATAGGATAGTATTAAACTATTTCACTTAAGGTGTGAATCTTAATTTTAGAGTAACTATAAAGAATTAAAAGTAGCCGTGAGCTGTCTAATGCCTTATACTTATACTAAATCCTCCATACGTACATTGTATACCGACCGGAAGTATATTAGATACTGCTAGAGGCTGCTAGAGCTGCTAGAGGTTTTGTTACCTCACTCCTTCTCTATCTGCCAAGCCCTACTTTTATTATGTGGGTAAATGCTCTGAATCTGTTCACATAGTTCTATATCTCTATCCTTGCTTCTTGGCCCTCGCCTTGGCCTATGCCAATGTATCCCGTGCCTATTTATAATTCTTCCTTTTAAGCTTAAACATACGTTTCTATTCTAGAGCTTTATTGGCTGTTGTTGCCAGTTCCCTCAGCTCTTTAAGTGTAGTTGCCTTCTTGTTACCGTCTGTAACACTATCCCCCTCTTCTAAGTCTTTGTCTTGGAAGATAGTTTCTTCCTTTTATAAGTAGTATAAAGGTAGCAGGTCTTCCACTCTATGCTCTAGACTGTAAGACTCTTAACTCCCTTTCTTTTTCACTCAGCTTTCTAATAATGACACGTCCTGAGTCGTCTCTAATACGTGCTTACTGCCTAGCTTCTTAGATCCATAACGAACCCCGTCACATGCCAACACCCTGCTTGAACTGTTTCTACTAAGGTAATAATTACCTAGTAAACCTAAGCTCCGGCTGTTACTTAGCCTATACTAATCGCAACGTGAAGTGTGATCTAATTATATTATAATTAGAATAGAATCACCTTAACCGTAACAAAGTAAAGCTTTGCCATTAGCTTAATTCTATTAAGGATTAATGTTCTGAACTTCGTTCTTATGAGTTACGACTTCGTCGTGAACTCATGCAGGTAAATTCAAAAGAGAAGAAAATATTTAATTAAGAGATGGCCTTAATTTGTGAGGTCTAAGCTCTTAAAGAGGAAGAGGCTTGTTCCTGGGGTTAAGAAACTCACACACTATAACCTATAGTTTAAGCTTCTTCTCAGCCTGTCGCTTCGCCCTTCTTATCCTTTAGTTTTAATTAGAATATGCTGTATTTGTTCTATTCTTGGAATATATCCTTAGAGTAAGCCCTTCCTGGCTCGTCTAATAGTAGTAGTCAATTAGCTCTAAACTATTTTTTAGGTTCCTGATTGGCTCCCACGTGTTATCCTTAGGTCTATAATTCTTCTATCTAACCAAATACTTCTACTAATATCTAAACCACTGATAGTCTAAAATCCGCTGGACTTCGTACTTAGTAGTGTCTTCCTTAAGTTTAAGTCTTATCTATAGTTTAGTGTTCTATAGTGCTGGTTCTAGTAACGAAACATAAAAAACTAGGTAGATTCTTATGTCCTTGGGTAGTTATAGTTCGTAATTTACAGGTCCTATTTATCTTTTAACCTTAAATGGTCCTAATTTGATGTGATCCAGTTTTTTTAATGGTTGTTTTATTTCTAAATTTTTTTATAATAGAAAAACTTTATCCCCCTCCTTAAAGGTTAGTCTCTTAATCTTAGATTTATCTTTCTATTACTTGCTAAGGTCTCCTTTTCCTTACTATTTCTTAATAAAGTTATTATAACTTTTTAACCTTTATTCTTGCTAATTCTGATATCTTATTTAGCTTCTGCGGTTCTCAATAAGCCGTAGGTTCATAACCATAATTTATAAAGAATAGTAATCTTCTAGTAGTTAATGACTTTGCAGAGTTATATATAAACTCAACTATCAGTAATAAGTCAATCTAATTATCTTATTATTCATTGATATATATTTGTAGATATTATTCTAGTGTTTGGTTTATCCGTTCTGTCTATCTATCCGTTTATAAATAAAATACTATTAAGAGTCAATACTTAGCTCCTAGCTTCCTAATAAACATTTTCTAGAATATTAATGTGAATAATTTGTCTCTATTGGTGATGAATTCTTATAACAATTCATATCATACTATTAATAGTTTAATTAATAATATCGCCAATTCGTCTACTTTAACTTCTGTGTATGTTAGTTTAAAGTATGCGTACTTTATAAGTTAGTCTACTATAACTAGTATCATATCATACTATTAGCCTTAAAAGGTGGTTATTATTAGTATTCTTGTAATAAAGTCTATTATAACTGATTTCTATAGTAGGTCTGATAAAAGAATTAGTTATATAAGTCTATATTTCTTATATCTTAATACTTTATTCTTCTTACATTTAATGCATTCTGAAAGAATAGTTCTGATCTTTTTCTATATACCTGGGATCTAAAAGTACCTGTTAATCCATTCTATAGTCTTTTTAATCTTTTAATGTTTATATATCTTAGCTGAATGTTAGTCTCTAATAGATTTAGTCTATAATACTTTTAGTACGAAAATAGTTCCTATTTCATGCTATTATAGTCGTCTATAGTTGTATTCTCTAATCCGTTTTTACTATGTATTTTTGATAATGACTATAGGTTTAATATCTATTTATAAGCTTCTTAAGAATCCGTTTGTTTTTTACTTAAGTATTATATTATAGATTTTTAGTATATCTCTTATATAGTCTACTCTTTAACTAAGTGTATCAGCCGCTGTATTTTCTTTTCCTAATTTATAAAGTATTTAAAAGTTAAAAGTAGAAACTAATTCCCACTATCTAACCTATTATTAATTTAATTTTTTTATTATTATAAATACCGTTAGATTCTTGTAGTCTGAATATATAATAATCTAGTGCTTAATTCCTTCTAAGTAATATCTCTATTTCTTAAATACTTAAACTATTACTAATAGTTTCTTATTATAAATATTATAGTTTAACTTAGTAGTTGTAAGTTTATAAGATAAAAAGTCTACTAGATATTTATATCTATTATTCTATACTTATAGTAGAATAGCTTTTATAGCTTTGTCTAATACATCTACATGTATCTCTATTTAAAGTCATAAATTAAATATCTTTAGTATTAGTAGTTATTAGAATATTTTTTTTAGTATTATGAAAGCGTTTTCTTCGCGTTATTTCTACTTAAATTATTAATCCTTTTTAAGCAATTCCATTAAAGGTAATATGATTTTTAAATAATTCTTAATAAATTATTAGTAGAAACCTATGAATCTAAGAAAAGAATAAACTTTTTTTGTTTTTATTAGTATAGGCTAAGATAGTATATCTCTTACCTTATCTAGGTTAACTACTATCTTATTTTAGAATACTAAGTATCTTAAGAACTTAATTTCTGTCCTATAGAATATACATTTTTCTATTTAAATATATAGCTTATGTTCTTTAAGCTTTTATAATACTTTTTTAGTATACTTAATATATTCTTTTAGCATTCTATTTATATATACTAATATATTATCAAAATATACTATTATGAATACGTTTAGGTATTCTCTTAGTATATAGTTAATAATTATCTAGAATGTTGCTAGTGCATTGGTTAGTTCTATTAATATAACTAGGTACTTAAATAATTTATATCTTATTTTAAATATAGTCATCCACTCGTGTTCCTTAGCTATTTATATTTAATAGTATTTATTCTTAATATTAAAAAGGCTAAACTATTTTGCTCCTTTGAGTTTATTTATAAGTTCTAAAATTAGTAGTATTAGGTAGCGATTTTTGACTATAGCTTTATTAAGGTATTTATAATTAATATATAATTTTGGCTTCCTATTCTTTTTTAGTATAAAGAATATTAGTAATGCTATCTTACTTTAGCTTATTTATATATATCCTTTCTATTAATTTTTTTTATAAGAATCTTCATAATTCCTCTTATTAGTGTATAGGTACTTGATATAATAATCTTAGTTTTAAATCTATTTTTTTTCTTAAGCATAATTTTATAGTCTTAGTTCTAGTATTCTAGTAACTAGTTTTTAGCTTTCTTAAAGAACTGTTTTCTAAATTCTTCCTGGTATTCATTTAGTATAATAAACGTAGTGTCGTAAAAAATTACTTTTTTTATTTATATTATAACTTTTATTTATTTATAGTAGCTTTTTCTAGTTCCTATAGACTTTATTTTCTAATTAATTAGCAGGTTCTATTATACTAGCTAATTTTATCCTAAGATAAAATCCTTACTACCTAGATCTATAATTTTAATATAGTAGTTATCTGTGTAACTTGCTGCTCTAATAGTTACATTTCTTATTTCAAGATTAATTAGACTTTTTCTGAATGCTATTAAACTATTATCTATGTATCTTACTTATATAGGTTTATTTAAAACTCTAGTTAGTATCTAATATCTTTATGTTTACTTATTTAATATAAGTGTTTTGCTAGCCCTACTATCTATAAGCGCTAGTATCTAATTACTGTTAATATATATATTTATATATAGCTTGTTTTCGTTTTTTCTCTAGTTTAGTTATGTGTATATAAGTGTTATATTCTTTCTAATCTCTGGTTCTTAGCTCTCTAGTAGCTTAGTTATAGTCTACTAGTTTTCTAGTTTTTTATCTATAGCTAACTCCTAAGTAGTAGTTATTTCTTTAGTGTTTCTTTCTTAGGTTTATAAATTAGGTATTTCTAAAGTTAGTATGCTTTCTTATTAAGTATTTTATATATATTTTTAGCCTATTCTCTATAATCCTAGCATTTCTATCTTAAGAAACATTCTTAATAGGTGAGTTTCTTATGTGATTTTGTAACTAACTATTTCTTTTAGTAGTGTTTAGTTTAATATAATTAGCATCCTAGCTAGCACTTATCCCATAATAGCTATTTGTGTTTATTTGAACTTAGATTCTATAATTCGTCTTCTGAGTTCATGTAAACTAGTTCTTGTTATAAGTTAAGTTTCTTTTTATTTACTAGTTATTATAATATTTTTTTATCCTTAGTCTTTTAATATGTACTACGTGTTTATTCTATTTATAGTCTATTCCTATATAGTCTAATACTGTATATATTTAGTATTTCTTTTTTATTATTCTATTAGCGGTGTTGTTGTCTTGTATTTATAAAATTAATAGAATAGTTATTTTCTTCTTCTTATTCTAATCCTATCCCAGTTCTAGATGTCCGACGGGGTGATAGTATATTATATTAGTTATAACTAATATAGGTACCTATTTATAGATTTTATTTTTTTTATATAGCTAGTTCTTATCTGCTTAGTTCTTTATGCTATTTATTTTCTACTAACTATAGTACTTATTAGTATTTATACATTCCATCTCTTAAAGTGATTTTCTAGTATTTAGTAATATAGTATTCTTCTTAGTAGTACTCTAATTTTTATATCTAATAATATCTTTAGTGTATATATTATATAATTATTATAAATATTAACTCTTTACTCTCTATTATCTCTTAATTTTTTTTTTATCTGAATTTCTGGTTTTTCTTGTAGAATAGCCCTTCTTTCTGTTTTATAATTCTATAGAATCTTTACGTCTCTTTTTTAGTTTCTGTGTTATATTATTAGGCTGCTGCTTCTTATATTATAGTAATTATATTACTAGACTATTCTACTAGCTAATTTTTAACTTATTAATATAAAATTTTATACTCCTGTTTAAGATGTGTGTGGCTTCTATATATCTAGTACTATTCTTTTTAAATTCTTTTTATAATTATTTCTTCTATTACTGTGTTCTTTGCTTGTTTTATTTGGACTATAGTAATCTTAATTTCTTTAGGCGCTTTAGTCTAAACATAAGTCTTCTTAATATCTAATTATTATTATTTATAATTCTTAATAAAGTATTTTTGTTTTCTATATTCTAAGTAGACTTTATATGTGTAGTATTCTATTTATTCTTTAACTCACTTTCCTTATCCTTTTCCAATAAATATTTATTTAATATTAATATCTATTTTATTATAGGTTTAGTTATTTTTTCTATTTCTCTTAGATACGTAGATTATTAATTTTCTACAGGCTTTTTTTCTCTTACTCTTATTAATACTAGTAGTTATTAATAGTTACTGCTTATTTAATGATTTTTAGTAAAATACTTAGCTATTTTCCTCTAGAAATTTTATCCTTAATTCTATCTTTTAGTCTTTTGTAGTATATTATAATTAATAGTTAGTCTACTTAATTAAGCTATAATTAGATTTATTTAAATTCTACTATATAATTAGCTACTAATATCTATTACTTAAGCTATTAAAGTTTTTAAATTACTTTAGTTTCCTTATTAATTTCTCTGAAAACGATAATTATTTCTTGTTTAAAACGTTTATAACTTCTAAAAGCTTGTTATATATTATTATTATAGTTTACTAGTCCTATTACTCCCTAGTTAAGATTCCTATTAGCTAGGTAGTTTTTTACTAAAGGTTTAAACTATTATATAGCTCTACCTATTATATTTATACCTACTACCAGAATTCAATCCTAATTAGTTAGAAATAATTTTTAATTAAAATAATAATAGAGGTCTATAGCTGCCATAAAGATCTTAAGTTTATTCTTATTATTATTAAATTTCTTAGGAGGCTATATCTTTATTGTTTCTCCCCCTTAATTTATTCTAACTTATTATTATAAATTTATTAGGGTATTACGTAACTTTATAATAGCTATTTTTTATTTCTAGATAATTTATTATGTGCTCTTAGTATTTTTGGATGTACTTCTAGTTATAAATAAAGGTTCTACTATAACATCTTCTTTACTACTACTTTCTTCTAATAAATAAAGTTTCTATTTATCTTTATAGTGGGTTGTTATAGATGTTTAATAATTAGTTACTAGAATCTATCTAACTGCTTCTCTTACTTTCTTGAGATGGTAGTTATAATATTATAGGTTACTAACTTACTAATATAAATTATACTAGTAACTAGCTATTTAACTAACTATATTATACTTTAGTTAGTTCTCTTACTTCTAAATCAAATAGCTTATTAGACTTAGTAGAAGTTAGTTAACTTAGTAGAGATAAAAAGAAGTAATTATAATAAATTAAGATTTAACAGAATAGTATTAAACTATTTTACTTAAGATATGAATCTTAATTTTAGAGTAATTATAAAGAATTAAAAGTAGCCGTAAGCTGTCTAACGCCTTATACTTATACTAAATCCTTTATATATATATTATATACTAACTAAAAGTATATTAGATACTACTAGAGACTACTAGAGCTGCTAGAGATTTTATTATTTTATTTCTCTTTTATCTACTAAGCTTTACTTTTATTATGTAAATAGATACTCTAAATCTATTTATATAGTTTTATATCTCTATTTTTATTTTTTTAGCTCTTGCTTTAGCTTGTGCTAATATATCTTATATCTACTTATAATTCTTCCTTTTAAGCTTAAATATATATTTCTATTTTAAAGCTTTATTAGCTGTTATTACTAGTTCTCTTAGCTTTTTAAATACAGTTACCTTTTTATTATTATCTATAACAATTAAGTATATAACATACTTTTAAAAGTAATTTTAAAAATTACTATTAATTAAAACCTTTAATTACTAAATTTAAAATTAATTATATTTTTATTAGTTTACATTTATACAAATTTTATAATTACTTAAAAAATTAAAAAGAATTTTTTTAATATTAGTAAAAATTATTTCCTTTTTTTTAAAAAAAAAATTTAAGTTTATTAAATTAAAAAAAGTTTCGTTTAATTATAAAATTATATTAAATGCTAATTAAATAAAATTTAAATATAAAAAGCTTTTAATAATAAATTTATAATAAATATTAAACAAAATTTAATACCTTTTATTACATTTAAAATTATAGTAAAAATATGTTAAAATTGATAAAATAAAATAAAAATTAATTTATAATAGTATTTCATATATTACTTAATAAATTATTAAAATATTGTAATAATACTTTACTAGTTCATTATAAATAATAAGTAAAAAACTTTACAAAAAGGTTTTACTACTTTTAATAACTTTATTTAAGTTATAAAACTTATAATAATAGTTTAGAACTAAGTTTAATTATAAATTAAATTAATTTTTAGTATTTAAATTTTTAGGTAAAAAGTATATATACTTTAATACTAATAATAATCGAATAAATTTTTTTTCTTAAAATTTATTAAAATACTAGGTTTTTTTTTTAATAAATTTTCTATATGTAATAATAAAAAATTTAAGTAAAAAAAAGTTTAGTTTTAAATAAATTACTATAAAGAGGGCTTAATAAATTTAAAATTAAATACCTAAATATTAAAAGCTAATACACTTTAATTTTAGCAATAATTAAGTTAAAAAATTTAAGTATTATTATAGCTTTTAAAAGTATACTTTTTATAGAAAAATAACTTTTATATCAACAACTATAGTAAAGAAATTATAGAGTGTTATTATAATAGTAAAAAACTTATAAAAATAAAAATATATAAAATATTAATAAAATAAAACAATAATAGTAATAAGTATTATAATTAATTTTTACTATTAAATATTTATATTATTTTTATACTAAAAAACTATACTAAAAAGTATTAACTACTAAATTAAATAATTATTTAAATATTTAAATTTTTTATTAATAATAGTAGCTATAGTATTTATTTAAGTAATAAAAAAAATTAAAACTATTATTTTTTAATAGTATTAACTAGTAAATCTACTAAATTTAAAATAATTATTAATTGTTATATAAAAAGTACTATTATTAAGACTTTAGTAATTATATAAAAAATAGTAAAAAACTTTTTATTTTTATTTAAATAAGCTTTTTTAATTAAATATAAATAACATAAAAACTTTTCATAGTTTTATTAATTCTAATAATAAAAATATTAAAGAATTTTTTTAATAATATTATTTTATACTACACAAAGTAAATAAACAAAAATTTAATAAAAAAATTATTATTATTAATAAACTTCTTTTTGTAAATAAAGTACTATAAAAATATAAGTTATTATGTATTTTATTAAATATTAAAAAGTTACTATAAAAGTTAAAATCTTTACGTTAGTATAGAAAAAAAAATTTCCAAGTTTAAATATTTTTAAAATAATAATTAGTTTACTTTAAATTAACAGCTAAATTAAATTAATAGCTAAATTAAATTAATAGCTAAATTAAATTAAATAATAATTTTCTAAAACTATATTAAACACATAATTATATTATATTATTATAATAAACTTAGCTTATATTTATAATTAAAAATTTTTAAATAAAGAATATAATAATAAGTTTTTACTTAATATATATATTTATAATACCTTTTTATAAACTTTTAAAAAAATATTAAAATTTATTTTAAAAATAAAACTTTAAATATAAAGTAGTTAATAATAATTAGTACTATATTATAAACTAAGTAAATTTATATATAAAAAAAATATAAAAAAAAAGCTTTTTTTACTAAAAAATAATAATTAACTAAAAATAAACTTTAAGTTTATAAAATATAATGATTATTTAATAATTGTTATGGACTATAATAAAGAAGGAAACGTAAGCGAGAAGGCGTTACTATAAAAAACATAATATAAAGAAATATATAAATAATACCAACAAGCTAAGATAAATTAGTAGAAACAAAATTTATAAATAAAATTACTCTATAGTAAATTTAAGTTCTATAGGGAATAGTACTTAGAGTAGGTAAGTAAATTAGATAATTAACTACAGCAAAACATAATAAAGATAAGTATAAATAATAAAGATAAGAACTTATCTTTTCTTATTTTCTTTAGTAGTATTTAATATACTTCTAGTTAGTATATAATATACATACGGAGGATCTCCTATAAGTATAAGACATCAGACAATTTACGGTTACTTTTAATTCTTTATAGTTACTCTAAAATTAAGATTTATACCTTAAGTGAAATAGTTTAATACTATTCTATTAAATATTAACTTACTATATTACTTCTTTCTATCTTTACTAGGTTAACTAACTTCTACTAAGTCTAATAAGCTATCTGATTTAGAAGCAAGGAAACTAATTAACTATTATAATAATTAGTTAGATAATTTATTACTAGTATAATTTATATCTGTAAGTTAAGTAACTTATAATATTATAACTACTACCTCTAAAAAAGTAAAAGAAGCAGTTAGACAGATTTCTAATAACTAATTATCAAGAGTCTATAATAACCTACTATGAGGATAAATAAGAACTTTATTCGTTAAAGAAAAGTAGTAATAAGTTAGAAGTTATAGTAGGATTTTTATTTATAACTAGAAGTATATTAGAAAAATAGAAGAGTATATAATAGATTATCTAGAAATAAAAAATAGCTATTATAAAGTTACGTAACGCTTTAGTAAACTTATAGTAATAAGTTAAAACTAAATAATAAGCTATAATAGTCTAGAAAAGAGGAACGGTAAAAATATAATCTCTTAAGAAGTTTAATAGAAATTAAAATAAACTTAAGATCTTTATAGCAGTAATAGATCTCTACTATTAGTTTAATTAAAAGTTATTTCTAACTAATTAGGATTAGATCCTGGTAGCTGGTATGAATATAATAAATAGGGTTATAAAATAGTTTAAACTACTAGTAAGGAATTATCTAGCTAATAGAGACCCTAATTTAGGAGTAGCAGAACTAGCTAATTATAATAATAATATATAATAAGCTTTTAAGAATTATAAATGCTTTAAACAGGAAATAATTATTGTCTTTAGAGAAATTAATAAAGAAACTAAGGTAATCTAAAAGCTCTAGTAGTTTAAGTAATAAATATTAGTAACTAACTATACAACAGAATTTAAATAAATCTAATTATAACTTAACTAAATAGACTAGCTATTAGTTATGATATACTATGAAGAACTAAAAGACTAAATTAAAGATAAAATCTCCAGAGGAAAACAGCTAAGCACTTTATTAGAAATTATTAAATAAATAGTAACTATTAATAACTAGTAGTATTAATAAGAGCAGGAAAAAAGAGCACGCGGGAGATTAATAACCTATATACTAAAAAAAAAAATAGAAAAAATAACTAGACTTATAATAAAATAGACATTAACGTTAAATAAGTACTTATTAGAAAAAAGTAAGGGAAGTAAGTTAAAAAGTAAAGGGAATACTACACACATAAGGCCTACTTAAGATATAAGAAACAAAAACATTTTATTAAGAATTATAAATAATAGTAATTAGATGTTAAGAAGGCTTACGTCTAAACTAAAGCGCTAAAGAAAATTAAGATTACTATAATCTAAATAAAACAAGTAAAAGACACTATAATAAAAGAAATAATTATAAAGAGAATTTAGAAGGAGTAATACTAGATATATAGAAGCCACACACATCTTAAATAAGAATATAAAGTTCTATATTAGTAAGTTAAGAATTATCTAATAGAATAGTCTAGTAATATAATTACTATAATATAAGAAACAACAGTTTAATAATATAACGTAGAAACTAAGAAGGAAATATAAAGATTTTATAAGATTATAGAGCAGGAAGGTAGACTATTTTATAAGAAAAATCAGAAATTCCAATAAAGAAAAGATTAAGAGATAATAGAGAGTAAGAAACTAATATCTATAATAATTATACAGTATATACACTAAGGATACTATTAGATATGCGAATTAGAGTACTATATAAAGAAATACTATATTACTAAACACTAGAAAGTCACCTTAGGGGACGGGATATATAAATACTAATAAGTACTATAATTAGTAGAAAATAGATAATATAAAAAACTAAATAAATAAGAACTAGCTATATAGATAAATAAAATCTATTAATAAATGCCTACGCTAGTTATAAGTAATATAATATACTATCACCCTATCAGACATCTAGAATTAGGATAGAATTTAAAGAAAAAGAATAAAAAAAACCCTTTTACTAATATTATAAGTACAGGACGATAATGCCGTAAATAAAATAATAAGAAAAAAGTACTAGATATATATAGCTTTTAACTATATAGAAAAAAACTATAGATAGAATAAACACGCCATATGTATTAAAGAACTAAGAATAAGAAAAATATTATAATAACTAGTAAATAAGAAAAAACTTAATCTATAGTAAGAATTAGTTTATATAGATTTAGAAAACGAATTACAGGACCTAAACTCAGATAAATATAAATAACTATTATAAAATAAATACTAGATAGGATGCTGATAACACTAGGCTAAATACTATTAAAAGAAATAGTTAGTTATAGACTCATATAAAAAACTCACATATCACGAATGTTTCTTAGGATGGAAATGTTAGGATTATAGAGAATAAGCTAGAAATATATATAAGATACTTAATAGAGAAGTATATTAACTCTAGAGATATTTAATCCACAGACCTAAAAAAAAAGCTATAGATAAAAAACTAGAAAACTAATAGACTATAACTAAGCCACTAGAAGACTAAGAACTAAAGGTTAAAAATAATATATTAATTATATACACACGACTAGACTAGAGGAAACACGAAAATAAGTTATATATAAATATATATATTAATAGTAACTAGATACTAGCGCTTATAGATAGTAGAACTAGCAAGACACTTATATTAAATAAATAAATATAGAGATACTAGATACTAACTAGAGTTTTAGATAAACCTATATAAGTAAAACGCATAGACGATAGTCCAGCAGTATTTAGAAAAGATTTAATTAATCTTAAAACACGAAATTTAACTATTATAGCAGTAGGTTACACGGATAACTGCCGTATCAAAATTATAAATCTAGGTAGTAAGAATTTTATTTTAGGATAGAACTAGCTAGCATGATAGAATCTATTAATTAATTAGAAAATAAAGTTAGTAAGAACTAGGAGGGACTATTATAGATAAGTGAAAGCTATAATATAAATAAAGAAAATAACTCTTCATAACACCATGTTTATTATGCCAAATAAATATTAAAAAGAATTCAGAGAATAGTTCTTTAAAGAAGCTAAAGACTAGTTACTAGAATACTAAAACTAGAACTATAAAATCACGCTTAAGGAAGAAATAAATTTGAAACTAGAACTACTATATTAAGTACCTATACACTAATAAAAAGAATTACAAAAATTCTTATAAGAAAATTAATAAAAGAGATATATATGAATAAGCTAAAGCAAGATAGCTTTACTAATACTCTTTATACTAAAAAAAAATAGAAAACTAAGGTTATATATTAATTACAGACATCTTAATAAAGCTATAGTTAAAAATTACTATTTAATACTACTAATTTTAGAACTTATAGATAAACTTAGAGGAGCTAAGTGATTTAGTTTCTTTAATATTAAAAATAAATACTACTAAATATAAATAGCCGAAGGACACGAATGGATGATAATATTTAAAATAAAATATAGATTATTTAAATACTTAGTTATACTAATAGGACTCACCAACGCACTAATAATATTTTAGATAATTATTAACTATATACTAAGAAAATACCTAGACGTATTTATAATAGTATATCTTAATAACATGCTTATATATATAAATAGAATACTAGAAGAACACGTTAGGCACACTAAGAGAGTATTATAAAAGCTTAAAAAACATAAGCTATATATTTAAACAAAGAAATATATATTCTATAGAATAGAAGTTAAGTTCTTAGAATACTTAATATCCCAAGACGGAATAGTAGTTAACTTAGATAAAATAAAAGATATATTATCTTAGTCTACACTAATAAACATAAAAGAAGTTCATTCTTTTCTTGGATTTATAGGCTTTTATAGATAATTTATTAAGAACTACTTAAAAATCACGGCACCCTTAATAGAGTTACTTAAAAAGGATTAATAATTTAAGTAGAAATAACACAAGGAAAACGCTTTTATAATATTAAAAGAAATATTCTAATAACCACTAATATTAAAGATGTTTGACTTATGACTTTAAATAGAGATATATATAAACGCATTAGACAGAGCCACTAGAGCTATTCTATTATAAGTATAGAATAATAAATAGAAATACTTAATAGACTTCTTATCTCATAAACTTACAAACGCTGAGTTAAATTATGATATTTATAATAAAAAACTATTAGTAATAGTTCAAGCATTTAAGAAATAGAGACATTATTTAGAGGGGACTAAACACTAAATTATTATATATTTAGACTATAAGAATCTAACGGCATTTACATTGACGAAGAAGCTAAATTAATAATAAATTAGATAATAGAAACTAGTTTCTACATTCGACTTTTAAATACTCTATAAATTAGAAAAGAAAAATATAGTGGCTGATGCACTCAGTTAAAGAGCAAACCAGATAAAGAATATACTAGAAATTTATAATATAATACTAAAGTAAAGAACAAACGGATCTCTAGAAAGCTTATAAATAGATATTAAAGCTATAGTTATTATTAAGAATATATAGTAAAAATAGATTAGAGAATATAACTATAGACAACTATAATAGCACGAAACGGGAACTATTTTTGTACTAGAAGTATTATAGACTAAACTTATTAAAGACCAACATTCAGCTAAAATACATAGATATTAAGGAGTTAAAAAGACTATAGAATAAATTAACAGACATTTTTAGATTCCTAGAATATAGAAAAAGGTTAGATTTATTCTTTCTAAATGCATTAAGAGCAGAAAGAACAAAGCATTAAGATATAAGAAATATAGGCTTATACAATCAATTCCTTTACCAGATCTACTATAAGAATTAATTATAATAGACTTTATCACAGGAATACTAATAATAACCACTTATCAAGGTTAATAGTATAACATGATATTAGTTATAGTAGACTAACTTATAAAATACGCATACTTTAAACCAACATATATAGAGGTTAAAGCAGACGAATTGGCGATATTACTAATTAAACTCTTAATTACATGACATAGATTGCTATGAGAATTTATAATAGATAGAGACAAATTATTCACGTTAACATTCTAGAAGATATTTATAGGAAAACTAGGAGCTAAGCACTGACTCTTGACAGCATTTCATCCGCAAACAGACAGATAAATAAAATAGACAAACCAAATATTAGAACAATACCTATAAATATATGTTAATAAGTAATAAGACAATTGGATTGACTTACTACTAATAGCTGAGTTTATATATAACTCTGTAAAGTCATTAACCACGGGAAGATCACTATTCTTCGTGAATTATAATTATAAGCCTACGGCTTATTAAGAACCACGGAAACTAGACAAGATATCAGAATTAGCAAAAATAAAGGTCGAGAAATTGCAATAACTTTATCAAAAAATAGCAGAAAAAATCACCCAGAAAGGAGACCTCAGTAAACGCCAGAAGGATAAATCTAGAGTTAAGAGACCAACCTTTAAGGAGAGAGATAAGATTTTCCTATTATAAAAGAATTTAGAAACAAAACAACCATCAAAAAAACTGGATCACGTTAAGTTGGGACTATTCAAGATTAAAAGACAAACAGGACCCGTGAATTACGAACTACAACTACCTAAGAACACGAGAATTCACCCAGTTTTTCATATTTCAAGATTAGAACTAGCACTATAAAACGCCAAACTATAGACAAGACTCAAACTCGAGGAAGACACTACTAAGTATAAAGTTTAATAGATCCTGGACTACCAACGATTCAGGCGTCAGTAGAAGTACTTAGTTAAATAAAAGAACTATAGACTTAAGAATAATACGTGGGAGCCAGTCAGGAACCTAAAGAACAGTTCACAGCTAATTAACCAGTACCACCAGAAAGAGCGACAAACACTTGCTCTAAGGCTATATCCAATGAATATAGAGAATACAGAACGTTCTACTTAAACCTAGAGAAAAAAGGCAAGCCGACACCAGACACTACAGGTTACAGTGTGTTAGGTTAATTCTAACGACTCTATTCTTCCTCCTCTATCGCACGAACTTCATTAATTGAGGCAAGCTCACACTGGAACATCTCTTTCTCCTAAGAATCTATTTAGGCTAGCTCGTGATGAAGCTGGAGCTCTTAGGACTTTATAGCAAGGGTTTCTTCCTTAGCAGCACAGAGCCACTGCTAAAGTCTCTCCTTATCATGATCCAGACAATTCCACTCAGGTTACGTTACAACAAGATTGTACTTTACGTTTCGATCAATACACTCGGAGCATCACCTGGAAGCTAGATTCACCAGGCAACGACGGTCGTTGTCACGACAGTGAGAATAAGGGGACAGCATACGACAGCTATTCTCTCAAACCCTTTTCGCTAGATGGTGAGCTCATATTAAGGACGATTCCGCTCAAGTCATCCTTAGGAAATTAGAAGAATAGAAAAGGTAGGAGGGGTTCTTATGATCTCAGCTTTCACGCAAAGGACCAGCTGCCTTTATACTGCCTATAGAAGAAAGAACAGAATAACCTTCAGACTAAAGGCTTAGAGGAAGGGGATAATGTTATAAACTATAATAAAGAAGAAAACGCAAGCAAGGAGGCGTCACTGTGGAGGGCACAGTATAAAGAGATATATAAGCAATACTAATAAGCTAAGGCAAATTAGCAGAGACAGAATTTACAGATAGGATTACTCTGTAGTAAATTCAAGTTCTATAGGGAACAGCACCCAGAGTAGGTAAGCAGGTCAGGTAACCAACTACAGCAAGACACAACAGAGATAAGTGTAGATGATGAAGATAAGAACTCATTTTCCCTTATCTTCTCTAGCAGTATCTAATATACTTCTAGTTAGTACATAATGTACGCACGGAGGATCTCCTATAAGTATGAGACATCAGATAGTTCACGGTTACTTTTAATTCTCTGTAGTTACTCTAAAATTAAGATTTATATCTTAAGTGAAATAGTTTAATGCTATTCTATTAAATATTAACTTACCGTATTACTTCTTTCTATCTCTACTGGGTTAACTAACTTCTACTAAGTTTAACGAGCTATCTAATCCGGAAGTAAGGGAACTAATTAACTGTTATAATAATTAGTTAAATAACTTATTACTAGTATAATTTACGTCCGTAAGTTAAGCAACTTGTAACAATAATATTAGTATAAATTAATGTAATTATTTATTAAAGTACTAATTAAGTTAATAAAGTACTAGTATATAAATAATTTAATTAATATATATTAACTTAAATTTTATATTATTAACTTAATCTTATTTACTAAAATAAATTTTATACTAGTTTTTAATAATTTTTTAAATAAAGTTTTAAATACTAAATTACTCTAATATTATAAGTATAAAATATAATTAGGTTTTACATACTTTTTATTTTTTTTTTATAAATAAATTTAATTTAAAGTAAAAATAAAAATAATTATATAACATACTACTTTATTAATACTTTAGTATTAATTTAAATATACTTTTTATATTATTAAACTTTAATTTAGTAGGCTTAAAACTAATACTAAAATAATAAACTTATAAAGTATTTATATTATTAATTTAAATTATTTATATATTTACATAGCTTTTTATAACACTATTTTATTTAATATTTAATATAGTATAGTTATTAAGTAAATTAATATACATAAAACTTTTAAACTATTCAACTAGTTTTTATGATTATTATAGTTTTACTTTATAATATAAAGTCTTGGTAACCTGGTCGGGTTAGTAACCTAGTGGGGTCACCTAATTTCTCATAAAACTGCCTATTTAGTTCTAGCGCGATTTCAAACCTTAAAGAGAACAGTCTTAGATTTCCACATAAAATACATCAAAACTCATAGAGAGCTCCTTTTAAGCCAGCTTTGCAAAGCCTACTTTGCCTCGTAGAGCAGCTGCCCTCTCCTTTGCACTAATTTCTTCCCTTTTTTAGGCCTCTCGAGCGTTGATCTCATCCATACATGCATCCACCCGTGTTGGTACCTCCGCCTCCTAACCCCGGCTAGCACGAGACAGCCCCGCACATCTCAGGCGAGGCTTACGATGTAATTTAACACCTGTCATCAGATCCCCCAGCCTGTAGCTGTCAGACTTGTGGCTGCGTATGGTTCCCATGTGCCGGTGCAGGCCGCGATGGTAAGGGCGCGCCTGCTAAGCGCCGATGCACTCGACATTACGCTTTCTCTATCGTTAAAGAACTATTCTAGCCCCCTGCAGATTGTCTTACTGTCCTATCCACGACTTCGCGCTCTCACAGTCTGCAGACTTGCTGCCTTGCTGGAGCAACTTAGATTAGGTCTTCATGCAACGGATATGTGCTTCGAGCCTCCGCGACCTTCATCTCGCTATATTGAGTCTGCTTATCCTCCGCTAATGTCGATGCAGAGCTGCCGCGCTTCGGACCGCATTTACCCTCCACCACCGTAGTGTCCTTCGCGCCAGCTTTCGCTTGTACCTCGATGATGTCGTCGAAGCCCGTTACAATGATGACGGGAAGGATTTTCGCAAGGGCACTACAGGCGTCAGAGGCCATGTAAAGACACGTGGCGCGTATGGTACTGCAGAGTCCAAAACAAGATGGCGATGCCGGACGGTTCGGAGGTTTCGCACTTGCGTTTAAGATGGCTGGGAGAAACACAAAAACAAGAATGAAATTTCAGGTAGGTGGAGAGCATTATGCTTTATATATCAAGAGTCGTGGCGTTTGAGGTCAGGGTATAGAAGAGGGTGGAATAGGGACATGGAATAGGGACCTGGAATGGTGGGGGAGAAGACGTATTCATGACCACCTTAAAGTACTTTGTAAGCTTTGAGCTAGTCTGATCAAGTTTGGAAATTTAGGAGTTCTGGGCGCTTTGATTTTTAGCGGAAGTGAGCGGGATGGACAAGGAGGAGGGCGGTCGGGTGGGTATCACCAGATTGGTCAACAATCAAGTCAATCTGCTCGTCGATACCAGGCACTAACCCAATAAAGTAGGGGTTAAACCTTTATAGGCAACTCTCTAGCCTGAATAGGTAATCGATCAATTCAATCTTCACCTTGCGAGCCCCACTTAATTGATTGTTGACAACTCTGGGTATCACATCCTACGGTCACAAAAGTGAGACATGTAAAATCGCTCTGCAAGTCGGTGTAAAATACACTATTTTTTGTGATTTTGCAGTGTAAAACACACCTCCCTAAGGTGTACGTTTACACCTGTCTCAAATTTAGTGTCGTTTACACCGAATTGCAGAGGGATTTTACACTCTTTCTGAGATTCTTGTGACCGTAGGGACATGAAAGAGCGCGGGCGCACCCGTATCTATAAGCCATCTACGCCGGTTGTAAACCAAGCTCTGTCCCCGGAGCCGGATATGTTTTTCCAGTTATCTCCTGTTCTCCGAACAAAAAGTGTCTATCCACCGATAGGTCTGCAGCATATCGTCGTTCTGTCGAGGGTGGGCGTTCGCTCGGTGCCAACGAGGCTGGTTCCACGAGACACGCCCGGCCATCCACTACCCGCATGTAATCGGCGTTTATACCAGGACTAATCCAAAGAGTCATGTTCGGGTCGAACTTCCGCTTTAACTCAGATAGGCGTGGATAGTTGCTGCCCCAGAACGCAGATGACCAATCCTCTTGTGTCACGCTAGCCTGCGTGTGATGATCAGCGGACTTGAAGTTCTCGGCAGGGAGAAGATATCTTTACCTCATTGATATAAGTGCCCATATCTGGCGCCAGACGTCTCAAGCCATCCGCGTTCGTTGTATTCGTCTTATATGCAATCACTAATGCCACTGCCTTTCTCCACCCAGGATTTGCCGATGTCGAACTCCCATCTCCGACTCGGAGTCCTGGTGAAGTAAGTTGCACACCGATACTTCCACCCGTTTCGCTAAGCGCCTCTGTTATATTCGGGCTTGTCAGATGTTCCGCGCTCAAGAGTCGACTATCATATGGAATCAACCCGCGGTTTCGTCGTTCCTCAGGCGTCGTCGGCTGAGGCACAAGTGTACCATAGGTTCCTTCGAAAAAGTCTTTGTAGTTCGCGAATTCGAATGGCCGAGTTTGGAACGGTGTGATGCCGGGGAGACTAGACATATTCGACAGAATGGGGCCCCAGACCGCGTTTGCTTTGTCGATGCCAGCTTGATGTCCTGGATGGATGGCAAAACCTCGAATCGTCTTGGGGAAAACGTAAAATGTCGCGCTGATTCCCTTGTCATATAGACTCGGCGATTGGCTCAAGATGTATCGGAGCGCCTCACTTGTCGGGTAAGTGCCGGGTTTCACATCAGATGCGTTGAGCGTGGAGTTAATGTACCAATTGAATCCTGTGATGGGCACATTTGGATACGCTTTCCAGGTTGCTTGTACGACGATGCCAAATGTGCCTCCGCCGCCACCTCGAATAGCCCAGAAAAGGTCAGCATTCACTTCGCTATTAGCAACTCGTAGTTCACCATCGGGCGTTACAACCAGCGCCTCGAGCCATTGGTCGACTCCGAGGCCATACTGGGCGGTAAGTGGACCATAGCCACCGTTCTGTCCCCAGCCTCCGCCTACGGCGACGGTACCTATCATATTCAATACGAACACAGGGTTTGTAACAGCGCGAAAAGAACTCACCAGCTCCACCACTCACAGTGAAAAGGCCTGACTTCGACACCACGTAGTTCAGTGGCAGGCCAGCAACAGCCGGACCAAAAGACACCGCAGCCCGCCGGCCCTCGATGAGCTTGATAGGGTGCGACTCTGCACCAATGCCCACAAAAGGAAGCCCTTCCTTTGTAGCAGTGTATGACGGAATGACGTAGGACCCTTGAAACAGTGATAGATCGATCAAGAGTCCGGACCCTGCATCACTGCGCAAGAGTTGGTCATGCCCCGTCGTTAAAACCGTTAGGCGAATGTTGTGCTTCTTTGCAAAGCGCACAGCTTGCTGAACCTCTGCGACTGATCTGGCTTGCAGCCGATAGTCAGGGAGTGGACCGTATTTGTCGCTACCGTTGGTGGCGACGACGCCTGGAAGGGCGTCCTTCCATTCTGAGAAAGAGGGCCAGTCGGTGTCTGTTTTGAGCTTTCGACAACCGAGCGGTGCTGTCGTGGTGCCAGGCAGGGCGTGTAGAGGGTCCGAGAAGAGGATTATAATCACTTCGAATAGGTACAAAAAATTCATGGTCCGGGCGGGGGTAGATGGCATACAAGAAAAGACACTGGAAAAGATGAAGAGGAATAGAAACCACATTCAGCTTTGACTTAAATAACTTTGACATTCTATGGCGGGATTCGTCCTTGCTACACCGTACAAAATATACCCAAGGTTCATCATTTAGCTTCTTTAATTACCTTAGTGTTGATCATACGGTGTCACTCAATCCTTCCCATCCATTCGGCCCGTGTTATTCGCTCGGTTTTCGCGTATTCGCACTCGCTCTTGTTACGTCGATCTTCCGGTCTTTCCGAAACCCTGAATTTATACGACAGACATTATCAAAATCAGACCCACGAAGCAGACTCTTACAACGCCGAAGTTTGCCGCGGAGCAACCCCATGGACGCTTAACGTGTGCACTGCACACGGGGCAGCGTGGAGGCGAAATGTCAAGATGGGCGATGAAGGCGTGGTCATGTGATATTGGCTGCATGACTAGCGTCATTGTTTAGTCTCAGCCCTAGCTTGATTGAAAGTGATAACTCTTACAACCCCCAAGTTTTTGACAGCGAAGATGGTGTAGTCGCCTAAGTCGAGGGTAGAGACCTAGTTCTAACAAGGAACCACAACGATTAACCCGAGGACATCGTGCTTCGCGGCACTTATTCGACAATGGAAGTGATCTTCTGGGTCAAGCGGTCTCAGGAGGTCCTGGAGGTAGAAAGGTCGAAATATCCCGCAAATTCCTTCGTATCATAATGTCCAGCGTTGTTGAGAATACACCTCCAGGAAGCCACTGTTGTTCGGGAACATAAGAAATAAGGGCCTGTTCGGTACGCAGGTTCCATCAGATTACGACTCGTGAGGGTTGGAGACACAGGGGTAAATGTTAGTTTACGTTTGGTTTCTTGGCTGCCGATCAGTTTTCTGAAAGTTGACCTGTTCCGTACTCACGCGCCCAGGTGGGGAAGAAGTCACGTGTATTTGCCACCGTGTCAAAAACTCAATGACATGACTTCAGGAAGTCGCGATAGATCGTTTTTTGACTTTTGGGCGGGTTACCCATAGAAATTATTATTGCCTTAGTTTTCTATGCATTGCTGAAGCTTCTCCTTGAATCTCTGGCACTCAGCATCGGTGGTACGCTGCGGGAGCTGCCTCCACCCACGATTGTTGCCCGTGATAGCTGACCATCATGGCTCTCAGCCCTGAGGGTTTCAAATCGATCCTTGAGAGGATCCCAGCAGCACTCAATTCTATCGAGATCTGGTGAGAGAGGCGGCCAGTCTGCGACCTGTACGCGCCGGTTGTACATCTTTCTTGCCTTGCCCGAAAAGCGCTTTGCTTTGGCGTGTGGAGAGGCGTTATCCTCTTATAATGTAGACGACTTTACCAGTCTCTCGCGCAATCTTACCTGCCCATGGGTAGAGCTTTGGTTTCAGGATGTCCTCACGATAGCGAAACTAGTCAATGCCGCCTTTGCCTTTGCCTCTCACCTCCCTCTCAAGCTTAAACTCCCACTCAGGTCTGCGTGGCATCCGCCGGTGGCCAGATGGGAGAGGGTCATCGTGATCGAGTTGTTGTACGTTGGCGTTGAGCTCCTGTAGGACGCGGTTCTCGTGTGTGCCTGGCAATGATGTCGAAACACGCCACCATGATTGCTGTTCTCTGCAGTGAGTTTAGTCGTCCGGGTCTCGGTCTCGGCTTCGGTTTCGCTCTTCATGGGTCGATCATTAGGGCTCGAGTCCGGCCCTTCTCCACAGGTCTAGCACATAAATCTACCCTTTTGGCGTAGCACGTGCTTACAGCTTGCAAGGTCCGCGCATAGAGTCTGTGCACGCCTGACGCACGGGGCCACCTGACGCACGCTAACCGAGGGGTCACCCACACAAAACCAAAATTTTTGACATAATCGTAAAATCGTCAAAATGCAACCAATTGAGGCTGCGCTGGAATCTTTGACATCGTTGAAACCTGGAGAATCTCCTAATTATACTACGACAGCGAAAAAGTTTGGGTGCAATCGGTCAACGCTCTCGAGACGCCATCGAAGTGTGCAGGGTACCAAGGCCGAGCAATATGAAAATCAGCGAAATTTGACTGAAGAACAATCGAGAGTTCTGATTGACTATATAAATAAGCTTGCCACCAGGGATTACCACCTTTAAATGAGATGTTACGCAACTTTGCGAAGGAGATTCGCCGTAGCAAAAACAAGCTAGGAAGGAGGTGGGCTTAGCGCTAGAAAGAGCACTATTCTAAAGATATTGTATATGCTTATAATAGTGGAATTAACAGAGGACGCAAATCCGCCAACTCAGCATTTAAATACACCCTATATTTTGAGCTTATGCAAAGAAAAATTCAACAATATAAGGTGGAAGCGGCACATATGTATAATATAAATAAAAAAGGCTTTCTACTTGGTATACTATAAAGAGGCAAGAAATATTTCTCCTAGCGTAAATATGAAGAGACTGGCCTCAAACAACGCTTCTAGAATAGAAATTGAAAGTGGATTACCTTAATTAGCACTATCTGTGCTAATGAAACTGCTCTATCGCCAAGCCTCATCTATTAAGTAGTTAGTGGAAACGTGCAGGATACCTAGCTATAGGATTACAATCCACAAGAGCAAAAGTGCTACTTTACCTTATTTTTAAGCAGGTGGACTAACGACAAAATCAGCTACACATAGCTCGTTAATATATTTAATAAAGAGACTAAAGTAAAAGCTCAACGAAAGTACAGGCCTTTTATTCTTGATGGCCATAGCTCTCATGTAACTATAAAGTTCATTAAGTACTATAACACTAATAGAATCCTTCTAGCTATTTTTCTACCTTATTTAATATATAGCCTATAACCTCTGGATGTCTTACTATTTAGCCCTTTAGCTACAGAGTACAGTAACGAAATCGAGAAGTTTCTCCATAATTGTTAAGGATTTTGTAAGCTCTCAAAAAGAGACTTCTATCGCATGTTTTAGGCTGCGTGGGGTAAGACTATTACACAAAAAAAAGTTGGCCTTCTTCTATAAGATCCCCAGAACGTTTTAAAGTATTTTACTACTCCTCAGAACAATAGACCTTTATTAAGTAAGTCCTTAACTTCTATCCTAAGCGCTGGAGACTAGAAACGCATTGAGAAGCTTTTAAAGAAGACTATTTATAATATGCATGATAAGAAGTCCCAGAAGCTCCACCAAACAATTAACTACCTAACAACAAAGTGTGTACTTCTCAAATTGCAAGTTAAAGGACTAGAAAACACTCTATTTATTGAGCAAAAGCGTTGTCAGCGTTCTAAGCCACTAGAGCTCGAACTTCGCGCACCTGAGAATGGTATGGCCATTTTTTATAGCCTGAACAAGGTCCAACAAGCACGTGATCGCGCACGGGAGAAAGAAGAAGCTGCGCGTATCGCAAGGGAAGAGAAAGAACAGGAAAAGCAGCGTAAGAATAAGGAGAAAGCTGAGAAGAAACAGCTTCTTGAAGAACGTAAGGCTGCCCGAGCTATTGAACGAGAGGAGAAAGCTGCTAAGAAAGAGTGGAAGCATATTGAGAAAGAGGAAGCAAAACTCGCGCGCGAGGCTAACAAAAATTTCATAAATGTCTCCAAACAGGCGAAGAATAATAGGAAGAAGACTATTGAGGCTATTGTAATCAAATCGGATGAAGAAATTGAGGGTGCATCTGTTGATGAAGTGGTAGAGGCGACTCCCGTACACAGTCGACACAGACGGAAAATAGTTCTCCCACAGCGATTTCGCAAGTAATTTGACTAGCTAGAGAGCTTCTCCGTTATCGACAATTTGTTACTTCAAAAAATTGGGAAATTTTATCAATTGCATGTGGCTCAAAAGCTTCTTGTTTGAATATCTGAGATGTGTCAAAAACGTGCGTCAGGTGGCCCCGTGCGTCAGATGTGCACAGACTCTATGCAAGCTATTTTCCCGAAGGTTTAAAATTTTCGTTTCAAAACTTCTGTTTGTGGACGAGGATCGACGATTGGCTGTTGAACTTTGTCTCCCCGCTGTTGAGAGGTTACTTGTAAGCCTCGCCTGAAATGTGCGGGGCTGTCTCGTGCTAGCCGGGGTTAAGAGGCAGAGGTACCAACACGGGTGGCGAATCTGCATGAATCTTCGCGCCACACCCGACATAGGGCTGATGATGACTTGCGGGTACTGTAGTAAGACTTACAGGCTCAGATAGGACCTTTCTAGGTGTTTCAACAGCAGGAAGAGCTTGATAGTAGTGCTGTGGTGAGGGAAGTCTGCTTCGCAATGAAAGAAGGCCCCCTACAAACCAGGCACGGAAGGCGTCAACGCGATGGTAATTTTTGGGTATAAAGGTGTCTACATGTTTGGAATTACCTACGGCATATAATTATCATTAGTGCACAACGGTTACCAAGGTGTGCATGCTATGAGAGTTATTTGAAATTGAAGTACCCATGATTTTTTTCGTTGTAGCGGGTTTTTTGTTGCACAGAAATCAACGTTAACAACTTTCTAGTATTCTAGTAAGGTTTTAAGACTTGAATAAAACTATTTTATATATATTTAGAGCTATAAAAGTTTAATAAAAGTACTATTTAAGTAAAAAGTTTATTAAACTATATTAAAGGGTTTTTTATAAATTTAACTTAAAAGTAATAATATAAATATAATTTTTATATATAAAGTATTACTAAGTACTAGCTACTTAAGTAGTATTATTACTTATATAACTAATTTCTTTTATTAATTCATTTTAAAAAAACTTTTCTAATAATTTTCTTTTAATAAATACTTTTATTAATTATTAATTATTAATTATTATAGTATTTTTTATTTAAGTAAGTAGTTTTTTATAATTTTTAATATAAAGTAACTATAACTTTTACTTTAATATACTTAGTTATAGTTATAAACTTAAAATTTTATATAAATTAAAGTATAAACTTTTTTTATTGTTTTTTTTACTTAGTAATTAATAATATATTAACTAGTAACTTTACTTATTTATTATAATAAATTCTCTATTTATTAAAAAAATAATAACTGTTATTTTAAATAATACTTATAATTAAAAGTAAAACTTTTATTAAAAAAATTTTAAAAATACTATAACTGTAAAAAAAACTTTATAAGCAAAAAGTATAAAAAGTCAAAAAAAAAGTTTAAAATAAATTAAAAAATTTTTTTAAAAAGTATTTATAAGGTTTAGAAAGTATTTATATACTTAATTATATACTAATTATATAAGCTAGTACCTTAGTACTAATTATTTAATAAAGGCCTATAAGGTGCCTAAATAAACTAGTTAAAAAATAATAAAGAAAATACTTTTTATATTACTTTTTTTTTTTTAGAAATTGTTCTAATTTCTTAAGGTTTAAAAAAAAAGTATTTAGTTATATTAGCTTTTTACTATATAAGTAGTAAAAGCTTATTAGTTTACTATTAATATAAATAAATATAATTTCTATATTTTGCTGTATTAAACTTCTAAAAACTCTTAAAAAAAACTTAATAAAAAAAATAAAAAGAAATGTGTGTTAATAATATTATGTAAAGTTATTAAATAATTTATAATATATATATATTTTATAACTTTAGGTAATGCTATTTAGTAACTTTTTTTTTATTTATAATTAAACGTTTACTCTAGTAATAAAAACTTAAGTATATTAATTATAAAAATTATATAGTTAAAAAAATTATAGCATATTACTATAAATATTTTAACTTACTTTTTACTACTATATATAAAGGTAGTATTTAGTAATAATATAGTTAGTTATTATTAATAGTAACTTTATAATTATGTAAAATGTATTATATAGTTATAAAATTTTAAATAAATTTTATAATTTTACACTATTTATATTATGTATTATAAAGTTATAATATATATACTAGTGTTAATATATTATTACATAACTTTATATAGTTTTTATAAGTAAAAGTAGTTTTCTTAAAATATAATAAAATTAACTTTATATGTATTTATTTTTTATACTAACTTTTTACTATATAACTAGAAAAGTAGTAGTTAGTTAGTTAATAAGTAAAAGTAAGCTTTTAATTAAGTAGATATATAATCTTTATACTTAACTTTTACTACTTTTTTTAATACTTACTTTAATATTAATATTTTAAACTTTATAATATTTTAACTTTAACTATACTAGGTACATTTATTTTTAATTACTTTATTATTTTAATTTTTTAGTATATGTTAGATTTTTTTTTTTTTATTTAAAGTTTTAGTTACTAGTTATATATAAGTAGTACTAAAGCTATTTTAATAATTTTATAAATACTTAGTAAAATTATAAAAAAAGTATTATAACTTTAAAAGCTGTAGTTACTAAGTATTATAAAAAAAGAAAATAACTTTATATTTTATTTTTAGTATATTAGTAATAGATTCTTAAGCCACATTTAAGTATATAGCTTAAAAGTTAACTTTAAAAGTATTAACTAATATTATATAGCTAAAATTTTAGTAGTATTTATTATAATTAGTAATAAGTAAAAAATTATTACAGGTAATAATTACAAGTAAAAGGTAGTAAACTAACTAAAAAAAAATTACTAGCTATTAGTAAAGAAATATATGTAGGAATTTAATACTAAATAAAAAACAAAGTAAACGCTTTAAAAGAAAAAGTAAAAAACAAAACTTCTAGCTAATATTATTAAAATAATTAATAAAATTAATAGTAAAAAAAATACATGACACTTTACGTAAATAATTATAAGTATAATATAAATAATTAGAACTAATAGAAACTAAATAGCTGTAGTAAAACTAAGTAGTAAGTAAATATTATAGTTAGTAATAAGTAAAAAATTATTACAGGTAATAATTACAAGTAGAAGGTAGTAAACTAATAAAAAAACATTACTAGCTATTAGTAAAAAAGTATATATAGAAACTTAATACTAGATAAAAAGCAGAGTAGATGCTCTAAAGAAAAAAGTAAAAAATAAAGCTTTTAGCTAATATTATTAAAGTAATTAATAAAACTAATAATAAGAAAAACACGTAACGCCTTATATATATAATTATAAGTATAATATAAATAATTAAAACTACTAGGAACTAAGCAGCTATAGTAAAACTAAATAGTAAATAAATTATAAATAAAGGAATTATTATATAAAAAGCGTTCTTTTTATATAATAAATAGTTTTCTTTTTTATACTTATCTTCTTATTTTAAAGCGACTTTCTGGAATTTGTTATATAATAAATTAATTAGATTATACTTTACTACATCTTTATATTGTTAGAATATTATGTTATTAAGTTATTATATAACTTTATATTATTACTAAAGCTTTAACACAGATTACATACATACTTACTATATTAAAGAAATTTATATATTATTTTTATAGTGTGGTAATAAATTCTATGTATATTTACTATATATAATAACCTTAAGTACGTAGAAGCTAAAAAAGAGTTCTCTAATAAATTTTTTACTAAACTATTTCTTAAAGACTTTAATTAAACTATAATACTATAAGTACCTACAGGTTATGTAAATAGTATATAATAATAATAGACTTAAATAGTTTAGTTTTAGTATTATTATTATCTATAGCTTAGATTATATAGTAATAACAGGCACAGATTATAAAACTATAATAAATAATTATAAAGTTAAAAAAACTAAGTTAATATAAGAGTTTATGTATTAAGTACTAAAGTATAATTACTAAGAAAATTTAATAGAACACAAGAATACCTTAAAGGATTTTTAATAGAAATAGAAATATATACCTACTTTAATAAAAACACCTTTTCTAAAAATTAGAACAGGATTCCTGTAGCTAGTATAAATATAAAAAATAGAGCTATAAATTAGTTTAAGCCTTTAACTAGAAATTATATAAATAAGAAAACTAAAGAAACTAATATAACTAATAAGATAAAAGTAGTATTTAGAAGTTATAATAATTTTAAAACCTAGATAACTATAGTCTTTAGAGAAATTAATAAGAAATATACTACAAAACAAAAAATACAAAACTTTAAGTAAATAAAATTAGTTTTAGTATATACTATAAAATTTTACTAAGTATAGTTATAAATTAACTAAAATAACGTGCTATTAATAATAGCTTATTATACTAGACTTAAAAACTAAATTAAAGATAAACTAGCTAAAAGAAATTAACTAGATAATCTTTACGTTTTTATAGAATCTATTATATATATTAATAACTAGTAGTACAAGCGTAAATTAGAACGTAAAAAGGGTTAAATAATAATTATAAGAAAAAAAAGACATTAATATAACAAGATTAGACATATAATAAAATAGATATTAATAAAATTTAGATAAAGAAGCTTAAACTATAAAAAGAGCTAAAAAAAGTAGTTTATAACTTAAAAATATAGAAAGCAACTTAATAAGAAAGTATATTTAAATTATAGTAACATTAAACACTTTATAAAGCAATATCTAAACAAAAAATTAAGAATTATAATAATTAAAATAAGACTTAAGTCTACAGAATAAAACCTATAGCAAGAAAAAACTTTATTAGTTAAAGTTATTAATAAGAGACTTAATAATAATTAGTATTAGATTTACAAACCTATAAAATATTATAAAAGAAATTATAAGAAAAGGCATTAGAAGATAAAACATAAACTTATAAGTAATTAATAATAGTCTAAAAAAGTACTATAGAAAGTGATAAAAGAATAGTACTAAGTAGTAAACTTAAATACTTAAACTCTTATACTATAAAAAATTAATAAAAGATAATAATTATTCTAGAAAATTTAATTTTTAATGTATAAAGCTTTTAGAATTATAATAATAACTATCTAGTAAAAGCTAAATAAAAATGCATGTTAAATTTATAGATTAGACTAATATTTAAGTAAGAGTTACAAAATCAAGTATTAGGAAATTATGCTAAGAGAAGAGTTTTATAATTTAAAAAACTAATTAAAATAAATAATATTTCTATAGTATAATAGCCTTATAGAAAAAGTAGTATTTTAGTTTCTTATAAAGATCTAGTAGGGAAAATTATATGGTTCTAAAAATTAAAGAAAAAAACTAACTTAAATTAAATAAACTAAGCTAGAAAGTAAGAATAATAAATATAATAAAGCAAAAACATTTTTACCTATTATATAAATCAAAAATACTAATATCTTTTAATAATTAAAGAATTAGAAATGTTAGGTCTATAAATTAATTAACTATATAGAAAAAGCATGTATATAAGTAATATATCTAATCTAGATAGAGAAACTAAAAGAAGAGAAAGTGTATAAAAAAATAGTAAGAAAATAAAAACTAAATAAATAAGTTCTAAAAGCCCTAAACACTATAATTAATATAAAAAATAAAAACGGCTAGTAAGACCGTTTATACTAATAATAATATTAGAAGAAATGTGCGTTAGAATATAAATATTATAAAAAAAGAAAGAAAAATTAACTAGTATTAAAATAACTTATAGTATCTAGAACTCTTTTATAAGGAATATTTCCTAAAATGGAAATACCTAACATATAAAAATAAAGTAAGAGAAGAGTATTATAAACTTTTATATTTAGTATACTATTATAACTACCGCTCTATACATGTAAAGAAAAAGTATTTTAACTTAAAAAAATAAAATTAAAAGCATAGTATGCGTAATTCTATATTAAAAAACTAAATAACTATTAGTAAAAAGCTTAAGCTAGTAATATAACTATTAGAGCTTTTAGATTATAATAAATATAGTAAGAACTATATTTTTACCTTAGTATAAGAGTAAACAGAAAATCTTTAAAAATACTAGTAAATAATAAAGCAAACAGAACATTTATTTTAAATTAATAAATTAAATGAAATAACATATTATACTAAAAAAAAGACGTATTTAGTAAAAGTAAGGTAAGTAAATAATAGTATAATAACCTTAAAAAAAAGTCTAATTAACCTAGAGATTATAATAATAGAACTAGAAGTAGCAGGCTACAGAGATATTTACTATATTAATATTCTAAATATAAAAAAGCTAAATATAATTCTAGAATAGAATTAGCTCTTATTACATAATCTAATAATAAATTAATAATAAAAAACTATTTAATAGTGTAATCTAGTAAGAAAAGTAGTATAAATATAAAAACTAAAAGTAATAAAAAAATACTTTAGAATAAAAAGAATTTTACATAAAGCTATATAATAATTGTAATGATAATAACTATAGAATATTAATATAGTATAGATTTAAAAAGCTTTAGACACTACTAAAGTTTAAATATCTTAGAAATATAAGAAATTTGTATACTTATTTAGTGAGAAGAAAGAGAATACACTTTTAAAATATTAATTTTAAAATTATAAAATGCTAGTTAAGAATAAAAAAGAGCTTAAACTAAAACTAATATATTTTTTATTAAGAATATAATAAGAAGAATTAAAACAGTATATTAAAAAAAAATTTTAGGAAAAAATATATATAACTAAGTGAGAGCCTAATGGCTTTACTAATATTATTTATACTCAAGAAAAATAAGAAACTATAATTATGTATAGATTTTAAATAACTAAATTAAGCTATAATAAAGAATTAATACCTAGTATTATTAATTTAAGAGCTAATAGATAGACTCTAAAGAGCTTAATAATTTAGTTTATTTAATATCTACAAAGAATACTACAGAATTTAAATTAAAAAGAAATTTAAATAGTTAATAACATTTAAAACAAGATATAGACTTTTTAAGTACTATATTATGCTATTTAAATTAATAAACACGCCAGCAACTTTTCAGGTAGTTATTAATTATATACTTTATAAATACTTAGATATATTCATAATAGCGTACCTAAATAATATGCTAATATATATAAGTAAAATACTTAAAAAGCACAAAATACACGTAAAGAAGATCTTAAGAAAACTTTAAGAATATAACTTTCTTATTTAGCTAGAAAAATGTAAATTCCACATTATAAAAATAGAGTTTCTAGAATTTATTATTTTAAAAAAAGAAATCTTAGTAGACTTAAAAAAGTTAGTAAAAATATATAATTAGCTAATACTAATAATAGTAAAAGAAATATAGTTTTTTTTAGAATTTATAATTTCTATAGAAAGTTTATAAAAAAGTATTTAAAAATTACGACACTTTTAACAAAGTTAATTAAGAAAAATAATAGATTTAGTTAAAAATAAGAATAGTTATAAGTATTTAAGAAACTTAAAAATAAATTCACCTAAGTACTAATATTAAAAATGTTTAACTTAAAATTACTAATTATACTAAAAATAAATACATTTAATTATATGATAAGAGTAGTCTATAGTTAATAATATAATAATAAATATTTTTATTCTATAAACTATTTATTAAAAAAACTTATAGAAGCTAAGTTAAATTATAAGGTTTATAATAAAAAGCTATTAGTAGTAGTAGTAGTAGTAGTATTTAAAAATAGCAAATTTACCTTAAAAAAGCTAAGTATTAAGTAGAAGTTTTTTTAGACTATAAAAACTTAATAAGCTTTACTACTATAAAGAAGCTAAACTAAAAATAAATATACTAATTAAAAATACTAACTATTTATAATTTCAAAATATTCTACTAAAAAGAATTAGAGAATAGAGTAGTAAACGTACTTAGTTAATAACTAAACTATATAAAGTAACACAAGCTAATATTAAGTATAGTATTATTAATAAAATTAGATAAATCTATAAGTTATAATTAGCTAAGAATTATAATAGTTACAAGAATTAAAAATTACTAAATAATAAAAATTTAGGATTTTAAGTAATAAAACTTTAAGAACTTAGAACTAAAACTCATATATATAAATAAACTTATTTATATACTAAAAGAGCTATATAAGAAATTAATTACAAAGAATTATAAAGCTATTATATATAGATATTAAAAAGTAAAAAAAACTATAAAGCAAATCTCTAGAAATTTCTATATTAAAGAGTTAAAATAAAAAGTAAAGAAAGTAATTAAAGCTTATCTAAAATATAAAAAAAAAAAACTAGTATAATATAAGCTCTATAGACTTTTATAACTATTAAAAGTACTAAAATAACTATAGTAGTTAGTTTTAATAGACTTTATTATAAAATTACTATTATTTAAGAAACTAGAAATAAATAAAGAATATAATATACTACTTGTTATTATAAATAGATTAACTAAGTACGTATATTTTAATCTAATAGTTATAAATTTATTAGTAAAAAAACTAATATATAGAATTTTAAAAATAGCAGTTTTAAAACACAAGTTATTTAAAAAGTTTATTATTAATTAAAATAAATTATTTATATTACACTTCTAAAAAACTTTATTAGCCAAGTTAAGATTAAAAAATAAGCTTTTAATAAGCTTTTATTTTTAAATAAATAGGTAAACAAAGCATATAAATCAGACTCTAGAATAATATTTAAGAATATATATTAATTACTTTTAAGAAAATTAGGTTAAGTTATTACCTTTAGTATAGTTTATTTATAATAATATAAAATCATCTATAACTAATATACTACTATTCTATACTAATTATAGGTATAAGCTGTTAGCTTATAAGGAATTATATAAATTAAAAAATAAATTTTATTAAACTTAAAATAAAATAAAATAGCTATAGAACTTATATAATAATTTTAATAGAATTATTACCTTAAAAAACTTATAAACTACAGAAAGTGTTAATACATTAAGAGTTAGAAAACTAATTTTTAAGAGAAAAAATAAAGTTTCCCTACTATATAAAAATTTAAAAACTAAATAACTAAGTAAGAAACTAGATTACTTTTAAATTAGAGTATTTGAAATTAGTAAAGTTATTAAACTAATTAACTATAAACTAAAACTACTATAAAATATAAGGATTTATTTAGTAGTTTATATATTATTACTTAAATTAATATTACTAAATACACTAATAGTAACAGACATAGACATAAAACTATACTAGTTAGAGTATAAAGTTAAGGAGATCTAAAAGCTATAATAATTTAAACATTAATAGAAATACTTAGTTAAATAAAAAAACTATAGACTAGAAAAAAATACATAGAAACTTATTAAAAACTTAAAGTAATATTCTAGAATAATTAACTAGTATTATTTAGAGAATTTAGTAATATTAAATCCTAAAAAAAAGCTTACGCAGCTTTTTAGTTAAAAGAAATATTTAGAAAAAAATTAGCAAAACCAGAAGATAAAAACGTTATAAATTATAATAGTTTAAAGGTTTTTTGGTTTTTTTTTTTTTTTTTAGATTTTGAATCTTCTTAATTAAAGTAAGCTTATAGGTAAACAACTTATACTTCTAACTATTAACTAGAGTAAGCTACTTATATAATTATTATTAATTAAATTAAATTTCTAGCTTAAGGTTCTAAGTATGTTTTAGCTACTCTTAGAGTTATTTCTTTTTTATAAGAAATTTATTAAACTTCTAAATAAAAGTTACTAGATTATACTTTTAAGAATACTTAATGTATTTAGAGCAATAGCTAAATAAAAGATCTATAAAATAATAAAAATTCTTTTTCCTATATAGACTATATAGAGTTAGTATAAAATAATTATAATTCTAAATTAATTTCACAAAATAATAATTACAAACAGTTGAAAACTTAACCTTAGGTATTATTAGAAGTAAAAGAAAAAAGAAGTTTTAAAGATACTTATAACGTTTCTAAAAAGACAGACTTTTCTTATACTTAAAGTTTAAAATAAAAAAAACTTTTAAGTTAAAAGTTTAAAAAGAGAGCAAGTATTATAGTTAGTAATAAATAAGAGTTTATTATAAGTAATAATTACAAGCAAAAGATAGTAAACTAATTAAAAAAAATTACTAGCTATTAATAAAAAAGTATATATAGGAACTTAATACTAAGTAAAAAGTAGAGCAAATGCTTTAAAAGAAAAAGTAAAAAGCAGAATTTCTAGCTAATATTATTAAAGTAATTAATAAAACTAATAGTAATAAAAACATGTAACGCCTTATATATATAAGTATAAGTATAATATAAGTAATTAAAACTAATAGAAACTAAGCAGCCATAATAAGACCAAGTAGTAAACAAATTATAAGTTAAGAAATTATTATATAAAAAGCGTTTTCTTTAGCTTTTAGATAGTTTTCTTTTTTATACTTATCTTCTTATTTTAGAGCAACTCTCTAGAATTCGTTATATAATAAATTAGTTAAACTATACCTTACTATATCTTTATATTATTAGAATATTATGTTAGTAAGTTATTATATGACTTTATATTACTATTAAACCTCTAACACAAATTGTATACATACTTACTATGTTGAAGAAACCTATATATTATATTTATAGTGTAGTAATAAAGGCTACGTATATTTACTATATATAATAACCTTAGATATATAAAAGTTAAAGAAGAGTTTTCTAATAAATTCTTTACTAAACTACCTTTTAAGGACTTTAATTAAACCGTAATAGTAAATTATAAGTAAAGAAATTACTATATAAAAGGCGTTCTTTTTAGCTTTTAAATAGGATTTTTTTTTATACTTATCTTTTTATTTTAGAGCAACTCTCTAGAATTTGTTATATAATAAATTAGTTAGACTATATTTTACTATATTTTTATATTATTAGAATATTATGTTAGTAAGTTATTATATAATTTTATATTATTATTAAAGCTCTAACACAGATTACACACATACTTACTATATTAAAGAAACTTATATATTATTTTTATTGTATAGTAATAAAGGCTATATATATTTACTATACGTAATAACCTTAGATATATAGAAGTTAAAAATGAGTTTTCTAGTAAACTCTTTACTAGACTGCCTCTTAAGAACTTAAATTAAACTATAATAGTATTATACTTTTAATATTTTTAACTATTACTTTTAGTATACTATATGTAAAATTTTTAAAAGTAATTTATTAACTATTAAAAAAGCCACTATTTATAATAGTAACTGGTAGTAAGTTAGTAAATATACTACTATTATATATAAAATTAAGTAGTTTAAAAAGAATTAGTTAAAATATTAAATAAAGTTTAAAAGTTATAAAAATTTATATTAATATACTTATACTTTTTAAATTTTCTATAAGTATAACTTTACTTATTATAAGGTAAGTTTTTCTACTTCTTTAAATATAGTTATATACTAATATTTATATAAAAAAATTAGTTAGTTTTAGTTAATATAATTTTATAAATATTATAGTTTATAAAAATACTAAAACTTTATTTTAGTATATTAAGCTAAAAAGTATAGTATTATAGTATTATTAGTATAGGCCTAATATTAGTATTAGTTAACTTTTATTTACTATTTTTTTAACTACTTTTTACTTTTAGGTCTTAATTATAACTTCTTTTTACTTTTATAGCTATATAGTATTCGTTTAAATAAGTAGCTTAAATAGTAGTAAAAATAGTTTGCTATACTAACTATTTTCTTTTTTTAATTAAAAAAGCGTTAGTAGCTTTAACAAATTTTAGATTTTAAATATATATATAATTACTATAATAATAAAAGGGCGTTAAATACCTAGTAAGTAGCTAGCTATTTTTTAAGAATATAATATATATAGATTTTATAGTACTATAAACTAGAAATAATCTTAACTTATTATTTATAATAAATTCTACAAATTTTTATAAATTGTAACTGTTTAGAATTTAACTATATATTATTTAAAATATACTTAGTATAAAGAGCTATAACTTATTATTATTTTTTCTTTTTTTTTAAGTCTACTTTATATACTTTTATATTATAAAAAAGTACTTAGCTGCTATGTTCATTTTTTTAAGTAAAAAAATAGTATTAGTATTAGCTTTTTTTTATATTATATAAAAAAAAAGTTAGTAGTGTAATAATTTTTAAAAAGCCTATTATAATTATTAAAATAATATTTAGACCTTTATATAAAATCTTTTACTAATTATTTTAATTATTTAACTTTGTATTAAAACTAGCTTTAAGTAGTTTTATAGTAAGGTATACTTTTAACTTTATACTAATTACTTTTTATTATAAAGTATTTAATTAAACTAAGCTTAAAATTCTTTTTTAAAGTAAATTATTCTAATTTTCTAATAAAGAAATATAGAAGACTAAGTAAATATAAGTTATAAAAGTAGGTAAATTTAACTAATAAACTAAATAACAAATATTTTTTATAATATAAAAAAAACCTAAATAAAGTATGTTTAACTTTTTATAAAAATAATAAATCTTAATATTTTTTAAGTATAAAATAATATATTATTTAATATTAAATTAGCAATTTATACACTTTTTATTATACTATATTATATAGTACTTTTAAGCTTGTTTTAGTAAAAAATTTATAACTTCTTATTAGCTTAACTATTTTTAAAAATTTTTTTTTATTTACTAGTAAATGTCTACTAACTTTCTATAGAAATTCTATAAGTTTTTTAGTACTTTTAGCTAGTAGTTATTTAGAATACTATTAAAGCTTTAAAGTAGTATTTTTTTAGTATATTTAATAAAACTTACTCTAAAAAATAAGTAGGTTTTTAAGCTATATGTATATTCTGTATATAAAAGTAGCTTATACTAATTATTCTACTAATAGTTTAAGTCTATATATAAATAGAATTTAAGTTCCTAATTCTATTATTTTATTTAGCTATTAGTTTAAAAATAAAAAGTAGTACTAAGTTTATAATTAATTTTAAAGTAGAAGTAAAAATTAGACTAGTACTAGTTTATAAATCTTATTTCTTAATTTATAATAATTGTATTAAAAAAACTAACATTAAAAAAGTACTTTTATGGTAGTAAATTAGCTAACTAAGAAGAAGTCATTATTTTAGTTATAAGTAGGTACTAAATATACTTTAAGAATTTATTAATAAGTATAAATATTATATTAAAGATGTTTTTATATTAATTTATAAATAACAGAAGGTTGGTAATAAAATTTATTAAATAATATTTTTATAAATTTAATAGCAAAAAAATAAACTTAAGTAATTTTTATAGTTTATATCTATAAATTTTATAAACCTAAAACTTTTTATAATAGTAAATATCTACTTTTATATTCTATTTAAGCTTTAGCTAAAAGTATTTTCTTTTAAAAAAGTCTTTAATATTTACTAAGCTGTAATAGCTACTTATTAAATTATTATAGTTTTTTATTAAAATGTTTTATTATAAATTTTATTTATATAAAACTTGAATTTTATGTGGGGGTGTTTGAGTAGGGAGCACAGGGAGCAGAGAGGACACCACTAGAATTAATAAGAAGGGGCGCAATTATATGTATATTGCTAGTAGACGAGACCTTAGGGAGGAAGCCTGAGGTCAGGAAACTGCTAAAGCTATATAGGTAGCTGGTGCCAAGGCCCCAGCCGAGGTATACTCAGGGGTAAGGGGAAATACCCCTTACATTATCCCCCTCCTTCTTAGGGCTCGTCCTGAGACCTAGAAAAAGGAAGATACCGCTGAGGGTACCTCAAAAGCCTTCTGAATTCAGCTTTACATAAAGTAACTACAACAGGATTGGCCTCGATAAAAAACCCAGTGGGAAAAAGAGCGTCCAATCAAGTGCAGGGCCAGGATAATTAAATCAAACCTGGCCAGTACATGAATACAGGCAATAGAGCTTCCCGTGTACGGCCCATAGGCTCTACAGGGGATCTCCGTTTCTGGAGGATCTCCAGGGTGGGTGATCATATTGATCGAATGGTGACTGCAATTAATGCAAATGTCAACCAATAGAGCTCAAAATCAACACGGAGGATGTTAATAGATAGAGCAAACAGCTTTCAAAACCACTTAAAGTTTGGATAGAAGCTGGTGGAGTATTATGTCAGTGACCGATTATTAATGGGTTCCACAGAAGAAGTCCTGTACTGAGGGCTAGCCTAGCAGCATTCAGCTCACCCAGATTTGACATCAAATCAAGGTTTGACAGGTGTCAGATCGTAAATCACACGTGGCGGTAAGATCTTAACAAGTTTCAAGCCACAGCTTAACAATGATTCGAACTTTTCGTTCAACCATCAAATGACGACAGGGCGTCAAGACTTCAAGCCCAGATCGCTCACAGAGGACGCGATAGAGCAGAAGAAGAAGCTCTCAAATTGGCTTTGCAATTAAGTAAGAGACTGTTGAGCAATCGCTCAGTAGGCGATCAGTGAATCTGATTCCCAAGACATCAGATGTCAATTGACAGGGCTGACAGCTGTCAGATGCACGTGGCAGCAAACCTTATTAAGACTTCAATGTCTGATAAGGCAGAGAGAGCTGTAGCTCGAGAGAGCCGTAGCTCAAGAAGAGAGCCGTAGCTCAAGAAGATGAAGGCATGAAGGTGACCAGGCTTCAGTGCGTTCGAGAGAACACCGTACTACTTAAACAGACTCTATACGCAGCCGGCTAATAGCAGTCGTTTTTAAATCTTAGCCTTGTGATCAAGAAGAGCAGTAATCCACACTAGGATAGCTCTAAGATATCTCTAGGATGTGACGTATCCTCTACAAACGGAAACTAGTTCCAGCCAAGGCTCTTCAGCGAGCTCGTGGCAATGCATAGAGATTAATCGGTTAAGGACATATCCTCTGCAAACGGAACCTTTGGTCCGGCCAAGACTCTGTGGCGAATTCATGGCAATGCATAAAATTAATTAAATAAAAAGATGAGGACGTAGCTTCTGCAAACAGAATCTTATTCTAGCCAAGACTCTATGGCAAGTTCATGGCAATGCATGAATTGATCAGGTAAGTTAAATTCAAACTGACTACAAAGCACCAAGCTGGTATTGCAAGCTTAAGTAGCTGTGTGTAACTGGTAGCTGCCCGTAGGCCTTCCAGTAATGGCCCGTAGGCCCTTCTGGGCCCGAAGGCCATTCAGAAGTAGAGCTTCCTGAGCGTGGCCCGTAGGCTCTCCGGAAGTAGAGGATCCTTTAGTCCCACCCTTTCTTCCTTCCTCCATAGAGGTAGGTATAGGTACGGGGCTATAGTGTGAGGGATAAAGTAGTCTCTATATCCCCCTTCTTCTTAAGGCGCGTCTTGAGCCCTGAAGAAAGAAAAGTGATAGTGCACAAGGCATTAAAGTTTCATAAAACTTAGCTACTAAGCTAGTTCTATCAAAGCTCTATAAATAGGTGCGCAAGGCATTAAAGTTTCGTAAAACTTAGCTACCAAGCTAGTTCCATTAAAGCTTATTCTCTAAGTACTTTGTAAAGAAAGTATCAAGACGTAGAGCAACGAGCTTCCATGTCTTCAGACATAATAGATGCGTTGTTACTGTATAACAGTCTAGGGGCGATTGAAAAATGAATGCCCGGGGGAACCTCAGAATTGTAAGAGGGAAGACAAATCTTCAGCTAGCTTATCATTCAGCTTTTCAAGCCACCGCTAGGTGCTATAGAGCTGGAAGCAATTTCCATACAACCCACTACTCATCAATTGCATGAATTAATGAGATTGTATCCAATAGGCCCCCGGGCCTGATGAGTACGCAGTCCGGCGTGGGCTCAACCAGAGGTGCATGCAGAGCGTGGGGAATTCGCGAATTCAATCAATCTACATCCAGGGTTAACTTGAAGAAGAAAATTGAGTGATACTCAGCTTCGAGCGCACGCAATTGCAATTAGCACGTCTTCAAGCCTTCCTGCAGCCCGCGCCGGCTGCCCATCCCGGTGGGAGTATAAAGGTCTCAAATATAAAGGTGTTCAAGCAGGGAGCACAGGGAGCAGGGAGGACACCACTAGAATTAATAAGAAGGGGCGCAATTGTATGTATATTGCTAGTAGACGAGACCTTAGGGAGGAAGCCTGAGGTCGGGAGACTGCTAAAGCTATATAAGTGGCTGGTGCCAAGGCCTTAGCTAATGTATACTCAGGGGTAAGGGGAAATACCCCTTACACTTTACTATACTTATAAAGTAAACTTATAAAGTTAATAGTTTACTTTAAAGTTTACTTAAATACTTTACTTATTTGTTATTTTTCTATTAATTAAATAATATTTAAGTAGTTAGTATTTTACTTCTAAATTTTTTAAATATAGTTAAGTATTCTAAATTTTTAAAGTAAAAGTATTTTTATTCTATATTACTTTAAGTATATAAACTAAAGAAACCATAAAGTAAGTAACTTATAGTTAATAAAAGAAAGTACTAATAAGATTAAAGTTTATAGGCCTTTTTTTAAAGTTAACGTTCTTATTTTTATTAGTAAAAGTTAAAGTCTAAGTTATTAAAAATAACATATTATTAACTAGTGCTTTACTAAAAAGCTTTTAATTAGTTTTACTTTAATTATTACTAAATAGCTTATAGAAATCTATTATATTATTTATAAGTATTTAGTTATTTAATGCTATCTAATCTTTAGTAAATATTAAAGTAATAAAAGTATACAACTTTTATACTTAAAGCTTATTTTAAAAAGTTAAAAGTATTATATATTTTAATAATTAACTTTTTTTATATTTAAAAGTTTTTATGTACTTAAATTATTTAAAGAAGCTATTTATAGAAATAATTTTTTCTAGCTTAAATTTAATTTTAAAGTTAAATTAGGTAAGTTCTTTTATTTACTATATTTAATAAAGTATTAGCTTTTCTATTATTATAAAATATTATAAAATATTATAATTTAAAAGTAATCTAATTAAGTACGTAATATATTTAAAGTAGTATTTTTAGTATCTAAAACTATTAATAATAGCTAGAAACTCTTTATTATATGTATAATACTAAATTTCTAGACTACTAAATTTTTTAGCTATAGTATATAATTAGCTTTTAATATAACTAGCTTTATTTCTTCTTTTATAAACGCTAAAAAAGAATTCTAATTAAAGTAAAGTTAAATATATTTATAAAAACTATTAAAAGTAGATTTAGCTTAAAGTACTATAGTAAAAAAGTTTACGTAAAGTAACTATATAGTATATAAAAAACTTACTATATATTCTTAAACTAAAATTATTTTAAGTACTATTTAGTTAGCCTCTTTTTTATTATTTTAGGTTTATAAGGTTTTTACCTAAAAAGCACTTATAATATAGTTATTATATATTCTACTAGTAAGTGCATAATATTAAAATCGTTATAAATAAAGTAATAATAAAAGTTTATAAATTTAAAAAAAAACATAAATATTTTAGTAGTTTTCTAGTTTTAGCTACTTTTAAATAGTTTTTATATAAACTAAGTTTATTATAACACTTTTAAATGTTATAATAAAGTCTAAAAATTTAATTTACTTAGTATTAAAAATATATTTAAATACTTTAGTATATAAGCTCTAGTTATTTAGTTTCTTTAGTACTTTATAAATATATTTTTTATAAATATTTTCTTTTTTAGAGTAAATTAGGATATTGTTAAAATAAATTATATAAGTATAATTTAGAAGTTTTTTAAGTACTTCCTAAATAAGAAACTAAAAGATTATAGAAGTATTAACTAATTTAAAAAATATAATAAAATACTTAAAATATTTATAATAAGTTTTAAATATAGTCTTTTATTTTTTATTTTTTTAATATAAAGTCTATAATAGGTATTATAAAAGTTAAGCTTTATAAAAATCTTAGTTTAAAAAAAACAATTTAGCATCTTACTTATAAGTAGAAATAAATAATAGTTTTTAACTATAATATAATTAAGGCTATAATAATTAATATAAAGCTTTATTATACTATTTACTTTAAAAATAAAAGAATTAGTATACTTACTAGTAACTTACTTAACTAGATTTATTCTTTTTTAAGTAAAGTATTAATATATTCTTAAAAAATTTTAAGTTTCTTCCTTAAAAGGTTATAAATAGAAAAATTTAAAAGTATTTTACTTTCCTTTAAATTTACTACATAATTATACTTAAAGTTTTAAAAAAGTACCTTTACTTTTCTACTACTAAATACTTATAGTAAGTTTTTTAGAAACTATAAAACAATTAACAAATTTAGGTTCTTAGAGTTTAATATATTATTTTTAGGTAGATTTTAGAGTTTTTATAGTATACTCTTAAGTGGTATTATATACTAAAAAAGTTGTTTATAGATATTTCTAATTATATAATAAATAGCTATATAAAGTAACTAATTAAGAAAAAAAAGTTCTAAATATACTATTTTAAGTAGTTAAAAAGTTTAAGAGTATAGTTTTTAAAAAATAAAAGACTTTAGTTAAATACTACTATAATAAAATTAGAATTATTACTACTACTTAAGTTTTAAGTTAGTCTCAACTTCGTCTTAGTATACTTCTAAAAAAATTATTTTAATTAAATTATTTTTTTAGTATTATAGCTTAAAGAATATATTAAAAACTATTATAAGTAGAGAGTATATATAGCTATATTTTCTTATATATTATCTAGTAAGTAGTTAACTATTAAAATAGTAATATAGCTTAATAATTTATTATTATACTACTATTTAAAGCTTTTATTTTAGAAACAAATATTAGAGTCTAATTTTATAAGTTATAAATAGCTAAAACCTAAGTTATAGCCTATAAAGTTAGTAGCTTAAAAAGTTTAAAAACTTATTATTTTAGTATAGCTATATATATTAGTACACTTTAGATTTAGCTTATAGACTAAATATAACTATAGTTAATATTAATTAAAGAAACCTACTAAAAACTGTATTAAAATTAGATTTTACTATAATATTAAATTATATAAAATTAATTTTAGCATTATTATTATAAAAAGTATAAAGTTTTACTTTTTTTTGCTATCTAAAATTAAATTAATAGTAATAGTAATTTACAACTATTTTCTATTAAATTCTAGCCTTAATTGTAACTAAAAAAGGTTGATAATAAGGTGATGTGGCAGAGGCACTAAGCGATCAGGGGAAGTATGCTAAGGCGGAGAAGATACGTTAAGAGACGCTAGCACTAACCCTAGAGGGGGTACCTGGAGACACTAATGAGCATGAGTAGTCTGGTAAGGGCATTAAGCTGCTGGGAAAGGTACGTTGAGGCTATCTCACTAATGTAATAATGCTTCTAGCTACGGAAGAAAATCCTTGGCCCTTAGCATTCTCGCACTCAGGCATCACTTAGAGCTCTAAATAAGTGGCAGATAGAGAGTTAGAGATTTAAGGTTAGGGCGATATTGTTTTGCGTGCCTTATCACTTTCTAAATGTAGATAAGGAATTTCTAAACAGCTATGAGCGCTGCTATAGGGCTGCGTAAGCATGCTTATTAATTATATCTAACGGTAATAAACGTGATTTGGCTCTGGACGTCGCCACCGCTAGCAGGAGGGCGGCCGACCCGCGCCGACCACAGGGTTGTGGGCTCAAACTGTGATAGAGAAGTATTCTCTTGTACCGTGGCAAATCACGTGCATACAAGAATGACGCCTTACCAGACACGTACACAGTAAGGTGGGTGCCAAGACTTTTGCTCACAAGCGAGATCGAGCTTTGTTGCACCCGTAATCGGGGCGGAAGCCGATTTCGCTAGCGACTGTACTTGTCTCCCCACACCTCCTCGAGGCGGGCAGGCCGACGGCTCGTCTGGTGCAACGTTCGCTCCATCACTCGCAGCGCCGAGCCCGTCGACGGAGGATTGTTGGCTGCGTCGTCTGCGGTTTTGTGGCAATTCTTTCCACTCTACGATGGGTTTCACAGAATGGACGATGCGGAATCGGGAAAAGCTGCCCTCCTCACGTGACCCACGATAAAAATTTCCGTCCAGGACGAAAGAAACAAATGCCCCTCATAATCGCCGTTACAATTCAGGAAATTGAGATGGAGATCATTCATCCATTGCCTATTATTCCATCGTCTTAAGAATCCGAGTAAATCCCGACCGTGGACAAAATGATAAAACATCACTATCTTTTGGCTGTAAGAACAGCAACACGTGCGAGGGATGGGGAATGGCGATGCGCCCGTGGCCACGGTGGCTGTTGTGGCTCCCCTCCAAATCCCGCTCACCGTTTCGAGGCCCTGCGCAGACCGCTCCCATCCCAACCCATCCAATCCCATCAGCCCGCTCCTTTCCCAATTCGGCTAACGCCTCCCATCCTCGCGCGACCATACCGCAAACCTCAATCCTACTCTCACTGACAACGCCCTTGACGAACGGTGCTCATAAAACTCAGCTATCTGCCAGCCGCGCAAGCATCTGGTCGGCCCAAGGCGGTACGGTGCGGTCACGGCGGTGAGCCCGACGAGCGAGAAGCGCGAGAGCCAGTAAGCGGTTGTCGCGGGGTTCAGCTCCCACCACCTGCAGGGTCCTGCCGTCTAATCAGCGGCCGGGTTTCGGACCTCCCGCGCGACACCAGAGGGCGCTGTTAGACCGAAATGCAGCTGCTAACCCCGATTGGGGTCGCGTTGGCGAAGAGGGGGTGCTTGTGCGGGGCGGGGAGTTTGCGTACCGGCTGCTGGGGTGGGTGCGTGGATTGGCAGGGACGGGCCGGCTTCTGTTGCATCACCGGGTGCAGATGCGAACCGACACAACGCGCTCGTACCGCTCTGGCGGGCAGCGAGGGCCATGGGCCTGGGTTCGGAGAGTTAGCGGAATGGAGGTGAGGTGACGCGGGATCGTGGGTTCCAGGTGAGGTGAGGACGAGAACCTAGAGGATGGGATATATAGGTTTGCGGCTATCCGGTTTGAGATGCAAAATTTTCAGATCAGATCCGCCTGCAGTTCAAAGAGAAAGAGTTGAGAATTTACCGTTGTGCATTTTGTGCTTTGAGACATACTTGGACGACCGCGCCTCGCTGCACCTGACTTTCCGGTATCACCACCACTACCACCACACGCTGATGACTACGATCTCCACGCTCTCTGCTGTTGCGCGACCGCTCAGGCATCTGCCCTCATCAATCGCACCGCCGTCTCTTAGAATCACGACGCCGGTTCCCCTTCTAACTACATCCACAATGGACTCTCCCGTCTCACCCAACTCCCGCAACCGCAAGGACTCCATCGACTCGGTCGAGCTAGACACCTCCTTCGCCTCCACAAATACCCCGCCCTGCAACCTGCCCACACCACCACTAGTCCCCGAAGCGCGGCAATTCCTGCAATTCAGAGCAGCCGCTGCACCGATCCCGTCGTCATCTCAGTCACACTTCTCCGACCCTTCAAGCTCGGAGTATGACGAGGAACAGGTCATTGGCCTCGCGGCACACGCCTCCTACCTCGCCAACGCGCCCTCAAGGTATGCCTCGAGATACAAGGCGAACCCACTGATCATCCACTCCTTCCTGCTACGCTCCGCCCTCCCAATTGAGACCGTCGCGCTGGCATCCTGCATTCTGGCCTCCCTCTCCCCTTCCTTCGCCGCCGCATATCGTGACGCCTGCCAGGCCTCCAGCGGCAACCGGCCCTCCTCGCAGAGCCCAACCGCATCCTCCAGCTTCGCGGACGCGTTCCTGACATTCCAGCCCACGCAGGGGAGCTCGTCGAACCCGGACTTGCTCGTGCTAGCGTCACTGTCGCTCGCCTTTGCGTTCCTAGACTGCCGCAAGGCGAAACCAAGTTACTGGAGTGGGTTCATGAGCTCGGGCCTGTACACCGAGGGACAGGTGTGCAAGGCGAGCGACTGCATGCTCCGCGATTTGGGGTATCGGCTGTATGGATTTGAGGAGCCGGTGAGGGCAGCGGTGGAGGATATGACGAAGAGTGGAAGTGAGGTGAGGTTGGAAGCTATAACGTGGTGATTGACTTGAAAATTTGAAGGATAGAAATGAGAGTTGCTGTTGAGCTGAAAGGATCGGAGATCATAGCACTGTTGCAGCGTTTGGGATAGATTAGTGTAAATGCATTTTGGCCGGACAACGCCAATCGGGATACGGGAGATACCCTACTGCATTAGGAAGCAGAAATGAATTTTTTCTTTGCTCTTCGAACCAGGGCTTTCGTGCGTGCATCTACCGTCTATGATCATATGCTAGAAGGCGACAGGGCAGAAAAGCAGTATTGTTCGAATGATCAGATATCTTCCTGTTCGGTTTCGATTCCGAGCAACGATTTGACGGGATAAGGAAATGTGGCGTGTGAGCTCCTGCTCTGCGGATGGGTCAGAATGCAGATTTGCGTTGCAGGCGACTAGTGGGATAACGAGCCCGCATGCAGTATTGAAGTTGCCTTTCGCTTGGATCGGTTTCTAGACCGCGTGATACTCGTCTGCAAGCGCAGTGTGAATTTGAGCAACATCTTTCTAACTCGCTCTCGTCGGGCATGCTCGTGACTTGTCCAATTAGTGTTGCGCGATTTCGCGCCCGGCGCTAGTAGTATGCTTATATATAGATTAGCATGACTAAGTGCAATTCCCACGCGCAGAGATCACTGCTTGCATGAAAACGCTCCAGTCCTCAGATAGTCGGATAAGTTGACACCTGCCGATTCCACCAGCAAACCGCATTCGCCTTTGATATGCATTAATACCACTAGCCGGCTCACGTCCTTTTTAGCTATGGTTTGAGTATCGAAAGCCAGATGCGGCCCTCTCTCCTCGTCTTCTGCAATGGACTTGGTAACCGTGGCGATTGTAATGGCGGCTCGACTGGTCCGTCCCATCGAGAGTGGGCCAGTCGGACAGATCGATACCGCTCGTATCACAGCGCCTGGTCCAATAGGGCAGCCTGTGAACAATTATCAGTCAACTACCCATAGACATCAACGCACAGGTCAATCAACCATTTATTATATCGCGAAAATATTTCATTCATCGCTTCATAAATTGCCCCGATCTATCGCAGCAACTGTACACTTTTCGACTAGAATGAGAAAGCTACAAGATCGCCGGAAATGTTGAGGTCGTTAGTTCGCGAGTTACTCATCACTATATTCGTGAAGCATTCCATCAACCAGATCTTGGGCCTAACAGTCAATGGAGTAAGAGGGGATTCCAGTCTCAGTCTCCTGAAGGCACTGTCCAACATTGAGCAACGTAGCACTTCTGGAGCAGGTTTCGTCGACGTAGACCGTAACTTAACATTGCGAGACAACGTCAGCTTACAAGAGAAGTCAAGTCGGACAGGGCTAGGTAATAGACCTACCAGTACAGCCATCTGGCTGACTTACCAGGGCAACGGCTTTAGTACCCGGGATCGACTGGACGCAAGTGGCACCACCCTGGCCGGTGACTCGGCCGATGAAGCCGTTATTGCAGGAATTGCTGAAGAAATTGGCTTGGAAAACGGCCAAGGGGTGGGGATGTGGGTCGGAGTGGGAGTGAGTAATGTCTGTAACGAGGAACTGTTGGCCTTCGGAGGCAAACACGGGCACCGCAGCCGTGGCTTCACAGTCTTGGATGATAGGGATGCGTGCTGCGAGCACGACCGTCAACCCAGAGGCAGTGAGAAGTTTGATGGCTTGGGTGTGCATTTTGATGGTGATTGCAGATGAAATTGTGAATGGGGAGTAGGTGATTGTGTAAATGAGAAGGTGAAGAAGAAACAACGGCAAAAGCGAGACGTTGAATGGCTTTTATACATGTGCCATGGACGCGCTGGAGCAGAAACTTCAAAAATCAAGCTCTATTCTCTGAAAGCTCCTTGCAGGTTCTCGTTTGTGCAGTCACATAGCATGCAGCGTAGCCATCCCGCGTTAGGGAGCTGAAATTAATCAGCGTAACGGTGCAGGACGCTTCCTTGATGACTGCAGCCACGGCTCGCACCTCTTATTGAGCGGGTTGTCTAATTGGCAGAAGTCGTACATCGCGTAAGCTTCTGCAGTAATGGCCTTATGGTATGGCAGTTATCGGTGAACTTATACATCGGTGGCTGGCTGTGTTGACAATGCTTTTTCTCATATCCGTCCTCTCCTTATATCTCCCCTGCTTATTGTGCCCTCCTCGTTCAATTATAGGCATGGTAATTCGATGCGAGAACTATGCCCTTCTTTGCGTCCTCCTGACGAATGTTAACCTATGAGCTCTTTCTGTGTTGATTTCCATTTAGCTGTATTGCAACGGTGCCACACAATGTCTTCTATTTGGAGGAAAACCTGCTGGAGAATGATTGTAATAGTGTCTTAGAGCAACCACACCGACCGCTATAGCTTGCTCTTAGGTGACCTCAGCAGTAACCCATTAAGGATGAGTCGATTTTGGAAATATCTGGCTCTAAGCTCATCTATGATGTTTCTAATCCAATGATTTGAGAAGGTCGCCCGGGGTAGAAAAGAGCTCTGGCATATCTCTATACCCGAAGAGCCAGTGTCTGTTGAGCGAGAGGCGCGTTTTATTGTGTAGTTGGTGGCTGCAGCTTTAAAGGATTCGCACAGAATACTGGGGTGCCGGCTGTCGCGAAGTGATAGTAGTGATGCAGTTAAGCTTAGCGGCATTCTGTGGCGCGGGGTAGTGCCACCAAACAGTCTGATTGGAATAATTGGGATGCCGATGATGGAGACTTGTAATGGAGGCAGCTTGTTGGAGCAGAATGATGAACGCTAAGGCCGTATTCGTGGTGTCTTCGCACATGTTAAAGGATGCGGCATTTGACGTCGTCCGACTAATCGTGAAACGGGGGAGTGCGTCAGCGTCTGTCTAACCATCTCTTGCATTGAACCCTGTTCACAAAACGTGCATCTTCAATCGCCCTCCGCTGGCTGTTTGTCCATGTTGTTCCACCAAAGACATGTCCAAGTTGTTCCTCGATCTCCGCAGGAGCTTCAAGGAAGTGGTCGACGAAGACGTTCGCATCTGCCATATTAATTGGCCGGGATTGCGGGCTATTTACATTCTTGACCGGACTCGAGATATACTGTACTCAATCAAGTTTATTGTTCTTCGTTGACTACCTTTGAAGGGGTGAAGCTAGGCGATGGAGACGTAGGCATCTCGAGCTCGTTGCCCCTTTACACTTATCGGCCCACTACTAGATGGATTGAGCACGGCCGACTGCTCACTCCTCAAGCCATTTCGACTATGTGGCATTGTGCAGCTCTTCAAGTGTCTCTTGTGTAAGCGGCGGTGTATCTGACCAGCGGCGCTTGAATGCACGGTCGAGGTCGCCGGAAGACTCGTTGGTATTGTGCGGTTTCCAGTCTATGCTGTCATTTGCAAGCCCATCTGGATCAGGGTTAGCGCACGCTTCATTACGGTATCAAGATGATATAGCGACGGGGAGAAGATCGGTGAGCGTGATGCAGAGGTTGTTGGTGAGTGTTGTGGTGGTTTTGTTAGTACGTAGGTAGAGTTTTATTCCGCCCGGCTCTAAGCCTAAAGGGCACTACTACACTATATTACATGACCGCGCCCACGCCCACGCTTTCTCTGATGCCGACGGCGATTGGAAAATGTCAAACAGCAAGAACAGCAAGAACAGCCGAAAAGACAATTACTCGAATTGTTTCACGAATTTATAGCGATGAGTCGATTAGTCTAGACTACGAGCGCCCGTGGACTTGAAGCCTACACGGCCTTTCAATCCCAGGCCACCACCACGTGCAAAAAAAGGCCAACCCTACAAAGGCTGCGACATCCCAACCGGTACCAGCGCCATCGGGTGCTGGCCAGTGGGCACAAGTTGAAGCCCTCCTTACACGCGTTGAAACTGTCTTCGTAGCTGCAGAGCACCGGGCAAAGAAGGCAGAAAAAAGCATCGGGACCTTGGAAGAGTTTATACGAAATGGGTTTTCCCGCGAATTAATACATCTCCCCCTGCCGGTGCCCCACTCCCGCCGTCGCCTCCATTGTCTCTACCGCCATCGGTAGCCCCAGTGTAGCCGAGTGCAGGGAGTCAATGTAGCAACCCATTGTCCATTGAATAAGTGAAAGAGTCAATCTATACACACGACAGGGGTGGATAGTACATTACAGAGTACGTATGATAGTACGTAGGACTCGTAAACAGCTGACGAAGGAAGGGTCGATTATAGGGAGATGGCGAGGTACTCGGTGACACCAAGTCATATCCCTGGGATTGGATTCGACCTAAGCCGTATCCCAATTCCGGATATGGAGGAAGGGATGCAGGGGAGGTGCATAGACGCGTGAATGAGGCACTTTAAGGAGAGGATCAACAGGAGGATCATCAGGAGGATCAACAGGAGAACTCAGTATACAAGCAATGGAGTTACCTGAGAGGCCAGCATTCGGTTACATACCCCCTCAGCCTGTACGAGCCATAGTATAGGCTGTAAATGAATGATGAGGCTCAAAAGAAAAGACGCTAAGCCTAAACAAGCAATTTGGATAGGAAATTGAGAGTACCAAAGGAGAGTAATCACAGATCATGAAATTTACCTCCATCAAGCTCATTCAGCAAATTGAGCCATCATTTGACAATTTCTTTCAAATTTTCAAAGATCCTGCTTCGAATGTCCACCAAGCCGAGTTGGCGCATAAATATCTCATGTTTCTGTCGTGGTAGATGCTTTGTAAGCCCTTCTGCTCGCATCTGATTTGTAGGCAGCCATTTTACATCAATCCTGCCTTCTTGAACTTTTGTCGTAGCCAATGCTGGTGTACGTCCACGTGACGGAGCTTGGTGTTGAGCTTTGAAGTGTCTTTTCGCATTAGCTGCACTGTTTGCCTGTTGTCACAAAACAGCGAGGGTTTGACCTCTGCGTCGAAACTGATGGATCTGAAGAACTGGTTCCACCACTGAAGTTCTACTGCGGCTGTTGACAGTAATAGCAATTCGGCTTCTGTAGTCGATCTTGTGACTGAGCGTTATAGTGTTGCTTTCCAATCAATAGCTCCACCAAATAATTTGAACAAATAGCCTTGAGAGCTCTTTCTAGTGGCGGGGTCGTCGCCAAAGGCTGCATCAGATGCACCGTAGAACTCAGGCTCAGGTTCGTCGTCCTCAATCCATATTGAACTGGAATGATCCATGGCTGACAGCTCAATTGCATGATACATTGTTCCTTGTAGATACCTCAGCATTCGATTGGCATGCTCAAGATGCTTTTGCGAAGGATTCGTCAGGAATCGCGACATCAGTGCATGGTCGTGGGCAATGTCAGGTCTCCCAATAAGGGCTAGATAGGCCAATGAGCCAATTCGCTGCTAGTAGGCGTATGTACGCTGGGCGTCGTATTTCTGTTCAGATGCTTGAATGGATTCATCAGGCAGCAGAGTCTTGGGGTAATGCCCATCTGCAGGTGCCTTAATGTTAAATTTATTGCAAATCTTGCTGATGACAGAAGCTTGTGACAGCCAGAGCTTCTTTCTTTTCGATCTCTATCAACTAGAATTCCTAGAAACCACTTGAGCTCACCCATTTGTCGTAATTGATAGCGTCGTAGTAGTGCATTTTCGAATTCTCGCAGAGCAGGAAGGTCCTCTTTGGTACACATGGCTATAATATTGTCAACGTAAAAGAATACAATCAGCTTGCTGTTCGTGAACAAGCAATTGACTCCTGGAACCTCCTTTAAGTCGAATTCAAGAAGCGTTTTACAAAGCTTATTATACCAAAGCTGCGGCGATTACTTTAGGTCGTACAGCACTCGTAGCAGAAGCAGAATCGAACCAAGATGCTTGAAGCCTTTTAGTAGCATACAGTACGTCTTCTCTGTTAGCTTGGCATTTAGGAAGGCATTAATAGCGTCCTATTACCAAATCTCAAGATTAAATATAGCCGCGATAGCCATAAGAGCTTGAAACGGTCGTACTACTATCCCATGCACCGCCGGAATCTGCCCCCCGGGGGGCACCTTGAGGTAGGCCAATAGAAGGCTGCTGATGTAAGGAGGTTCTTGGCACTTCGAACACCAAAGTTGCAGGTTTTGTATGAGAGATAACTAGTAAAACCAGCGACAAAAATGCCCCCTGAGAGCTCGATTTCATACATGAAGCTATTGAAATGTGTGTAGAACTCTGTATATACTGATTTCTTAGTGTTATAGTGAACCTACATCCATCTAATTCACCAAGAGCTGTACAGTCTGCAAGTGCTCCTGCCAGCACGGCTGTGGGAGGTTGCAGAAGGCTTACTGGCAGATCAAACAGCCGTATAATGTCCTATTTAGTCTCTTCAGCTGCCTATTGAGGTCGCTATCCGTCAGTTCTCCGAGTGCAGTCCTTTTCCTACCCTGGGTACGCCGTCCCTTAGTTGCACAAGATACACACGTTTTTGCTTTCCCTCGAGGATAGAGCTTCACCAAAACATGATTAGTAGTTGGCTGGCAATCTATCTCTGTCGCATGGGGCCTGCTAGGATTAAGGTTGGCAGCCTTCACTGATCTCTTCTGAAGCTGGAAGACTAGCTTCAATAGGTATTCCCGGTGGCCAGAGTCCTTCGTCTTCTTTGCATATAGTAATAGCTTGAAGCTATTTACTAATGCAATATCTAGTAGTAAGTGGAAGAGACTCTTCCAAGTCTTCCTATGAGCTCGAAGGGTCCCGTAGTAAGATTTTAACTGGTCGAATCTATCGACGGCATTCATAAAGCGATTATACAAGTCGATAAGCTCAGGGATAGGCAGCTGTTTTTTAATGAGATCTCCAAAGGCCTTTCAGGTCTGTATTACCCTAGTTCTACTCTTAGATAGGCGCTTCCTCATACGTACTACGGTTTTACCCACTAATTAGTTAGTAGATTAACCTAACGAGAGTGTATTAACTTACTATCGCCAACGGTAGTTATAAATAGAACTACGTTATTATCACGCCATGCAAATTAGCTAACAGTCTTCTTTTTAGAGACTTTAAAGAAGATCGTACCCCATTCAATCTTGTTCGTATTATATAGTCGTCCATTAATGAGCTCTTCATTAAAACCCTTATATATAGGCTTTTTTTTTTGTTCTTAGTGTTCTTGCCTTTTAGAGCTGACTCTGGGATATAATCCTGAGATTCTCCCTAAGAGTTCTCATCTAAAGTTGAATTTTAGGTGTTTTCTTAAGAAGTTGCTTCTTTTTATACCTGCTTTTCTTCCTTTTCTTCTTGAGACATCTTTATAGTCTGAACAGTCCCTACAGCTCCTATTCCCTCCTCCCTAAGCTTCTCTAACAGCTTGATAGTAGTAAACAGATTATCAAGTAATAGAACATATTTACCACGTTTGAGTGACTGAGTAAGGTGTAACACTATAAATTTAATAGATATAAAGCCTTCAGCCACCTAAGAAGGATCTAATTAATAGGGACTCTCTTCTTTTACCGTACCTTTACTATGGAAGAGCTAATCGTATATATAGCTATTATTACCTAACATCTAGTTCTTATATCCTACTGTATTAGCCTTACAGGGAATTGTAGTAATTTCTTTAGAACGGCCTGTAAATCTCTGCATGAACTTATTAATAGCTAGGTACTTTCCTAGCTGCTAGTATTGCTAAGAACAAGCCCTTAGGTGTTTAGAAAGCTCCTAAACTCTTTTAAATATGGTTTTAAACGGTTCCTGACCTTCCTCTTTTAGGCTTGTATAATAGAAATAGCGATCTATCTATTCAAATCAAATTCTTAAGATATAGTCCCCAACGTAGTGTTTCACTCCAAAACTACGCTTATTTCTCCAGTAATTTTTTATCCTAGCTTTTTTATGTATCCCTATGTGTACGAGTGTAGTAAAATAAGCGTGTAGCTTTTCTTTATATACAGGCTTCTAGGGTCTCTACCTGTGTTTTGAATCCCGCTAATTGCTATCAGTCTCCTGGAGCGGCTTCCCAGCGCGCATTAGCTCTATATTATAATTAGTATACATATAGAGCCTATTAACTAGCTTATTAGGGAAAAATAGCTGAAATAGTTGGATAGAGCTCTCTCTATTCACTTCTTCCAGTAAGTTTGGGATACCACGGTCGTTTAGGTTCTTAATAGGTAGTAGCTTCCAATCAGGCGCCGCGCCAGCGTCAGGAAGGCTAGGTTTTTATCCTCTTTTTAATTTTAGAGACTTATTAACCTTATTAACAAGATCGTCGTCAATTCTCCTACGCGGAGCTATAAGGGGGTTGTGAATTAATTATGTTAATAAACTACCTCATACACGTAGAAAATATTGGTGTTTAAAGTGCTAAGAACTTTCTTATATTAGTAGTCTTCTATTAGCCTACCTCAGGTGCCCTCCAGAAGACAGATTCCGGTAGTACATAAGATAGTAGCTATAAATATATCCTTATAAGTAATCTGTAAGTTACCTTATACATAAATTCTAGCCTTAAATTTAATTAAGAATTCATTAGTGTCAAATTTGTATGTAAAAATCTAGATAATAGAGATAACTACTATATCTCATACTTTAAATTTTGTAACTAGAAGAAATACTCCTATTATTATATAATAATTAACTTCCTTTCTAGTAGTAGTCTTAAAGCTAGTAAAGCAAGAATATTTTAGCATCTTCTTTTAGTTTTTTAGTAGTAGTAGTAGCTAGTTATAATAGAGTTTTTTAGTTAAATAGTTTTTTAAGTCTTTTATTATTCTAGTAGCAAAGGCTAAATAGTAGCTAGCTAAATCTTTAAGATTTAAATATTTTAGAAAGATTATATATACTAATTTGTTTATATATTAGGATTCTTCTAGTAATACATACACTTTAGAAAAAGTTACTAAGATTTTATTCTTTTTTAGTGTATTATTTTCATGCCTATTTAGAATATATTCTTCTTTTTTTTTTTTTCTAAAGAGTCTATAGCTTCTTATAACGTATTTAATAAATAAGTAGTATGGACAAGTAAGTGGCTTATCTTAAAACTTACTAAAAAATCAAGAATTTACACATGAATATCTCAATAACCACTTCATAGTAAATTCTAGAAATTTAATAGATAATTAATAGTACCTTAAACTAGAAGGTATTGAAATTTTAAGTACTATCAATTAATCGTTATTAAGATATTTAAGAAAAGTAAATTTGGGGGCTAAAATAATATGATCTCAATAACTATTAATTCTTAACACTTAAAAATTTAATGACTTCTATTTCAAAGCACTGTCAATTACCTATTAAATTTCTAGAATTTATTATCAAGTAGTTGTTAAGATATTCATGTGCGAATTCTTAATTTTTTAGTAAGTTTTAAAATAAGCTACTTACTTATCTATACTACTTGCTTATTAAAAACCTTATTAGTATTTTACTTTTAGCTAAATAACTTTTTAAAGTACTAAATATATTACTGTTTAATAGTAATTTAAATAAGTAGCTTCTAAATGTATTTAGTGTAAATAGTTACTAATTTACTTTATTTTTTTCTAGTATAGTGTTACGAGTTGCCTTTACTTAACGGTACGTTTCGCGTCAGCGACTCTGCCCTAACTGATGTTCTAACAGAACTTCAGCTCTTTCCGTATCTAGAACAGATAGCTCTAGGTTTAACAGGTGAGAGTTTATGCTTTATCGCAAGGTAGAAAGAGGGATGTACAATAGATTCAACAAGATAGTGTCAAACTATTTCACTCAAGTTCAAGTCTTAACGTAGAGATAAGATCTCGATTTTAGAGTAACTACGAAGAATCAAAAGTAACCGTGGACCGTCCAACGCTCTATACTTATAGTGGATCCTCCGTGCGTACATTGTATACCTGTTGACAGTATGTTGGATACTGCCAGAGGCTGCCAGAGCTGCCAGAGGTTCTATCACCTCGCTCTGCCTCTGTCAGCTAAGCCTTAGCTTAGTCACATAAGCTACCGCTCCCAATCCACTGGCATGGTTCCGTATTTCTGTCCTCGCTTCTTGGCCCGTACTTTAGCCTGCGCCAAAGCGTCCCGCGCCTGTTTGCAATTCTTTCTTTCCAATTCGAACATACGTTTCCATTCCAGGGCTTTATTAGCTATTGTTGCCAATTCCCTCAGCTCCTCAGGTACAGCTGCCCTGCTGTTACTGTCCGTAACATTATCCCCCTCTTCTAAGTCTTCGTCTCAGAAGATAGTTTCTCCCTTCCATAAGCAGTATAAAGGCAGCTGGTCTTCTGCCCTGTGTTTTAGGCTGTAAGACTCTTGACTTCCTTTCTTCCCTGCCCAGCTCCTCAACGATGACACGTCCTGAGTCGTCTCTAATACGTGCTCGCTGTTTAGCTTCTCAGATCCGTAACAAACCCCGTCACATGCCGACACCCTGCTCGAACTGTTCCCGTTGAGGCGATGACTGCCTTGTGAATCTGAGCTCCAGTCGCTGTTCGGCCTGCGCCGATTGCAACGTGAAGTGCGACTTAATTGTCTCGCAGCCGGAATGGGATCATATTGATCGCGATAAGGAAAAACTCTGTCGTTAGCTTGACTCCCTTGAAGATCAGCGCCTTAAGCTCTGTGCTTGAGAGTTACGACTCCGTCGTGAGCTTGCGAAGGTAGATTCCAAAGAGAAGGAGATGTTTGATCGAGAGATGGCCTCCATTCGCGAGGTTCAAGCTCTTGAGGAGGTAGAAGCTCATTCTCGGGGTCAAGAAGCTCGCACGCCGTAATCTGTAGTGGTGGCCTCTTCCCAACCTGCTTCGCTCTCCTTCTCAGGTTTCGAGTGGAACATCTTGCACTCTCTTTATCCCTTAGATTCAGCTTTAGAGCAAGCTTTTGTTGCTTCTGATGGTACTAGTTAATTAGCTCTAAACTATTCCTTAGGTTCCTAATTAGCTCCCAGGTATCATCCTCAGGTCCGTATCCTTTCTATCTAACCAAGTACTTCCATTAACGACTAAACCGTTAGTAGTCCAAAATCTGCTGGACTTCATACTCAGTACGATCTTCCTTAAGTTTAAGTTTTGTCTAAAGTTTAGCATTATATGGTGCTGGTTCTAATTTAGAGACATAAAAAACTAGATAAATCCTTATGTCCTTAGGTAACTATAGTTCGTAATTTATAAGTCCTATTTATTATTTAACCCTAAATGGTCCTAATTTAACGTGATCCAGTTTTCATGATGGTTGTTTTATTTCTAAATTTTCTTTTTTTAAGAAAACCTTATCCCCCTCCTTAAAAATTGGTCCCTTAACTTTAGATTTGTTCTTAATTTGTTTGCTAAGATTACCTTTATAGGTGATTTTCTATGCAATTTCTTTGTAAAGTATATGTAAATCTTTAATCTTTCTTCTTACAAATTCTAATATCTTGTCTAGTTTCTGTGGTTCTTGATAAGCCATAGGCTTATAACTATAGTTCACATAGAATAGTAATTTTCCTATTATTAATGACTTTACAGAGTTATATGCAAACTCAGCTATTAGTAGTAAGTTAATTTAATTATCTTATAGTTCGTTAACATATATCTGTAGGTATTATTCTAACGTTTGGTTTATCTATTCTATTTATCTATCTATTTATAAGTAAAATGCTGTTAAGAGGCGATGCTTAGCCCCTAGCCGTTTTATAAACATTTTCTAGAATATTAACGTGAACAACTTGTCTCTGTCTGTAATAAATTCTTATAGCATTTTATATTATGTAATTAGTACTTTAATTAGTAATAACGCTAGTTCATTTGCTTTTATTTCCGTATAGGTTAGTTTAAAGTAGGCGTACTTTATTAGTCTATTAATAATAACTAGTATCATGTCGTACTATTGACCTATTGGGGTAGTAATTATCAGTATTCCCGTAATAAAGTCTATTATAACTAATTTCTATAGTCTGTTTAGTAAAGGTATTAGTTGTATAAGTTTATACTTTTTATATTTTAATACTTTATTCTTTTTATATTTAACGCATTCTAAAAGAATATTCCTAACCTTACTTTAAATTCTTAGAATCTAGAAGTGTCTGTTAATCCGTTCTATAGTCTTCTTAATTCCTTAATATCTATATATTTTAGCTGAATATTAGTTCTTAATTAGCTCTACCTGTAATTCGTCTGGTATATAAATTATTTCTTAGTCTAAATTCTAAAGTAGCCGTTTATTATTAAATTCTTTTATTCGTTTTTTCCAAGTGTTTTTGATAATAACTACTGATTTAATATCTATTTATAAGCTTCCCAGAGATCCGTCTTATCTTTACTTAAGTATTATATTATATATTTTTAGTATATTTCTTATATAGTCTGTTTATTAACTAAGTGCGTTAACCGCAGTGTTTTTTTTTCCCAATTTATAAAGTATTCAGAAATCGAAAGTTAATAGTAATTCTTATTATTTAACTTATTATTAATTTAACTTCTTTATTATTGTAAATACTATTAGATTCTTGTAATTTAAGTATATAATAATCTAATACTTAGCTCCTTCTAAGTAATGTTTCTATTTTTTAAATGCTTAAACTATTACTAATAACTTCTTATTATAAATATCATAGTTTAACTTAGTAGTTATAAGTTTATAAGATAAGAAATCTACTAAGTATTTTTATTTATTATCTTATGTTTATAAGAAAATAGCTTTTATAGCTCTGTCTAATACGTCTGTATATATCTCTACTTAAAGTCCTAAATTAAATATTTTTAATATTAGTAGTTCTTTAAATCTTTGCTTTAACTCTATAAAAGCTATATTCTCTTTATTTGTCTACTTAAATTATTGATTTTTTTTAAGTAATTCTGTTAAGGGTACTATAATTCTTAAATAGCCCTCAATAAATTACCTACAGAATCCCGTGAATTTAAGGAAAGAATAAACTTCTTTTGTATTTATTAGTGTTAGCTATGATAGAATATCTTTAGCTTTATCTAAGTTAACTACTATTCTATTTCTAGATATAATATATTCTAGAAACTTGACTTTCTTCCTGTGGAACATATATTTTCCTGTTTAAATATATAAGTTATGTTTCTTAAGTTTTTGTAGTACCTTCCTAGTGTGCTTAATATGTTCTTCTAGTGTCCTATTTATATATACTAAGATATTATCAAAATATACTAGTACAAAGACATCTAGATATTCCCTTAGAATATGATTAATAATGGCTTGGAATGTTGCTAGTGCGTTAGTAAGTTCTATAGACATAATTATATATTTATATAATTTATAGCTTATCTTAAAAGCTGTCAGCCATTCGTGCTCTTTAGCTATTTATATTTAATAGTATTTATCTTTAATATTAAACAGACTAAACTATTTAGCCCCTCTAAGTTTATATATAAGTTCTGATATTAAGGGTATTAGATAGCGATTTTTAACTATTACTTTATTTAATTATTAATAGTCTATACAGAGTTATAGTTTCCCGTTTTTCTTTAGTATGAATAATACTGGTGATATAACTTTACTTTTACTTTCTTATAGATATCCCTTTTTAATATTATTGTTCAGATATTATCGTAACTTCTCTTATTATTTAATAGATATTTAATATAATGGTGCTGGTTTTAGTTTCTCTTTTTTCTTAAGTATAATCTTACAGTCCTAATCCTTATGTTCTGGTATTTAGTTTTCTTATTCTTTTATAAACTATTTTCTAAATTCCTTCTAATATTTGTTTAGTATAATAAACGTGGTATTATAAAGAGTTACTTTCTTTATTTATATTATAGCTTTTATTTATCTATAATAGTTCTTCCTAGTTTCTATGGACTTTGTTTTCTAGTTAATTAGTAGATTCTATTATGCTAGCTAGTTCTATCCTAATATAAAATCCTTACTACCTAAATTCATAATTTTAATATAACAGTTATTTGTGTATCCTGCTGTCTTAATAGTTACATTCTCTATTTCAAGATTAATTAGACCTTTTCTGAATATTACTAGACTATTATCTACGTATACTACTCTTACAGGTTTTTTAAAAACTTTAGTTAAGATATAATATCTCTATATTTATTTATTTAATATAAGTGTTTTACTAGCCCTGCTGTTTATAAGCACTTGCGTTTAAAAGCTATTAATATATATGTTTATATATAGCTTATTTTCATGTCTTTATTTAAGTCGTGTATAGTTAAGTGATAACTTTTATATTTTAACCTTAAATTAGCTCTCCAGCAGCATAGTCGTTGCTTACTAGCCTTTTAGTTTTTTATTAATAGTTAACTTCTAAGTAGTAGTCATTTCTTTAGTGTTTCTTCTTTAAGTCTATAAATAAGATATTATTAGAGTTAATATTATTCTTATAGTAGTATTTCATGCTCTTTTCTTACTTCTTCTCTATAATTTTAGTACTTTTATTTTAAGAAACATTCCTTAGTTATCAGTTTAGCATGTAATTCTATAGCTAACTATTTATTTTAGTGGTGTTTAGTTTAGTAATATTAGCATCCTAGTTAGCACTTATTCTAGTCTAACTATTTATGTTTCTTAGTCTTTAGGTCCTAAAGTTCTTCTTTGGAATCCATATAAATTAGTTCTTACTATATATTAAGTTCTTATTTTTATACTAACTATTTTAGTACTTGTTTTATTATTAGTTCTTTAACTTATACAACATAAGCTGCTTATTTATATTCTTGTTTAGTATATGTTTTTTTTTTATATATTTAGCACTTTTTTTATATGATTCTCTCGGCGGCTTTTTTGTCTTATACCTATAAAATAAGTAGAGTAAGTTTTTTCTCTAGTTTTTTATTCTAGTCCCATCCTAACTCTAGATATCTAACAGGGTGGTAATAGGTTATATAACTTATAAGTAGTATTAGTTCTTATCTATAAATCTTATTCATTCATATGGCTAGTTTCTTTTTACTAAGTCTTTTATACTATTTATTACTAACTATTTATAGTACTTATTAGTACTTATATATCCCGTCTTTTAGGATAACCTTTTAGTGCTTAGTGATATAATATTTCCTTATATAATATTCTAATCTATAAATTTAGTAGTATCCCTAGCTTATTTATTATCTAATTATTATAGATATTAGCTCTTTACTTTCTATTGTCTCTTAATTTTATTATTATCTGAATTTCTAATTTCCTACTCTAAAGGGTCTGCCTTTTTGTTAGATTATTTTATAGAATCTATTAGCTTCTTCTATAAAGCTAGCCTGGTATTATTTAATAGTAGCTTTTTATATAATAGTAATTATATTATTAGCCTGTCCTGCTAAATAATCTTTAACCTATTAATATAGTATTTTATATTTTTATCTAAGGTATGTATGTTTTCCACAGATCTAGTATTACTCTTTCTAGATTTGTTATATAATAATCTTTTTAGTTATTTGGTCTTTAGCTAGTTCCACTTAGACTATAGTAATCTTAATTAGTGCCTTAGTCTAAATATAAGCCTATTTAATATTTACTTTCTATTGTTTATAGTCTTTAATAAAGTATTCCTCTTTTTTATAACTAAGACATGCTCTTTATGTATATTAATCTATTTATTTCTTAGTTTACTTATCTTGTTTTCGCTTGTTAATCTATACGTTCTTAATTAACACTTAGTTAATTTCTATTATATTATAAATTTAGTTATCTTTTCTATTTCTTTATAGTATATAGATTACCGGCCTAGCGTTGTTTTTCTTTTCCTATTCCCTTTAATACTAATAGTTATTAATAGTTACTACTTATTTAATAATCTCTAGAAGTATACTAGGTCGTTTTCCTTAGGAAATTTTATCCTTAATTCTGTCTTTTAGTCTTATATAGTATATTATAACTAGAAGCTAATCTACCTAGTCTAGTTAAGATTAGATTTACTTAAATTCTGCCGTATAGTTAGCTGCTGACGTGCATTATCTAAGTTATTAAAGCTTCTAAATTACTTCTATTTCTTTATTAATTTCTTTAAAGACTATAATTATTTCTTTTTTGAAGCTCTTATAGTTCTTGAAAGTTCTCTAGATATTACTATTACAGTTTATAAGTCCTATAGGTCCTAGATTAGGGTCTTCTTTAGCTAGATAATTCTTTATAAGTAGTTTAAACTATTTTATAGCTTTTCCTATTATATTCATATCAACTACCAGGATCCGATTTTAGTTAGTTATAAATAAGAATTAATTAAACTAATAGTAGAGATCTATTATAGCTATAAAAGTCTTAAGTTTATCTCTATTACTGTTAAACTTTATAAGAGATTATATCTTAGCTATTTTTCTCCTACTAGTCTTACCTACTATTACTTATTATTATAGATTAACTAGAGCGTCGCGTAACTTTATAATAGCTATTTCTTATTCTTAAATAATTTACTATATACTCTTACTTTCTTCTAATATATTTCTAGTAGTTAATAAAGGTCCTACTATGACTTCTTCCTTACTACTACTTTCTTCTAATAAGTATAGTTCTTGTTCGTCCTTATAGTAGGTCGTTATAAACTGTAATTAGAAATTTGTTATTAGAATCAATCCAACGTCCTCTCCTATACTTTGAAAGGGTAGTTATAATGTTATGAGTTGCCTTTATTTAATAGTATGTTTTATATTAGCGACTTTATCTTAACTAATATTCTAATAGAACTTTAGCTCTTTCTATATTTGGAACAGATAGCCTTAAGTTTAACAGGTAAGAATTTATACTTTATTATAAAATAAGAAAAGAGATATATAATAGATTTAATAAGATAGTATTAAACTATTTCACTTAAGTTCAAGTCTTAACGTAGAGATAAGATCTCGATTTTAGAGTAACTATAAAGAATTAAAAGTAACTATAGACTGTCTAACGCTCTATACTTATAATAAATCCTCTGTGCGTATATTATATATCTATTAATAGTATATTAGATACTACTAGAGGCTGCTAGAGCTGCTAGAGATTCTATTATCTTATTCTATCTTTATTAGCTAAGCTTTAGCTTAGTTATATAAACTACCACTCCTAATCTACTAGTATAATTCTATATTTCTGTTCTTACTTTTTAGCCTGTATTTTAGCCTACGCTAAAGCGTCCCGCGCCTATTTATAATTCTTTCTTTCTAATTCAAATATACGTTTTTATTTTAGGGCTTTATTAGCTGTTATTACTAATTCTCTTAGCTTCTTAAGTATAGCTGTTCTGCTATTACTATCCGTAACATATAGCTAGTAGAAAGCTTAGTTTTTTTAAGTTCAAATTTATAGTATAGTAGCTAGTTTTATAATTAATAGCTATTTTAAGAACTATAATTAGCTATTTTATAACCTAAACTATGTTTTTAAAATTTTTTTTAACTAAAAACTTTAGAGTCTGTAAATTTGTATTATAGTAGTTATTTTCATAAAATATAACATTTTTTATATAAATTACTTTCTTTTTTTTAAGAAATTAAATATAATAGATGTTTATTAAGTTATATTCGACTAAGTAGATTATAAATGCTTAGAAATTTAGCTTTTTTTTAAATTTTACATGTAAAGTATATATCTTATATTTCTATACTTTTAAATATTTTATAAATAAAAGTTTATTATAAATTATTTTATAAAGTATATACTAGTTAAACTATTTATTAGTTATTTAGTTTAAAAGGTAGACTATATAAAAAAAAGTATTAAAGCTAATTTAGTTAGTAATTAAGCTTTAAGTTATATTACTTTAGTATATTAAATTAGTGTTTTATTTAAATACTTAGTAGTACTATTTTACTTAAAAGTATATAAAAACTTAAGTTTTAGCTTAGTTTTTTTTTCTTTATACTATATTTTTATATAGTTACTTATTTTACTATATTTTTACATATTATTAGTTTAAAGTTAAATAATATTAATACTAAATTTATACTTTATTTTTATTACTAGAAATTTAATAGCTAGTATAATAATAGCTTTATTTATATATACTAATATAAAAACTTAGTTATATTTACTAATAATATTATATAAATATAAAATATAATAGTAGTTATTATAAGCTTTATATATAAGCTTTATAATATTAATAGCAATTTTTTTCAATAGTTTTATTACTAAAAATTTACAATTATTACTTTAAAATACTATTTAATATAGTTTTGTTTTTATATATATACTATATTTGTTTATAGCTAGAACTTATTTTTTATTAGTAAAAACTATATCTTAAGTTTTAGTAAGTAGATAATTAATAACTTATTTACGAAAATAGCTAAAAATTTTATAAAAATATTAATAAGTATTTTAAATTAAGTCCTTATTTATTAATAGCTTTTATAAATATAGACAAAACTATATAGTTATAAAAATTTAAAATTTTTATAAAAGTTATACTTAACTAATACTTTATAAGTGTTATAGTAATTATTTATAATATTTTATAAAAGCCTTTTAAAAAAGCTTTTTCTATAAGCTTTTTTATTATATTATATATTTATATATTAGTCTTACGCTAGCACATGAGCTTTCGCCTAAATATTTTATTTATAATTTATTTTATTTCTTTTTTTTATACAACGTTTTAAATTATTACTTAGTATTATATATAGTAATTAATTAATACTTTTTTTTAAGTTCTTAATTTTCTACACGTAGTACTTTTATAATATTATATAATATTATTACTATTATTAATAGAATATTTAACTCTTTAAATACCCCTATTCTAACTACAGAACTTATGTAGTTATTTAAGAAATAAATAATTATAATATAAAATGCATTTACTAAAGTACTAAAATAATAATAAATATAGCTAAAATATTAGTAAATATAACAACAGAAATCTATTAACACTTTTTAAAAAGAATTATAGAAAGTTTGAAAATAAATTATGTCTATCTCTTTTTACTTTATTATCTAAGAAACTACTACTAAAGAAGTCTTAGTAGGTGTTATTAGTTTATTTAAAAATAATTTAAGTTTTATAATCTTAATTCTACCTATAACTATAACTAGTACCTATTTCTAAGTTTTCTAAATTATAGTTAGATAAGTAAAGTTAATTTCTATATTAAGTTTTACTATTTTATTAGTAATAATAAAATCTAATTACCTACTTAACTTTCTAATATTTACTAGGAGGTAAAAGAATTTACTTATTTTTATTAAAAAACTTTACTATAAACTTAAAGATAATATTAACTAATATTTTACTAAATGCTTTTAGCTTTTATATGTATACTTAAGACTAAAAAAGAACTTAGTAATACTTATAGACTTTTTTATAAATTAGAATATATATATATAATAGAATAATCAATTATCTTTCTACTAGCTATATATAAAAACCTAAATAAAAAACTTACTATTTTAAGTAAACTTAATTTATTCTGTTAAGAATAAAAGAATTTTATTATTTACTTTACTAAATTTTATAAACTAGCTATTAATACTAGATTAAACGAAATTAGTCTAATTATCTAGTTAAGAAGATTATTAAACAATAAGCTTTATTAAATAATAGTAAGTATTAAAATTTTTAATACATTAAATAACTATACTAACTTAATATTTTTATATAATAATAATTTTTAGTATCTTTTTACACTATACTACTATAAGCTGTAACTTATATTATAATAAAACTCTAATATTATAGAAATTAATATTTTGAACTATATTTTCTTTAAATTAGCTAAATAAAGAGCCTAAAAGTGTAATAGCTAATACTTTAAGTATAATAAATATAATTATATTTTCTAAAACTACTTTATCCCCTTGCTAGAACTTTAATTTATAAGTTTATTTAAATTCTAATAATTAACTTATTTCTATTCTCTTTTTAAATTTAATTTTTTTTATAAATAAAAATATTTTTAAACTCTTTAAGCTAGCCTACTAAAAGCTTTGTCCTAAAGTTAAGGTATTTTTTAGAATATTTCTAATATTAAATTTCTATTAACTTATAGACTTCCTACCTAATAACTAATTCTTAAAACTATTAAGTAAATATTTGATGTACTATTTAATAAGATAACTCTTTTTATTTTATTACTACTTTAATTAATACTAGAGCTACTAATATAGATTATATTAGTAAATCTTTAGTTTATGTTTAGAAACTCTATTTTTTTTTTTTTTTTTTAAATATTTTTTATTCTACTAGTTTTAATAGTAAACGCCTTAAGAAAGGTTATATTTTATATACTACTAGTATAACTCTTTATTATCTAAATTACGTTAAAGATATCTGCTTTTTTAAAATAGCTATTAGAAATTACAAACTAATTTTTAGCTAACTATAAATAAAAAAGCATAAAGTTAATTTTAATTATAACTTATAAAAGTTGTTTTTTAATATTCTTTATTACTAAGCTTGCTGTCTACGCTTATTTTAATTTCTAATTTACTTAAAAGAATATACTATTTATTTAAAAGACTTTATCTTAATACTATTTATATACAGTATACTTAAATCTATTTTCTAAAGTTATTACTAACTACTTAATTTTAATATAATAACTAGTTAACTAAAATAAATTATTAGTTATAAGAATTAAATACTTACCTAGAAGCCCTTTTAATAAATTGTTTTTTAAAAAAAATTATTTAGACTCTAAACTTATATCTAAACATGCACTTAAATCTAACACTAAATTAAATAAAAACCTTATAAGGAAGTTTTTTTTAAGGGTTTAAAAACTTTTTAGTATAGACTTTAATAGAAGAGTCTTATAAGAAATCTAAACTAAGTATAAATATTTACTTAATTAGGGCAGCTCTTTTTATACAAATAGCTTAAAAACATAAATATAAATCCTTTACTATTTTAATAGCTAATATTAATAAGACTTTAGCTTTAAAAATTTACATAAATCTAGTTACTAAGGTCATAGAGGATTACTATAATATTCTTAGAATATTTTTATATAAGAAGGCTAATAGACTACTTGAATATTATTTATATAACTATAAGATTATTCTTAAAAAAGGAAAGTAACCCAGATTTAGACCTTTTTATAAAATATCTTAAAATAAATTAAAAGTTTTTAAAAAGTATTTTAAAAAGTATTTTACTAAAAGATTTATTAAAGTAAGCACGTTTTCTGTAGCTGTATTAGTTATTTTTATAAAAAAATCTAATAAAGGTTTTTAATTTTATATAAACTACTAAGCTTTAAACACTATTACTATTAAAAACTATTATTTTATTTTATTAATCTAAAAAACCTTGTTTTATTTTAGTAAGGTAAAGTATTTTATAAAGTTAAATATTATCTTAACTCTTAACTACTTTTGTATAGTTAAAGAAAATAAATAGTTAACTATTTTCTAGACTTAATATAGCTTATTTAAATAGCTTATTATATTTTTTAAACTAGTTAATACACTAAGTATGTTCTAACACTATATAAATAATATCTTTAAACTATTTCTTAATATATTCTATATAGCCTACTTTGATGATATTCTAATCTATAGTAACTTTTTACGTGAATATAAATAATATATAAAATAGATTCTAAAAGCTCTAGAAAAAGCTAGCCTCTAACTTAATATTAATAAATATAAGTTTTATTAAAAACAAGTTACCTATTTTAGGTACGGGATTTTAATAAAAGGAATTAGTATAAATTTAAATAAAATAAAGAATATTCTTAATTAGAAATTCTTTAGAAACGTAAAGGATATAAAAGTATTTCTAAAGTTTACTAATTTCTACTAATAATTTATTAATAACTTCTCTTATATTACGTCTCTGCTTACAGCTTTAACTGAAAAGAATATTTAATTTAAATTTAATAACGCCTACTAAATAGTGTTTAAATTTTTAAAATATATATTTATAACTACTTTAATTTTCTAATACTTTAATTTAGAGTTGCTAATTATTATAAAAGCTAATTTCTTAAACTATATAACTACTAAAATACTTTTCTAGAAAAATAAACTAGATAAACTAAGACCTGTTATTTATTTCTTAAAGAAATTAAGCTCTACTAAAGGTAACTATAAAATCTATAATAAAGAGCTATTAGCTATTATATACTATTTTAAATAATAGAAACCTAAGCTAAAAAGTACTACTTTTCTAATCTAAGTATTAAGTAACTATAAGAATTTATAGTATTATACTACTATAAAATTGCTAAGCTATTAATAAGCTTATTAAGTTAAATATTTATTTTAATTTAACTTCATAATTATGTATTAGCTTAGTAGGTAGAGTAAGAAACTAAATACTTTTACTTACTATATATAAAATACTTTAGTCTAAGAAGAAGTCTGTAGAGTTTAATAACTAATACTTTTTTATTCTAAACTATTTAATAAGATACTAGAATTAAACTTAACTAAAACAAATAAGTCTATTTAATAGATTATTAATAATAAGTACTTTAATAATAAGTTTATTTAGAAAATCTTGTTACTAAAATAGAATAGAATTAAACACTTTAAAAAGCTTTCTTTAAGTAAATATAAAGACTAAAAAAGTTAGTTATACTACTACAACTAATTAGTAATACTAAATAATAATTTACTTTAAGAACAACAAGTTGATGGTCTGCAGAGAGTTTACTTTTAACGGATATAGTGTATAGTAATAATACGGCCAATGTCGGTGGCGCTAATCGCAAGCGCTTTCTCTCTAGCGTTGTAGTAGGCCAGCCCTTCTCTATCGTCTTGCAGCAAAACTCTGTAGGTTGCTTAAGTATTTTTGCTAAGATTGGAAATCCTAGTGGTGGCAGCATTGGTTTTGTTGGCGGTAGTTTTGGTAGATTTTTTCGAGAATAGCTAAGTCCTCCTTCTTAATATTTGGATTGCAGTACTGCCAAACATCGGCTTGTTAAGCAGTATCCTAGCGTAAGAATAGCCAGGGAATCCAGCCTGCAAGTTTTTCAAGACCGACAGTGATCTTCTGAGTCCTGTAATCCATCTCAGAGTCCATTTTGTGTGATTTTGTGCTGATTCAAATTCGCATCTACAGGCCGGATATAGGATATGTTTTGTGCGTAGGAACAAACAGTGAGACTATTTAGTCGATTGAGAGTTTCTCAGGCCTTCAGATGGCTGAGTTTTCGAGAGATGAGCCGAAATCTTCGCGATTTGGCGTGCTGGTAGATATGAGAAGCGCGTTGAAGCTTCTCTCAATGAACTTCGGAAGGCCCTGCGCCTTAATCGATATTGGAGATGTAGCTGGTGTGCGTAAATCGAGAGAAACAAATGTAGAGATGCACCTTGAGTGCATATTGAAGCGTTGAATTGAGATTGGATCGATCAGGCGAAGTTGATTTGACGAGATCGACTACATCAAACGCAAACAAAGAGTAAACAACATAACAAGATAGGCCTGGTAGCAACCCGGGCCCATAACCGTGAGCGAGCAACTTGAAGATGATCAAAGTCAGTGAGCAACCTGATTAATTCAAACGAGCGAAAGCTACTCTATATAAACAACTAACGAGATGAGCTCTGTAAGCAGTAGGAAGATGGGAAACAAGGAGTATTAGAACAAGTGTATGAGGTAGCTGAGGGTGCTGCTCAGTTACACCCCCAATGGCGAAGCTGACAATACTGTATAAAATTGGAATCCAACCACATTCTATCCCGGGATGCCTTCCTTGTGCTCACAACGCTGCCTCCTATAGTAAAAGCTCGCGATCATGGCTTGATGTTCTTGGCAAACTGGCTTTCCGTTTCCAACCAAGTCTCGAAGTTCGTGAGTCCAGGGTGCATCTTCTTCAACTCTGCAATATTCGCTGCATATCCAACGTCATAGAACCACTTAAACATGATGCCGAAGTCCTTAACCATCCACATGAGCAGCGAGCAGATGAACCTATAGGTCCAGTCAAGATCTCTCCCAGTCTTCTTCTTGAATATCTGCGCCATCTGGTCAATCGTCAACTCATCGCCTGCCAGCGAGATCCCGCGGCCTTTGAACTCGTCCGGGCGGAGGAAGGCCTGGGCGCCGAAGAAGCCAATGTCCCTGACGGCGATGACCTGTAAAGGCTTGTTCTTCACCGCCATCTTCCACGACGTGACGAAAGCTCGGCCGAGGAAGTTGTCCGTGAAGTTCTCCATGAAAGCTACGGGCCGGAGGATCGTCCAGTTCATCTTACCGTTCTTTGTGCTATTGATCAGGTGGTGCTCGATATTGTGCTTGTTGATAAAGTGAGGGATTCTTGTGGGGTTGTCGATGGACGCTTCACCATAGCGGTCGACGGATGTGTACACGAAGAACTTGACGCCGACCTCAATCGCCGCGTCAATGAGGGCTTTGCCTTGCCCGAGTTCACCACCACCGCCCTGGCCAAAACCCATGGGAACCTGGATCGATGACCCGGTTAGCTTCGTTCAAGAACTCGGAAGGCGAGTGGTGGTTGTTTGTTATTACCTGAACGCTAAAGACGCCCCATATCGGTGATTTCGTGACTTGTTTCGCGGCCGTGAAGATCGCGAGCGGCTTGGCCAAATCCCCTTGGACAAGCTTTATCCTGGACGACTTCTTCAAGAGCCTCTGGGCGGATGCGGAGTTAACATCCCGTGTGATAGCAAGAATCTCAAAGTCGGCTTTCTCTTCGAGTAGTTTGTTGATGACAGCGCCGCCTTGCTTGCCGGTCGCGCCACATATGAGCACTGGTCGTGACATATTGAACTAGTAACTGTGGCTCTGGATGAAGAAAGGAACGGTGAAGAAGAGAATGGAGTGGGTATCAAAATTGGCAAGGACTGTGGATTTTGACTTGGATTCTTGAAACGCTGCAACGGATACGTTAGAGTTTAGCGCGCTCTTCCTGCGACGTGCCATGCTCTTATCAAGTCCAATGCGCCATTCTCCCCAGAGCGATGAGCTTCGCAAGCCGGAGGCGTATTACCAATCCTGAACTGCGGATTGCGCCGGGCGGCCGAGAGTTTTTGCGGACCCTGACAAATCTCGAGAACTTCTTGAGGGTGGAGGACTAGCAGCTCACATGCGGTCTCCGACGAACACCGAAGTGAGGCCCGGTGATTGGCACTGTCGCACTGTCGTGCCTCTCGTAGGGCCGAAATACCGAGAATTAAGCGAGCTCGCAGGGAGCTGCTAATGTAGCAACTCATCAACACCACGCAATAGTTGATCAAAGTTTATAGTATTTTACATACAAATTGCATTTTGTATAGCTTTTTCAAGCCTTTCAAACTGATTGAGGTCATTTTAATATGCCAAAAGAGCGCAAATCGAGGCGCTAGAGCTTCTTAACGCCGCCACCCATTATTGCCAGCAATGAACTTCCACAACTTGCGACTCCACAAAATCATCCGTATTGGCCATATTTATTTCTGTGAGCGTATAGGATATCACTGCACCTATAAGGAACTCAACGAAGTCCTAAATATCGATAAAAGCGCTGCTTTACGAGTCCTTGAGTCGAATCGCCCGCGGCGGGTGCAGAATGACGCTGATAAGCCTGAACCTCGCGGTGCACTTCACCAGCTCACAAATTCAGACGTAACGCGATTGCTATGTAAATTAATCAATGCGATTTGAAGAGAAGGGTTACCCATAGCAGGAGTTTACCTATTAAGCTAGAGTTGTTCCAGAAGGTGATAAAGAAAACTATTTAAGATGGACTATCCAGAGGCCCGTTACTGAAGTTTCTAGTATAAAAACACACCCAGCTGCTATACAGGACAATCACCCGCCACATTGACAAGCAGAGCGCATAGAATAAGCTATCCTTCAGCTCAAACTTCGGCCGCATGGCGTTGATTAGAAGGTTGTCTATTGGAGTGATGAGCCCCATTGGATGACTGGCCCAAGACACACTAAAAACATTAAGCGTAGGCCTAGTGAGAGGCACGCTGTTAAGAACACACAATACAAAGACGACAAACAACCTGATTCTGATGAGTAGTAATGGTTTCATATTTTTGTAGTTGTAAGCTGGAATTTCCGCTAGTGTATACAGTGTTGGAAATTGCAATCACTGCCAAGCACACGTGACCTAGGCTGTATATATGGTCTTCCACACAAGCCTAAATGGTCAGGCAAGCTTCATCAACTTCATCTTTCATCATACAGTACAACAGTAGCAATCATAATGGCAAGATGACGTTGAAAACATACGTCGAAGATGTCCTCCAGAGCTCAACAAAGTACTTTTTGTCACCGAGTAGCACCTCGGCATGTCTCTACAATCAGGCGGTCATCACATTTAGGCCCTCATCACATGAGGCCCTTATCACATCAGGCCTCCAACACATTAGGCCCTCACTGCGTCAGCAGGTTGTACTCTCTTACGTACAATCCACCCCGATTGTGTATATAGATCGAGTCTTCCACTCATTCAATTGATTATGGGTTGCTACATTGATTCCCTGCACTCGGTTACACTTTTTGGCCGCGACGCTATGATGTACCAAGATCGTGATTCTGCTTACATTTCAAAGACTACACTACAATGGATGGATAAACACGGCCCTAATTATATAGAATACCCGCCAAAGTCACCAGATCTATTAGTAATGGGGACCTGGGCGAAGCCTCTGAGGGATAGGTTTTACGTCAGGAAATGCAATTCAGAAGCTGTTAGCGTGAGAAGATTCATAAAGATTTAGCGTGAGCTTAATTAAAAGATTAACAAAGTAATTCTAGGCTACCCAGCAAGATTACATGAAGTACGGCACGTAGAAGGACGGGCTACAAAGTATTAAACACAAATTAATATAATTTAATTATGTTCTACGCGCTCTACATATAAAAATATATGGTATTAATATCCTTAGTAATTTGACTGCATTCGCTTAATTCTTGGTATTTCGGTCCTATAAGAGCGTGCCTATATCGGCTAGAAACATCGTTCTCATCTAATAAGGTGATAGTTTGTTATCTGGGAACACGCTAGGCGTTTAGAATAACTAATTCAAGCATATATAAATAAAAACGTATAAATAGAAAGGCTAATAAAGTGTTACGGACTGTAACAAAGATGAAAGCGCAGCCGAGGAGGCGCTGCTTTGGAAGAAACAGTATGAAGATATGTGCAAGCGATGCCGAAGGGCAGAAGCAAATTGGCGCAGACAGAACTTACGGATGGGGTTGCTCCGCAGTAAGTTCAAGTTCTATCGGGAACAGCACCCAGATGAGTAAGCATGTCAGACGACCTGCTACGGCGAGGCATAAGGAAGATGAGTGCTAATGATGAAGATGAGGCCAGGCACGGACTCATCTTCCCTCATCTTCTCTGGCAGTATCCAACATACTTCCAAATGGTATACAATGTACGCACGGAGGATCTACTATAAGTATGGGACGTTGGACGGCTCACGGTTACTTTTGATTCTTCGTAGTTACTCTAAAATTGAGATTCACACCTTAAGTGATATAGTTTAATACTATCCTGTTGGACCTTAACTTACCGTATCGCTTCTCCCTACCTTAACCGAGTTTAATCAACTTCCACTAAGTCTAACGAGCTATCCGATCTGGACGCGAGGGAACTGATTGACGTTACACAATCAGTTGGATGACTAGTTGCCAGTTTAACATTACGTAAGTAAGTTAGCAACCTGTAATATTGTAACTACCATCTCGAAAGAGTAGGGAAAAGCTGTTGGATAGATTCTGACACTATATTATCTGAATAAGGTCTATAACGACCTACTATAAGGACGAATAAGAACTTTACTCGTCAGAAGAAAGCAGCAGCGAAGAAGAAGTCATGGCAGGATCTTTATCTACGACTGGAAGTATATCAGGAGGCCAGAAGAGTGCGTAACAAATCATCCAGGAATAAGGAGTAGCTATTATAGAGTTACGCGACGCCCTAGTCAACTTACAGCAACAAGTAGCGGTAGGAAAAGCTACGAAAGGAGGAACAGTGAAAATATAGCCTCCTGCGAAGTTTGACGGCAACAGGGATAAACTCAAAACCTTTATAGCAATCATAGACCTTTATTGTCGATTCAATCAAGCATTATTCACGACTGATTAAGATAGGATCTTGGCGGCCGGCATGAATATGATGGGAAAGAGCCATGAGATGGTTTGAACCACTTACCAGGAACTACCTGGCAAACGGAGACCTTAACTTGGGAACAGAAGGACTCGCAGACTGCAACAGCGACATACAATAAGCCTTTAAGGACTATGAAAGCTTCAAGAAGGAAATGATTATAGTCTTCAGAGAAATCGACGAAGAAACGGAGGTAATTTAGAAGCTTTAATGGCTCAAATAGTAAACGTCAGTGGCCAACTATATAGCAGAGTTTAAGTAAATCTAATCACGACTTGATTGAGCAGATCAGCCATTAGTCATGATGTACTACAAAGGACTAAAAGACAGAATTAAAGACGAAATTTCTAAAGGCAAATGACTAAGTACACTGCTCGGAATCATCAAATAAGCGGTAACTATTAACAACTATTAATACTAACAAGAGTAAGAGAAGAAAGCACGTGGATGACTAGTAATTTATGTACCTAGAAAAAATAGGAAGGACACCTGAATATATGACGAAATGGACATCGATTATAATAAGGTATTTGTTAATAAATAGTAAGGAAAGTGAGCTAAGGAGTGAATGGAATGCTATGCCCGAAAAGCCTGCCTGGGATGCAGAAAACAGGGACATTTTATTAAAGACTATAAATAATGATAAGTAGATGTTAAGAAAGCTTATGTCTAAACTAAGGCGCCAAAAGAAATTAAAATAGCTATAGCTGAGTAGAATAAATGCGAGACCAGATCACTAAGGAAACTATTATATAGAGAATAAAGAAAGAATACTATTAAATATGTGGAAGTCATACACACCTTGGGATAGAATACGAAATACCGTACTAGTAAGTAAAGGATTATCTAGACAAACCAACCAGCGACATGACCCCTATAATATAAGGAGTAGTAATATAATAACATAACGCCGAAAGCCACGAAGATACACAGAGGTTTCATGAGATTGTGGAATAGAAAGGAGGACCTTTTAAGAAGAAAGATTAGAAATTCAGACAACAAAAGAATCACGAGATAGAAGATGGAAAGGAACTTATGTTTATAATAATTATACAGCGCGTACGCTGGGAACACTGTTGGATATATAAATTAGAGTACCACCTAGGGGAATACTATGTTACCAAATATTAAGAGATTACTCTAGAAAATGGAATGTATAAATACCGATAAGCACTACAGTCAGCAGGGAATAAGTAATATAGAGAACTAAATAGATAAGAACTAGCCATATAGATAAACGAGATCTATAGATAGATATCTATATTAGTTATAACTAATACAACGTACTATCACCCCGTCGGATATCTGGAACTAGGATGGGATTGAAATAAAAAGGAAGAAAAGACTTCTCTACTAACTTTATAGATACAAAATAACGACGCTGTAAACAGAATAATAAAATAAGAATACTAGATATATATAGTATTAAACTATATAGAAATAAACTATAAATAAAATAAACATACCATAAGTGTTGAAGGACTAAAGACTAAGAAAGTATTATAATAACTAGTAAACAAGAAAGAATTTAACTTATAATAAGGATTAGTTTATATAAATTTAGAAAATAAATTATAGAACCTAAACTCAAATAAACACAAGTAATTGCTATGGGATAAATGTTAACTAGAATACTAATTATACTAAGCTAAATACTACTAAAAAGAATGGCTAGCCACAGAATTATATAAAAAGCTCATATATTAGAAATACTTTTTAGGATGGAAATGTTAGGATTATAGAGAAAAAACTAAAAACGTATATAAAATACTTAATAAGGAAGTATACTAACTCCAGAGATACCTAATCTATAGACCTAAAAAAAAAACATTAAAAAAACGACTACTACTTAGGAGTTAACTATAGATAAAAAACTAAAAGACTAGTAGAATATAACTAAACTACTAAAAAACTAAGAAAAAATTAAAAAGAACATATTAATTATATATATATAACTAAACTAAAAGAAATATAAAAATAAGCTATATATAGACGTATATATTAATAGTATTTAGATACTAGTGCTTATAGATAGTGGGGCTAGCAAAATACTAATATTAAATAAATAAATATAAAGATACTAGATACTAACTAGAGTTTTAGATAAACCTATATAAGTAAAACGCGTAGACGATAGTCTAATAATATTTAGAAAAAATCTAATTAATCTTAAAATACGGAATGTAACTATTTAGGTAGCAAATTATAAAGATAACTGCCACATCAAAATTATAAATCTAGGTAGTAAAAATCTTATTTTAGGATAAAACTAGCTAGTATAATAGAATCTAATAATTAATTAAAAAAAGAAAACCGTAAGAGTTAGAAACAACTACTATAAATAATAATAATAAGTAATAATATAGATAAAGTAAGTTATGCTTTATAAAACTAAATTCATTATACTAATAGAATACTAAGAGGAATTTAGAAAATAGTTCTTTAAAAAACTAAAGACTAACTACTAGAATACTAGGACTAAAACTATAAAATTATTTTAAAGGAGAGAATAGATTTGAAACCAGGACTACTATACTAGTTATTTATTAATTAATAAAAGGAACTACGACGATATCTGAATAATAACTTTAAAAAGAGATATATTTAGATAAGTAAAAGTAAAATAGCATTACTAACACTTTTTATACTAAAAAAAAATTGTAAATTATAATTATGCGTTAACTATAGATACTTTAATAAAGCTATAATAAAAAATTACTACTCTATACTACTAATATTAAAACTTATAGATAAACTTAAAAGAGTAAAATAGTTTAGCCTCTTTAATATTAAGAATAGATATTATTAGATATAAATAGCTAAAGAACATAAGTAGTTAACAGCCTTTAAAACTAGATACAGGCTATTTAAATACCTAGTTATACTATTTAGACTTATAAATACACTAATAACATTTCAGATAATTATTAACTATATGCTAAAGGAATATCTAAATATATTTATAATAGCATATCTTAATAACGTACTTATATATATAAATAAAATACTAGAAGAACATGTTGAGCACATTAAGAAAATACTATAAAAACTTAAAAAACATAAATTATATATTTAAACAGAGAAATGTGTGTTCTATAGAATTGAAATTAAGTTTTTAAAATACTTAGTATCCTAAAATAGAATAGCAGTTAACCTAGATAAAGCTAAAAATATTCTATTTTAGCTAATACTAATAAACACTAAAAAAGTATATTCTTTTCTTAGATTCACGAAATTCTGTAGATAATTTATTAAGGACTATTTAAAAGTCATATTACTTTTAATAGAATTACTTAAAAAGGACTAATAATTTATGTAAGAATAACGCGAGGAAAACGCTTTCAGAATATAAAAAAAATATTCTAATAACTACTAATATTAAAAATACTTAACTTATGACTTTAAATAGAGATATATGCAGACGCATTAAACGGAGCTATAAAAGCTATTCTATTATAAGTATAAAATAATAAATATAAATATCTAGTAAATTTCTTATCTTACAAACTCATAACTACGAAGTTAAACTATAATATTTATAATAAAAAACTATTAGTAATAGTTTAAGTATTTAAGAAATAAAAATATTACTTAGAAGGAACTAAGTATCAGATTATTATATATTTAAATTATAAAAATCTAACGGCATTTATAACAACTAAAAAGTTAAATTAATAATAGGTTAGATAGTAGGAGTTAGTTTCTACTTTTAACTTTTAAATATTTTATAGATTAGAAAAAAAAAACGCAGCAGCTAACGCACTCAGTTAATAAGTAAACTATATAAAAAATATACTAGAAATTTATAATATAATACTTACATAAAGACAAAACGGATCTCTAGGAAGCTTATAAATAAATATTAAAACAGTAGTTATTATCAAAAATACCTAGAAAAAATAAATAAGGGAATTTAATAATAGATAACTATTCTAAAATTTAGACTAAAGAATAATTTATATATTAAATAAATTATAGACTAAGCTTATTAAAAACTAACACTCAGCTAAAATACACAGATATTAAGGAATTAAAAAAACTATAAAACAAATCAATAAACACTTTTAGATTCTAGGAATATAAAAAAAATCAGAACTATTTTTTCAGAATATATTAAGTATAAAAAGAATAAGGCATTAAGATATAAGGAATATAGACTTATATAACTAATTTCTTTACTAGACTTATTATAGAAATTAGTTATAATAGACTTTATTACAGGAATACTAATAACAACCACCTTTTAAGGTTAATAATATAATATAATACTAGTTATAGTAGACTAATTTATAAAGTATATATATTTTAAACTAACGCATATAGAGATTAAAGCGGACGAATTAGTAATTATACTAATTAAACTATTAATTATATAATATAGATTACTATAAGAATTTATTACAAACAGAGATAAATTATTTATATTAATATTCTAGAGAATGTTTATAAGGAAGCTAGGGGCTAAATATTATCTCTTAACAGTATTTTACCTATAAATAAATATATAAATAGAAAGGATAAATCAAACATTAGAGTAATATCTATAAATATATATTAATAAATAATAAGATAACTAGATTAACTTACTACTGATAACTAAATTTATATATAACTCTATAAAATTATTAATTATAGGAAAATTACTATTCTATACGAACTATAGTTATAAGCCTACAGCTTATTAAGAACTATAGAAACTAAATAAAATATTAAAATCCATAAGACTAAAGATTAAAAAACTATAATAACTTTATTAAGAAATTATATAGAAAATTACTTACAAAGGTAATCTTAGTAAACAGTAAAGGAATAAGTCTAAAGTTAAGAGACTAATCTTTAAGAGAGAGAATAAAATTTTCCTATTATAAAAAAAATTAGAAATAAAACGACCATTAAAAAAACTAGATTACATTAAATTAGGATTCTTTAAGGTTAAATGATAAATAAGACCTGTAAATTATAAACTATAACTATCTAAGAATATAAGGATTTATCTAGTTTTTTATATTTCAAAACTAGAACCAGCACCACGGAATGCTGAATTGTAAATAAGACTTAAACTTAAAGAGAATACTATTAAGTATAAAGTCTAATAAATTTTAAACTACTAGTAGTTTAGGCGTTAGTGGAAATATCTAGTTAAATAAAAAAATTACGGATCTAAAGATGACACATAGAAGCTAGTTAAGAACTTAAAAAATAGTTTAAAGCTAATTAACTAGTACTATTAGAAAGAGTAGTAAACGCTTACTTTAAGGCTATATTTAATAAATATAGAGAATATAAAACGTTTTACTTAAAATTTAAAAAGAAAAATAAAGCGACACCAGACGCTATAAGTAGTAGTATACTAAGTTAATTCTAACAGTTTTATTTTTTATTTTTTATTATATGAACTTTATTAATTAAGGTAAGCTCGTGCTGGAATATTTTTTTCTTTTAAAAATCTATTTAAGTTAACTAATAATAAATTTATTTCTTATAAGCTTAAAGTTTCTTTTCTTATTAATAATAAGCTAATAAATTATTCTAGACCTTTTTAAGCTAACAGCGTAATTTTTTCTTATTATAATCTAACTAATTCTACTTAAGTTATAATATAATAAGATTGTACTTTATATTTTAATTAATACACTTAGAGCATTACTTAGAAGCCAGATTTATTAAATAATAACAGTTATTATTATAATAACAGGAATATAGAGATAACATGTAATAATTATTCCTTAGAACTCTTTAAGCTAAATAATAAGCTTATTTTAAGAATAATTCCACTTAAGTTATTCTTAAGAAATTAGAAGAATAGAAAAGATAAAAGGGGTTCTTATAATCTTAGCTTTTACATAAAAGACTAGTTACCTTTATACTATTTATAAAAAAAAGAACAGAATAACCTTTAGGCTGAAAACTTAGAGAAAGGGGATAATATTATAAATTATAATAAAAATAAAAGCACAGCCGAGGAGGCGCTGCTTTAGAAGAAATAATATAAAAAAATATATAAATAATACTAAAAAATAAAAACAAATTAGCGTAAACAGAACTTATAAATAAAGTTACTTTATAGTAAGTTTAAGTTCTATTAGAAATAATATCTAGATAAGTAAGCATATCAGACAACCTACTATAGTAAGATATAAAAAAAATAAGTGCTAATAATAAAAATAAAGCTAGATATAAACTTATTTTCTTTTATCTTTTCTAATAGTATTTAATATACTTCTAAATAGTATATAATATACGTATAGAGGATTTACTATAAATATAGGACATTAAATAGCTTATAGTTACTTTTAATTCTTTATAATTACTCTAAAATTAAAATTTACATTTTAAGTAATATAGTTTAATACTATTTTATTAGATCTTAACTTACCGTATTATTTCTTTCTATTTTAACTAAGTTTAATTAACTTCTACTAAGTCTAATAAGCTATCTAATCTAGACATAAGGGAACTAATTAACGTTATATAATTAGTTAAATAACTAGTTACTAGTTTAATATTATATAAGTAAGTTAGTAATCTGTAATATAAAAATAATTATTATATATACTATACTATATTCTATTTAATATAACAGAATAGTTATTATAGTTAGATTTATTAGTATTATAGGTAAATTTACCTAATTACTTATTATTTACTTCTTAAAAACCTAGAAGTCCCTCTTTACAGTTATGTTTATAAGTATAATAAGGTTATTTACTTTATCTCTTTATTACCTAGTATTTAGCTTTTCTAAGGTAAAGCCTATAATAACTTTAAGATCTAGTTTTTTATTAACAGCTATAATATTAATATCTGCGCGTAACTAGGTAATAATAAGCTTATAATTAAAAAATAAAAAAAGCTTATTAATATATATAAAACTAAGATTATTCTTTACTATATTATAAGTAACTAGATACTAAATTATATTAAGCTAAATTTTAGTAAGCTGATTTCTAAAGACCTAATAAAATATATTAAAGTATACTTTAAAATAAAGAAAGCCATAAAAAGAAAGTTCATATTTTAGTTAGAAACTTTATAAATCTAATTTTTAGTTTCTTTTTCTATATTTAAGACCTACAGATGACTAGCTTCTAGTATTAGAATAAAGAAATTAGGCTATAAAAAGAAATATCTTATAAAAATTATACTTAGTAGTATAAAGTTTTTATAAATATTATTTTTAAAGAAATAATTACATTAAATTAGATTACTAAAAGTAATAACTAGTTAAATATATAATAATTAAATAAATAGTAATAATAGTATAAATTTTTAATAACTTATATTACTGTTATAATAATAGTACCTTAAGTTCTATTTATACTTAATATAAGATAGTAAGATTACCTATTATAGTTTTACTAATAATATTATTTAAGAATATTACTAAGTATATTACTGTAGTAGCTATAAACTCTTATACTATTAATATCTAAAAGTATAAGTTTATTAGTTACTATTTAACTTACTTTTTTATTAAGTTTAAAAGCTAACGTTTTAGTTCTAAGTAATAGAAAAATAATTAAGGAGATTACTAGGTTTTTTTTAAAAAGGTGTATAATATAAAGCTTAAGCTTAAACATTTAAAGTTTTTAAAAGACTTAAAAAACTAGATATATAAGCTTTATATTTAAAACCTAAAAAATATTTTTAAATATATGTTATTATAAGTACTATTTATTTAACTAGGGTTATACCTTAGCTAATTTTCTTTAAGTTCTTTATATATAGTACTAGATCAACGAATCTATTTTGTTAGCCCTAAGGTAGACAATAAAAAATATCTAGAAATTAAACTAAAAACATAAAAAAACTACATGAAAAGTTATAGCTTATAGAAGTTATTAAAAGCATATTTTACTTTTACATTAACGTAATAAGTATAGTCTTAAAAATCAATAGAAAACGTACTATAGAAATTATAGTATATAGTTCTACTATATATATTTAATTAAGTAGTATATATAAATAATATTACTTAAAAGCTTTCTAATTTTTATTAGTTAGTAAGATTTTAATTAGTAATAAATTTATTTACTAGATTATTATATTAAAGAAAAATTATAAGCTAAATAGTAGTTCTATTAATAGTATAACTACTCTAAAATTCTCTAACTCTCTTTTAGCTTTTAAGATATAGAATAAGAAAGTAACACTAATAGCTCTTATTAAATTTTTAGTAGAAACCTACTATTTTAAAGTTTATAGTATAGTAATAGGCTTTTGTATGCTAAGAGTTATTTATAATAAATAAAATAATATATTTAAATTAAAGTTTTTATTAGCTAGTAGTAAAACTAGTATAAAAGTTAGTAACTATACTTTAACTTACTAAAATATTAGAATAATATATTAGCTAAAAATATAGTAGTTTATTTAAGCTCTTATTATTACTAATAAGTTGAAATCATTCTGTTTTATGTTTATAGCTAGTTAGAATGCTAGTAATTTGGTTACCTAGTTAGTTTCATTAATAGTAATTATAATATAGAGTTAAAAATCTAGATTATTCTTGTTTTAATAATCTTATTTTATTATAAAGCTTTCTAAAAAGACTAGAGTAGTTATATATATTAAGAAATCATTAATAAGTTCTTAAGTACTATATTAAAATTAGTAATTATTTAGAAGAATTAGTTAAACATAACTTTAGAGTATTAAGTTTTTAAATAGTATTAATTAACGTAATTTCTATAAAGCCGTCCTATAAAAGTAAATAATAGTTATATAAATATTAACGTTAATAAACATTATATTCTAATACTAAGTACTTTTAGAAAGTTAGAAATTATTAAATAAAAATATAAGTATTATAACTAGGTTATTATTAATCTTTTTATATAGTTTCTAGAATATACTATTTTTAGTATCTTCTAGATTTTTATTTAGAGAGCTTTATAAAGTGTGTTTTAAAGTTTAACAAAACATATATATAATAAGTACTCTTTTAGTAAATAAAAAGTATTTCTAGTATAATATACTATTTAAAAGATCTATTTGTTTCTTAAAGCTAATTTTAAATACCTTATTAAAAAAAGTATAGTATAAACTAAAAGCTAGTTAGCTAGCTATAGAGTAAAAAAAAAAGGCTATTAATTTTACTTTTTACTTATTAATTAGTACTAGTTATTTTATAATTATATAAATAAAGTAGTTAAAATAAAAGTCTATTTATAGAATTTATTATTATTCTTTTAACTTAAGTCAATCTTTAGACGACGTAAGAGTTAGTAGTAATATTTAGTTATTATAGTTAATTTAATATAAATTTAGTATGTATGTAGTTTTAAGACTATAATATTAATAAATTAATACTTATAAAAATATTTTTTATTAAGCTTTAAAGCTAGCTATATAACTTTAGTATTATATATAAGCTACTATTATAAAAAACTTTTAATTACTCTAAAATCTTTATTTAGTATGTTATTTAATGTAATTAGTTTAACTTACTTTTATTTTACTTAATTTAGTATAAACTCTAGTATACTAGTAAAATAGTATTGCCAAATAGCTATATATAGCTAAAGCTATTATAATATACTAAAAATATATTTATTAAAGTAGATATTTATTCTACTATATATAAATTACCATAAAACTTACTAAAGGTAATAAAATAATTAGAATATTATAAATCTTTTATAAGTTAAAAAGAGGGTAGTTACTTAAAAAGACCTAATTTATTTAATTTATTTAAAGGAAAGTCCTGCTATTATAAAAAGCTTATTTATTTAATATTATTTAAATTAAGTAGCTATTTAACTAACTCTATATACTAGTTTTCTATAGTATATAAAAATATATAACTAAGTAGTACTAATTAATACTACTAATTATTTTAGTTTATTACTACTTATGCTATTTGTTTATATACTAGGCTGTTTATATAAAGCTTACTTAACATTTATATACTTAATTACTTCTTTATGTTTTTAATTTCTAGATAAGTTTATTAAATTTATATTAAGTTTCTATAATACATGTACATTTAAAGGTTGCTTTCTTATAAAATAAATTAATTATAATATTACTATAAATAACTTTAATATAAATATTTAGTTAAATATTAATATCTTAAAATTTATTAATAAAGTCTCTAATAGTTAAGTATTTAAAAAGTTACTTTAAAATTTTTTATAAGTAATATAAAATATCATAAATAGAAAAAAAACTTTTATTATTATTTAGCCTTAGTAGTATTATTTTAAACCTAAGTTTTATAAACTTTAGTATACTTTTAAAAAGCGGATATTTATAGCATTTCTAGATATATTTTTTTATACTAAATTAGAAACTACTATCTATAAATACATAACTAAGTAATTTCTATAAAAGTTTTAAAAAAGCTTCTTTTTAACTATAGGGTATTAGCTTCTATTTAAATATATACCTTTTCTCTTTTTTTTATTAGTATAAAAGAATTTAACTTTCTTTTCTATTATAACTCTATTTTTTCTAATATAAAATAAGAGTTAATGTTAGTAAATGCTTTAAGTAAATATCTTATTTTATACTAATATATTAAACTTCTATACCTCTTTCTGATGATTTTAGTATAAGTAACTTACTTGCTAATAAAGTCTATAAATTTATAAATAATAGAGTGTATTTAGTATATTACTAAAATATTATTTATTTAGCTTTACATATATAGTTCTTTACTATTAATAAATATTACTAATACTTTTTACAACATTTTTATAGAGCTAGGTAGGTAATAATATAACTTATTTTCTATAATTTTCTTTTTATAAGATAATAAAAAGAGTTAATAATACTACTACTAACTTATTACATATTATTAAAGTAGTAAAGTTTAAACTCTTATAATACTAATAAACTATATACTTATTTAATAAATATATATAAAGTTCTGTTAGTTTCTAAAAAAAATAATAAAAAAATAATAATACTAATATAAGTAATATTATATATAGTGTTTACTTATAAACTATAGTTAATACTTATAAAAAAACACTAAAATTTACTATAAAATTAAAGACCTTAAGTAGGGCTTCTTTAGCTATATTAGTAATATAATATTCTTAACAATTTAATATACTACTTATAATAAATTTTATTTTTAATAATACTACTAATTATATAGTTCTATGCCTTATTTTTTTTAGCTAAGTATAAAAATAAGTTCTAATTCTTTAATATATACTCTAATATTGTCTACTTTCTTTAAGTTATTTTAAGCTAATTTAAATATAATAACTATAGTCTTAATTATGCAATTTTTTTAGATTAATTTATTTAGCCTAGAGTCTTTTATAGTTATAGAAATAACTATATTATACGTATATTTTTTATTACTTATAATAGTGCTGCTTGCTTTGCTTGTTATAAGTTATATAATATTATAACTAGCTACGCTAGACATAACTTAGTATAGAGCTTAAAATATAGCTAGTTTATACTTAAACTATATACCACTCTATTTAGGAGTAAGCCCCTTTTATACTTTTTCTCTTTCTATTTTAGTATAGCTAAAATAGAGCTAACTTATTTTATTAACTTATATCTATATAATAATACATAAAGACCGTGCCTATTATTACATTACTATTATTTATATTATTAAGATAAAAGCATATATAGAAAGTCTTTTTAACTAAATTAAGTATACTTTCATAATTGTGTCTACTAAAAGTTAATATTTCTTAGCCTTTTATAAAGTCTTAAAGTTAACTAAAAATCTAGAACTTAATCTTAAGTTTTATACTGTATACTATGTCCTTAAAACTACACTAAATACCTTAAAAAGTAAGGAATTTAAGGTAAAGAAAGCTAAAATCTATTATAATAATAATAATATTAGTAGTAATTAAGTGTTTTATAATTTATTAATAAGTTAGTTTTTAAAGAATCTTTTTAAAATATAGTAGTCTTTAAATCTCTAATATGTATAATATTAAAATAGTAAGCTTCTAAATAGTAAATATAATTATCTTAACTTTTTTACTAATTATAAATAGCTAGTTGCTAAAACCTGTATTATTATTTTTAACTACTTTTAAAATATTAGCATAAGCTTCTAAAATTAGACATACTAAGAAATAAATTATAAAAGTTATAGTACTTTAGAAAACATAGATGATAATACTATTAAAAATTATTATATTCTAAATTTACTTTAACTTCTATTAATTATAAAGAATAAGGTAGAGTTAAAATTATAAAATAAATAAATAGCCTATAACTATATAAGCCCATCTAAAGAAAATTCTAATATTAAAGAAATATCTATTTTTAGTAATAATAAAAAATGTAAAAATAAAAGCCTAGTAAATAAAAACTCTAATAATAGTAACTAGTAAACTATTAAAATATATACTATAATAGTGTATGAATTTTATAAAAATAGTAATTAAGTATTTTAATATGTTAAATAAAATAACGCCTATAAAAGTAATAAAGATAACTATAATAAAAAAAATAGAATTTAATGGCCTAATAACATAAGTTTACTGTTTTTTAGATATAGTTTAAAATTTTATAAATAATTATTAAGTTAGGTGTCAAGCTACTTACGTTTTTTACTAAAAAAATAATAAGAAATATAAACTTAAGAATCTGTCTCTTTTATATACTTTAAAAGTTATAATAGCTTAAGAACTAAAAAGTTTATTATTAACTAAAAATTTATCGCTACCTTATTAGCTACTTGTTTTAAGAAGTAATTAAACTAGGTTTATTTAAAAAGAGTTATAACTATTATAAATATAACTAATACAATACACGCCTATATATATATATTTTATATTTATAATAATATACCTTATATTATATAAAGGTTTTAAAGATATCTATTATTAAAAATTTACGTGTTAAATATTTAAACCTCTCTTACTAGAAATAGAGCAATATACTAAGTTATTATATTTATAAATTACTTAGTATTATATTATAAATACTAGTAATAGAAGCTATACACATATATATAATAGTAGCTTAAAATAAAACATTACTAATAACTTATCTATTAAGTAGATAATATAGGGATATTTAATATAAACTAGCTTTATTTAAAAGTAAATCTTAAAAAAAAATTCTTAAGTATTAATAGCTAATATTAAACTCTTAAAGAACTAAAATAGAGTAGTAATTTAACTTATAAAGTAAGAATAAAAACAAATAACAAAAAGGTAGTATTATAGTAATAGTTAAAATAAAATGTTAAAGTCAAAAACTATTAGTAGTAGCAGCTTTATATAAATAACTTTATATATTATTTATTTTATATTATAGCTACTATCTGCATAATAGCTAATTTAGAGTTATAGAAAATAAAACTAGATTTTAAGTAGTAGCAGATTCTAACTTCTTAATTTTATAAAGTTTAAGTATATAAATAAACTATATAAGCTATTAAAAGTACTACTTTAAAACTATATATATTACTATAAGTAAAGTAGTAGCTAAAGCTATAAAAAAATAGCTACTAAATTTAATATTATAACTATAGTTACACTTATTATATTTCTGATTATATTTATAGTTTATAAAAGAAATATTCTTTTAAGTAAGTTTATACTTAGAAATACCTATAATAGCTACTTTTATTAAGATTTATGAAATTAAGAGCTGTTACTACACATAGTAAGAGAAAGTTAGAGTTTAATAAACTAAATAGCTTAATTTAGAGCACTATTACATATATAACTATAATATCTTTTATTTTATTATATATATTAGTAGAACTGTTTTCTTAAGTTTACTTATAATTAATAACTTAAGCATAATATTTACATACCTTATTAATTATTAGTTTTTTGAAAACTAATATAGTAACAAAAATTTTTAACTTAGCAATTTTTATTTTATTTTATAAAGTTAATTATAGCTTAGTACTTAAGTTTATTTAGTATCTACTAAATCTTTATACTTAAATAACCTAATAATAATATTAGCAACTAGTTTAAAATTTTATTAAAAAATATTTAGTATTTTATTATTATTATTATTATTATTATTATTATTATTATTATTATTATATATAAATTTAATTTTCATAATAATATTAAAATTATAAATATTAATAAAACATAATGTTTTTATTTAAATAAATTTATTAGTTTTAAATATATATTATAACTTTTTATACTTTTAATACTTTTATACTTTTTATACTTTTTAATAATGATTAGTTATTTTTTTTTTAAAAAAAAATAAGTATTAAAATTTAATATGTAACTATATAATATTTTAAATTTTTTTAAAAAAATAAATAAATAGAAAATAAATTAATATATTATATAATAGCTAATTTAAATTTTAAAATAATATTATATAGTATAAAACTTACTTTTAAACTTAATAATTAGTAATATAAAGTTTTATACTTATTATAATAATTAATTTACTTAAAATATATTTAAAGTTATATAGTTAACTACTTATTTAAAACTGGTTTTTTAGTACTAGTTTATTAAGTATACTAGTTTTATGTATTTCTATTAACAATATTTTAAAGTAGTTAACTTTAGTTATTTTAACTATTAACTTAATATTATAGTACTATTTTATAATACTTTATATAAAGTTTTATATTTATATATAACTTTTATTTAGTTAACTTAAGTTTCTTTTTTTAATTTAATATTTTATTTTTATATAAACTTATGCACATAATATTAAGCTAAAAATTTAATACTTAATTATTTAGTATTTTTATTACATGTATGTTAGTAATAATACTTAAATATTAATTTTAAAAATATTACTAGCTATAATACTTATATTACTTTATATAATTATATTTATTTAAACTTAAATTAAAATTTATAACAACTATATATTATAATATATTATTAATATATGTGGTTTTTAAATTTTAAAAAAAAAATTATATACTTTAATTTACTTTTAAATATAAAAGTTTGTAAAGAACTTATTTTTATAAAAAAAAATTTAATTTATGTTTTACTTTTACTAATTTTTTAAAAATCTAGTAAGTATACTATAAGTAGAATTATTTAAAGAATTTATTAAATAAAAATATTATCCTTAGAGTTATAGCTATAGTTAAACTTAATTTTTAATAAACTTTTTATTTTAACTCTAAAGTTTTAAAAAGTTACTATTAGTTTTATAATTTAACTGTGTCTTAATATTAATAAGTTTATTAAATAGTTTAAACTTGTTATTAAAAAGGTGCTATATAAAAGAGTATAGTAATAATAAAGTTTAAATAACTTTAAAACTCTTTTTAAGTAGTATAAGTTTTTTATGTTTTTTAGAAACTTTCTTAACTATATTTAGTATAAAATAGTTGAAATTTAGAAAAGCTTTAGTAGTATAAGTATTTTCTACTAGGTAAATAATACTACTAAAAGCAAACTTATATACAGGTGCTAAAATAAGTTAATATAAAAAAAATAGCTTTTATTATAACTAGATTTAACTATAGGCTTTCTAATTAGCTATAGTATCAAATTATTAATATTATTAAAAGTAGTTTTCTATTAATTAATTTAATAAAAGTAGAATTAATGCCTACTATTAAATAGTTTAAATAAATCTATAAATTCTTTTAAAGTTGTACTTAATAATTTAAAGTTGTACTTAATATTTTAATCTTAAAACTAAGTAATTTTAAATATTTAATTATGTTTTTATTAAGTAATATTAGTAGCTCTAGTATATTTAACCTAGTCTTAAGTTTAATATAAATAAGTAAAATAAATTATATAATAGTATATATAGTAATAAGGACGGAAAATTCTTTTCTAATACACAATTATTTTACTTTCTATTTTAGGTTAGAATATTAGGTTATAACTATATAAGGTCTTTTTATAGCTATTTTGTTAAGCTAAATAATATATATATTTATTTTAAATTAGAATAGAGCTAAATTAGTAAAAAGAAAAGATACTAAAAACTTAAAGCTAAATTAAATTAATTATAACTATTTTAGAATCTCTATTCTAAAAATAATTTAAACTTATTTTGTTAAGCTTATTATAGTAATGCTATTCTTAACTTATAGAAACTAATAAAATATAGCTTAACTTAAGAATATAGTTAAGAATACTAACAGAAAAAAGTACTAGTAAATTTAAAATAGTAAGAACTTTAGCAAACTAAAATTAAAACATTTTATATTAAATATTAAAAGTTTTAAACTATTACTTCTAAAAAGTAGTATTAGTACTTTAATTTAAATCTATTCTTTTTTATAACATGTATTATTTTATTAAGTATATTAATTTTAATTCTGTTTTTATTATCTTGTTTTGCTGCCTTTATATTTTTAGAATAGTAGCTTTCATATACACCTAAACACTAACTAAGATATATTAGTTTTTAAAGGCCTTAGTTTATTTAAAAACTATACTTAACACTTTTTAGTTATTATACTTAGTATTATAAGTAAATAATACTAATATTATTAATAGCTTTTACTAGAAACTAGTTTTTAAAGGTACAGAAATTAGTAGCTTTTTAATATAAAAAATCTTATAATAAGCTATTTAAACTATAAGTATAAGTACTATACTACTTTTACTAATATACTTAGTTTTAGGAAAGTAGTATATTTCTTTAATTATATAATCTACTACTTTTTTACTAATACTAATACTATATTTCTTTTTTTTTAAGTTAAATTATATTATACTTTTTTTAACTACTAGTTTATTTTTAAATACACTTAAAACTTTAAGCTAGCTTTAAATATAAGGTTTACTTTATATAGAAATAAAGTATAGCTATTTAAAATAGTAAGTTTAACATAGTATATATAAATCTTATACAGAAAAAGCTAAGAAAATAGCTATAATAAAAAGTGTTCTATATTACTAAAAAATAGTTAAATATTTATTAAAAGTAATATAAATTAATTTATTTAGCTATATAAAGATATTAGATACTAGATATAGTTTATTTTAACTTAAACAGCTAGTACATATGGTTTTATTAACTTTTTATTAGAAAATAAAAGTATTATTAAAAATATATACAATCTTTTTACTAAAAGCTTATAAAAAATAGTATTAGAAAAAATCTACTATATAAAGTATTTAAAGTATAAAATTTTAACTAATAAGTAAAGTTAGCTATAAAATTATGTTTTTTTAGTAAGTATTTATATTAAAAGATAATAAAGCTCTTTAAAGAAAAAAATAGAAAAAAAGCTTAAAAAGTTAGTAAAAAGTTTTAGGTTAGAAAATTATTAAAGTAAAAATTAGTTAAATAAATTTTTTAAAGCAAATACTATAATAACAACTTAACTAAAATTTTTAATTTAGTAAATTTATAAAATAAATGCTATATAAGTATAAACTTACTTTAAATAAAGTAACTATAATTAAATGATTTTAGTCTAAATATTTTATAGGTTTAAAGACATTATATTTGTTTTAATATTACAAAAACTAAAAGTAGGTATTTATGTTAATAAGTTTCTAAAATTTATATTAAATAATTATGTAAAATATTATGTATTAATATTTAAATTCTTTAAGAAGAAGCAATTTTATTAATTATAGGTTTTAGTTATTATTATTTTTTTATTAAAATAGGTACTATTGTTTTTTTAATAAAGCTAATTATCTTAAGATTATAGTTTATTTTATTCTTAAACTAATACTTTAAGCTACCTTTTAGTTTAATTTATTAGTATATTTCTTTTTAAGTCTTAGTCTATAATAAATTAATTTAAAAAGTAATAGTACTTTTTTATTAAATAATTTCAAAGTACAGTTATTAGAAAACTTTATTAGAACTTTAATATTATTAGTAAAACTAGATGCTAAGAAACCTTTTTCTAGTAGTACTATCTATAAAACTAAAAAGTTAAAACAAAATTACTTTAAAATATTACTAGTATTATACTACTACTTTTTAAATTTTAATAAGTATTAAATAGCTTTTTATTACATATTTATTTTCTTTCATTAAGTAATTTAACGTTAGTTATGTAATTTTAATTTAACTACTTATTTTTTACTTTATGCTAAATTACTAAAATATTATAATAACTCTAGCTAATAAGTTTACTATTTTTTAAAGCTTAACTATTTTAGTAATAAATATAAACAAGTTTATTAGCTTTTATATTATTAATAAATTTATTAAATTTAGCTATAAAGTTTGTAGTATAATTTAAAATACTATAAAGTATACTTAAGTTTAAAAGCTATTTAATAATAAACATAAAAAGAAATAATTTATATTAGTTTTATTACTAAATATAATAGCTAAAAGTGTTTTTAACTTTGTTATAAATAGTATCTTTTTTTAAGCTTCTAGAATTATTTACTAATAAAATAATAGATATATTTATTATTATTTATGTAGTATTTTATATATTATAGACTTTTAATTTAAATAGTATAATACTAGCTAATATTACTAGTGTTATAAATATATTAGTAACTACTAATAAAAAGTCTAGTATTAAATATTTTATATTTATAAGTTTTTTAGTAGCTGCAACACTATCTAAATTAGGTACTAAAAATAATATTATAATAAAGTTTATTTAGAATACTAAGTTAATTAGTATAGTTTAGAGTAAAATAGCTTATAGACTAGACTTATTTTAATATATATACATAACTAGCAAAACATAAATAAAGTAAGAAATCTAAAAGTTTTATAATAAAAGTAATAAGAAGAGAAAGGATTTAGTTATTAACTCTAGTATATCTTATATAGTTTCTATATAAAAATAAGGCTGCTAACATTTTTTTAGTTTTACTAAGCTATAACTTTAAAAAAAAGTCTTAATATAAAGTATTAAAAAAAATATATTAAGCCTTATTGTAAACTTATAAAGTAGTATAAATATTAAGTAAACTACTATAATTTTCTTATATATATTTTCTAAATATTTAGCTTTACTTACCTACTATATTTAAGTAATGCTTTTTTTTAGAGTATTATATTAATATATAAAATTCTATAAAGCTTTATGTTACTATATTAATTTTAGTATGTATTAAAAATAAAAAAAACTTTACTTAAATAAAGCTATTTAACTTTAACTTTATTCTAATTATTTTATAAAATTAGAACTCTAGGAAAAATTTTATTACTAATTTGTATAATAATTATAGTAAGTCTATTATAAAGCTAAAAAAGTAATTAAAAAAACTATTATAAAAAATTAAAATAAAAAGCTTTACGTCTTTAGAAAATAGTATTTAAATAAATACAGAAAATTTCTGTAACTAGGCTTAATTAAGTTAATAAAGTATCTAGTAATTTTTTAAATAGTTTTATAAAATTTATGGTTTAAAGTAATTTTTAAAAAAAAGTTATAGTCTTCTAATATATTATAAACTTATTACTACTATAATAAAAATACACTTGTGTGTTTAACTAATTTTTATGTATTATACTTTTTAATAAACTAATAAAAAGAAAATTATCTTTATTAATAGACTATAACTTTTTAAAAATATCTTTCTTTTTATAGTTTCTTTTTTACTTTGTTTTTTAAGACCTATTTTAAGCCCGTCATTTTTATACTAAAGAAAATTATTTTTATTTATAAAATTCTATAATATTAACTAAAGTTATTTTCTTTTTTTTATAGATTTTATAATAGTTATATTAAGAAGCTTATAAATCTATCTACTATATTAAGACATATAAAGTGCGACTATTTCTTATATAAAAAATAGTAAAGAAAATATACTTTTTCTTTTTTTTTAATAAAGCTTTAAAAATTATCTCTAAATTAAATATGTAGAAACTAGTTTTTTTTATTTAATACTTATATTTAATTTTATAAAGGCCTTATTAAATGCTACTTAAAAGAGTTTAAATAAGTTTTTTTTTTAAATTTTAATAAGCTCTTACCTGTAATAGAAGTAGCTAGTAACTTTTTTTAAGTAATATATTAAAAAGAAGTAAAAAAATAATACATAAAAAAACAATAGTATATATATTAAATAAGAAAAAAATATTAATTAGGATTTGAAACTAATTTACTTAATTAAAAAAATTACATTACTATATGAGATTTATGGCTAAAAACTATAAGAAATTCCTATTATTTTTTATAGCTAGCTTTTAGCTTTATATAGTAATTAAATATATTTATTAGCTAGCTAAATTTATGTTATTACTTATTTAGCTAAAAAGAAACGTAGTTAAAAAGGCTGCTTATTTTTATAAATTATAGCCTTATAGCTGTATATACTATATATTACCTAATTTACTTTTAAATAACTACTAGTAAAAAATAGCTATTATTTGTATAAACTAATATAATTAACGTAAACCTGTTTTTATTACCACCTTTTTCAGACTATTTAAATATTTAAATTTGTATTTTTTCTTTGTAAAGTCTTTTTTAAGCTTATTTAAAACTTTAATTAAAAAACTCTTTTTATACTATATAGATTATATAGTAAATGTTATACTTTCTTAATTTTTTTACTTACTAGATTAAAATATTAGCTTTAACTAAGCTAGTTATTTACCTTCTTTTATAATAAATTTATAGGCTTAAAATAGCTAGAGCTGGTAATATTATATTTTTTTTATTTACTTATAAAATTCTTACTAACTATACTTAGTACTAGAATTATAAATAAATGTTTTAATTATTACATTAATAGAAAGAATATTGTACTTAGTAAAAGTTTATATATAAAAATAGAATTATTTTCTTATTTTTAAGTAAGAACTGTTAGAAATTTAATATAAATAATATAATTAGTAAACAAGCGTTTAATTAAATAATTTTTAGTTTAAATTATTTACTATAAAAAAACCTTAAATTAATTAAAATAATAATTAGTAATTAGTTTAAGCTATAAAGTTAATTATTTAGTAGAATTCTAGTAGTAAATTTAAAGGTAAAATAAACTTTTATAAAACTATTTTAGTTTTTAACTAAGTTTTCTTTTACTTATTAAGCTAATCTATAATTAATCTAAACTAGTTTAAAAATAACTAAAACTTAATTTAAATTATTTATAATAGATAAAAATAGACTATTAAGTAGTTAAATTAATAGACTAAGTTTAATCTAATTAGTGTTTACATTAAATATAAGCTTTTTATAACAAAATAATAGTTTTATAATAGTACAATTATATAAAATAGTTAATATTATACTTTTTTACTATTAGAAAATAGTTTAGTATATTTTATAAAGCTAAATTAACAAGCACTTTCTAAATTAAAATTATATTAATTAATATAGGTAAGTAGAAAGTTAAGTGAATTAATATATATATATAAGCTAATAAACTATACACACTTTTAAAAAAACCTGTATACATATACATCTACTTCTTTTAAGTGTAAATAACTTTTAAATATAATAAGTATATTATTTTTAGTACTTTAATTATACTATATAGTTACTATCTTAAAAGTGAAGTAGCTTAAAATAGTAAAACTATAAAAAATAGGCCTACTTTTAGTGTTAGATTAAAATATATTAAATAGTTAGCTAAAGTTTTATATAGTTTCTTACTTTATACTAACTAGCTAGGCTAATATACTTAGTTAGTATTCATTATAATTATAAATACAGTACTAGCTAGTATTATTAGTAGTTTTAGTTAATTACTAACTTTTTACTTTCTAAAAAATTCTTTTATAACTAGTGTTATATTATACTAAGCTAGCCTACCTAAAAAATTTAATAAAGTATGTTAAAATATACTTTTATAATAAGAAAGTAAAAGGTGTTTATATTTTTCTTTAATCTAATAATACTTTCTTCTTTCTAAAAAAAGAGAACTAAGTTAAAAGTAAGAATTTTATATAAAAAGCTACTAAAAGTAGCTCTATAGTAGCAAGAATTCTTTTATTATTAGCATTTATATTCTACCTTAAAGATATGAAAATATTTCATGAAAAATAGAATCTATAAAAACTTAGTAGAAGTATATTTCTATTTATATTAAAATAGTAAATAAAACACAATCATAAAGAGATAACATTTAAAAATTAATTAAAATTATATTATAATATATATCTTTTTAAATATCACGTTTATATGTATAGCTAAACGCCTAGTTATTTAGTTTATTTATTATTTTTTACTAAAAATAAGTAAAGAGCAAAGAACATATTATTAACTAATAATTTAAAAATTCTATATTTATTATTTATTAGAAATGAAAATATAGCTTTTAGAGTACTAAGATAGTTAGTATTATTATATATTAGCTAAACTATTTAAGTATTTTTTAGTCTAATATAATAAATTAAAAACTAGAAAATATAGAGTCTTTTAGCTAAAAGAAAATTTCTTAAAACTACTAGCATAATTAATTAGCTATTCTAGGTTAAAATAAGACTATAATAAATAAAATATTACTTATAAAAATAAAATATTTTACTTTACTAAAAGTAGTACTAATACATGAGTTAATAAAAAGTTTTTTATTTATTAAAGTATTAGTCTTCTAACTTATAATTTATGCTCTTTTTAAAATAAAATATAAAAAAATTCTACTTAAACTTTTTTTATTATTAATAAGTTAATATTATAGTACTTTATGTTTATAGTAAGCTGTATAACTAATAGCTAGGTAACTAAGTTTTTTTTTCTAATAATAATTATAATATTAAAGAGAAAGTCTAGATTATTTTTGCTTTATTAACTATACTTTTTTCTAAAATCTTTAAAGAATACCAAAGCTGCTATATATACTAAAAAGGATAAAAAAAATTCCTTAACACAAAATTAATTTCCTTTATTATTTTTAATATAGTAAGAATTTTTTTTATAATTAAAAGTAAGTAAATTTTACTTTACTACTTTAGATATTTAAAAAAATTAAGTTAATAATATTTTTTTAAGGCTATCAGGTAAATACAAATTACTAATATATAAATAATAATATTAATAAATATAATATTTAGGTACTAAAAACTTTAAGTAAGTTAAAAAGTATTAAGCTAAAATATAAATATAATAATAAAATTATTATTAATTCCTTTGTACTACTTTTAGTATAGTGTGTTTTTAATATTTTTAACTTTATTATTTAGCATGCCTTATAAAGTATGTTTAATAGTACAATAAAAAATTTATACTACTAGTACTTTTTTAGTAAAAAAAAGAGTATATTAAACCTCTTTAAAAAAAATACTTTTCTTAAGAAACTTATTTTTTTTTTAGCTTAATTATTAAACGCTTTCTTTAATATAAGAAGTAATATATATATCTATACTTACTTTAAGTTAAAAAGAAGTTAAATGTAAAAATAAATACTATTTCTTATATTTTATTTATTTATAAAAGCAGGCTATTCTGTAATACTATAAAGAAATTAATTAAAATAAAATATTACTTACTATGTTTTCTAGTACTTTTCTAGTTTACACTAATCTTTAGAAAGAGGCGTTAAAAGTAAAAACTAATAGAAACTATTTAACTAATATAAACTAAGTATTTAAGTAATTTTTAGTCTATAAAATAAGTTTATAAATATTTAAGTAAATAATAGCTATTAAGCTTTAGTTAGCTATTAAAGTCTAATATTATATATAAGTAATAATAGTAAAGTATTTACTTAAATTCTATAAATAAATATTATTTAGTATAAAAGTCTTATTAGTACTAGTTAACTTATTTTTATTTTATTAATTATATATAGTTTTTAGCTCGTAGATAAAATAGTATTATTATATTAAAATATATATTTATAATAGCTATAGCTAATGCTATTATAATATACTAAAAGTATATTAGTAGCTATATATGTTATAGTAAGTATAATAATACTATATAATAAAACCTATATAATATTAGTATAGTGTAGTAAAGTTTAGTAAAATATATTCTAATTCTAAAATACTAAAATTAATAGACATATAAAAGCTTTAAGTTGTTAGAGCTTTATAAATTTTTTATTAAATAAAATAAAGAAAGCTACTTAAACATTCTAAAAAAATAAGTTAATTCTAAATAGTAGTTTTCTACTATAAATAGATAAATTTTTTACTAAAAAGGTTATTTAAAAAAAGTATAGACTCTATAGTATTTATATTAATATCTATTATAAATTAATTTTAATTTAGCATAGTAATAGCCTTATTATGTTTCTATTAATATATATATATTAATTAATTTACTATTTACTAAGTAGTTAACTACTTTATATTAATAGCTAATTAGCTAGCTAAGCTATATAATAAGTACTTAATATACTAGTTTTAAATAAGTATACTAACTATTTATTAACTTCTAAAACCTTTTTTATAGCACGAGCTTAAGTAAGCGCCTATTTTTAAGCTTTTTATATAGTAAGCTATTTATCTCTCTAGTTAAATCTATAATTATAAAATAAAACTCTATTTCCTTCTTTGCTACTTTAAGTACTATTTATGATTATTATTACTATAATAGTTAATTATAATTACGTTAAGATAAATATTTATATTATAAATACTACTAAGCTATATACTAATGCATAAAATGTTTTTGCGTCTACGCATACTATTAGGTCTAAGAACACGACTTTAGTGTACGAGCTGAAGTAAAGAGAATTTAAAGTAAGTTAGCTACATATAAAAGCTTTCTAGCCGCTGGCTAGCTAGTTTAGATAGCTATAAAGTAAAAGCAAAAGCTAATGTGAGTACTTAGGCCTTTTGTAAACAAAAGCAATACCACGACGCTAATATAGTTACAGAAGATAAAATTCTCCTCTTTCTTATTAAAGACGTCACGTCCCAACTGCTTAAGGTAAAGAGCCATAAGGCAGCTAATAACGTACTACACGAAGAAACCCGGCTCTCATGGCGCTCCGTCTGCGGCTATATTACTACCCTAACCAACTTCTACTAGGCCCAGAAGGCAATGGGCATGAACAGCCACCAGTCGCCCTGTAAGGATAACGTACGGGAGTACCTTTAATCGCTGCAGCGTAGGGACGCACAGCTTAATCAGGAGTAGTTCACTAACAAGGGCAAAGACACCCTGCTCAACGGCTATACCGAGAATGAGTTTGAAAGCGTCTGCCGTGAGCCGTGGGCCCGAGGTGGTGCGTTACTAGAGTGCCACCTCCGTACACTCATGGACCTCCTGCTAGGGCACTACATGCTCACCCGGGGTGGCGACAGGCGCTCAGCAGAGATCTCAGATCTCTTCACGTTTGAATTCAGAGGCAAGGGACCCACTCGCTGCATGCCGCTTATCTTTACCACGCGAGCTGGCAAGGAGAACCAGCACGGCCGTCTAGAGACTATTAGTGCCCTCCGTCACAAGAACCCGCTCGTCTGCATGCTCAGCAGGCTAGCCTTCTACCTACTCTATCAATGGGACTTAACTGACGAGCCATTCCCAGACTTTAGTGCACGGTTAGTGTGGTACGACATCCAGCTGATTAAGCGCACCTCTAGCGACCGCCAGCAGCCTCTATCGTACACCTCACAGCGAGATTAGGTGGCGAAGGCCTTTGAGTATGTTAGAATCTCGTCAAGCAAAAAGACACACATAGGACGCGCCGCTGGAGCAAAGACGGCAGAGCTAAAGGGGGTTAGCCAAGAGCAGATTCGGCGTGCCGATAGGTGGAATCAAGAGCAGATAGTCAGCTGCTATTTAAACTCGCTACCACGCGAATTCATGAGGACCATGGCTGGCCACCCATCTCAGGCCGGCTGCTTTGAGATCCGTCGGGCAAGCCTTACGCCGCCAGACGCCCTACTGTCACAGATCTGGCCTGAACTAGACATCTGGAAGAGTCGATTTGGGCCGTACGTGGACCAGATCAACGACTTGGCTGCCACTGGAGCCACAAGCCTCTTGTTCTACCTTAGGGAGGTCATCCTACAGGACTCGGTTGTCCTACGGCAGCTGTTCCCTGATAACGCCATATGGACACACCTAGTCTTCCAACATGAAGCCTACAGCTCCTTTGCTAAGCAGGTAACGGCCTGCCTAGACGAAGGAGAGGGCCCGACCCAGCTATCGGTTCTTTATCAAGCCATGCCTCTGCTTATAGACCATCTAAAGGCTATGGACGCACGTAGTGCGCAGCAAGCGGCACGTATTGAGCAGCAGGCAGCACGTAGCGAGCAGCAGGTAGCAGAGGTTAAAGCGTTGGTTAGCAGCATGGCCGAATCTCAGTCTAAGCACCTCCAACTGCTGTCGTCTGGCAGCCTCATGTTCCGGCTGGAGGCTCTTCCAGCAGCTGTGTCTAGACAGCAGCTGCCGCCGCCGCTGTCGCTCTCATTCTCGCTTGCTGGATCTAGTCAATATGTATCTGCTCGCGCGAGCGCGGCTGCTTCTCCAGAACCAGAGCCGCAGCCAGAGCCAGAGCCAGAGCTACAGCCGCCTTCATACCGCATGTCGCGCGGCGTGAAAACAGTCGATAGCCTCTGGCGCGAGTGGACTGTTGGCCTAGGGGGTGCCCCTTCAATCCAAGCGCTAGATGTCAAGTGGGGGAGCCGCTGGAGGGCTGGGCGGCGCAGTGAGCTACAGTGGTACTCCTTAAGACTTGAAGCTATCAAAGAGATCAGGCGAATTGCGCAGGCTCAGCGGACGAGCGAGGAGGCGGCGATGTGGCAGCTTAACATGCAGCAGCAGAATATGGGGTGCTCGCTAGATCAGCTTTGCAAGCGGCTTCGAGCAAGCAGGAAGGGTAAAAGTCGATAGTCTACGTTGGTACTCTATAATATACTCTTGCTTTTTTTATAATTGTGTGTGGCATCCCTTTTTTTGTAAGAGCGGCTCTAAAAAGAGCTCTAGGCTGCTGTAGCAGCGCTGTAGCAGCTATTGTTATAAGGAATTACACAGGCTTGGCGCAGTGGTGTCGATATGGGTTAACATTCACGTGCGCTGACCGCACGGGCCACTTTGCCTGCAAGATTCTTGGTAAGCGGCTGAATCAGCCACGCAAAGGGTCCCCTCGATATACTACTGCTGCTGACGAACGCGGCGGCACTTGCCACAAGTGCCTTGGCCCGTGGTTGGACCACCACCGCCGCTTGGCACAGCCCAAACGGGTGCCATGTTTTGTATCCATGCCATGATTCGTGATATCCCATGCTACGTGTGTTTACAACTGTATCAGGATCGGCGAACAGACCTAGCCTTGGATGTGTCTACATATAGGTTAATTCAATTCACTTATATAGAGCATGAAGGAACGCTGCGAGGCTGGGATTGCTGCTTAGCAAAGTTCTTTAAATCTGTTATATAATCATCTCTAACCCAAGCTGCCTGGCCGTTACAAAACTTCGGCCAGGTAATTAATATACCTAGACCTACGGCCACGCAGCGGACCAATGCTGTCCCGCCAGTGGCACCGAGAGCAGACCTATTTCAGTGTTCGACGGATACCGCAGTGGGGCTCATTGGACGACCTTGGACGATCTGCGACGTGGCTACCCTCCCAAAGTTTGTGATGCCAAGCTGCTTAAACCTTTATGGGGGCACCGGGATTTGTAATTCGCCCGTCGCGCTTAAAGTCTTGATCGCGCTCCGGAGGGGCAAAGATATTTAAACTTTTGTTTAAGTTGTCTTGGTGAATAAAAACTTTGTAACGTCTAAAACCTAATAGAAGACTAAGATCGCCTCCACTACATCTTTCTACGCGTTTGGCTTAATGTTTAAGTAGGTATACGGTACTGAATATGGCGCAGACATTGAAAATCTAATGGAGCTATCCCATGCACTGCTGAAATGACCGCTTGACACTCTGCGCTTTGCCAATCTCAAGTTTTGATTTTCCAGTGTCGCTTCCTACTACAATATCCTTGCCCTCTGATTGGTCACATTGGCTCTTAGCGACGGTGTCTAGCGGTATTATTTAAATATTATTTATAACTACGTAATTAGACTAATTTCGTTTAGCGGCCATTTCAGCAGTGCATTGAATGGGATACCCGGGCTTAGAGAATTTTAATATGTGGTCAGAGAGAGAGCCAGTTTTCGAAGCTAGTTCAGCTATAGCACCCGGTCTTTCATAGGTCCAAGCGGCGTACAGAAAGAAGGTTCGGCCCAGACACGGCGAGTGTTTCCTCCTCGTGCTAGTAATGAGTTTGTAAGATGTCAGAAAGCTGTCATTGCTTTCTCTAGGTCATCCGGACCCCGAATTCCTCAGCTCGAGGTCTCAGCCCTCTCTGCGGCATAAAGACTAGGTAGCCCCACTCTGCGCGTCTTTCAATGCTAGCTTTCACTTCCTCCATGACGCTACCAGGGGCTTAGCATGCATCCTTGTGATCCGCCCAATTTTTCTCACGGCCATGTTCACAACTAGAGACAATGACCGCTCCCCATGGCAATGAGCAGGTATAGTCTCGCAGCCATGTAAAGATCATTGTTGCATGTTTGTCCTTAGCTGCTGGACGGGTTTCTGTTGTGCTGCGCTTGAATCCCACAACTAAGACACACAGGACCGAGAAGACATAAGGATTCGCCGAGGGTAGAAATCCTAGTTGGGTTATCCATTCCTCAATTTCTATGTTCTCGCCTCTTTTGCCTTGATCCAATGAGTAACAATTGTACCCCTCACTCTCCTAAATCCTTTCGCTGCTAGATTTTTCTGGTCGGTTCGGCAAGACTAGACTACCTACTCAAAGACACCCTTGTTCTTCTCCAAGAAGTCCTTCCACGTGGTAGGCTTTAATCCCGCTTCAGTCAACAAATCCAGACTTTCCTTCAGACTCTTGCCCACGAAATAGCCTGGATTCTTGATGAACAAGTGATTCTCCAGCATTTCCTCTGCCATCGGTTCGGGGAGGAAGCTCTTATAAGTCTTCGCGTCGACCGACACAAAGCGTCCCTTCTTACCAGTCACCTCCTCGAACTCGGAGATAATGCGTGTCGGAGTGTAGTAGTCAGCCGCCGCAAGGATTTGCTTGCCGAGTACCTTGGTACGGCTCCTGATCGCCGCGACGACGTATTTACCTTTGACAGAAACGATCGGTCAGCAGTTTATCGATGATTCATCATCAGATATGCACAAAGGCATCCCGCCATGCCTGAGAACTATCACTCACCAATATCTGACTCTGTGTCAATAAGCGGAAATTCTGCCTTGTCCCCAACAGGATAGACCAGAGTATAAACTCCGTCTTCTCCCTTCTTCAGCATCTGCAACGCAGTGAAGTTGCTCATAAAGTAGCCTGGAAGGATGAAGGTGCTAGACAATCCCTTGGAACGGATATAGCGCTCCACATCGGCCTTCATGTCGAAATGTAGGACGTGCTTAAGGCGGCCGTTGGTTGCCTCTGTCACATGAAGCAAAGAAGAAAAGATGACATGCTGAACTTCGGCCTCTTGCGCGACGTCGGCGACGTTCTTGCCGTGGGTCAGCTCCTGGCTGGCCTGTCCGGACATGAAGTCCGGCGTTGTCACGAGGAAGATGGTGTGCGAGCCCTTGATGGCTTCGGCAAGGGAGGTTTTGGAGCTCATGTCGGCCTTGGTCGTGTCAGTCACCCTAGCTAATTTGTCGCATAGAATAGAAAATATGCTGGCCGCCTACCGCTTTCACCTCGACACCCCGACCTGCCAGAGCGTGGGCCGCTGGCTTGGAGGCATCGCGGGTGATGCCACGTATCTTGAACTCCTTGGACAACGTGGGATCGGCCAGCACTGCTCTAATGACAGAGCCGCCCTGGTTTCCAGTCGCTCCAAACACGGTCAAGAGCTTAGACATGTTGGATATGATTTGCATCAAGAGGTTGACCAGTGAAATTTGAGTTGCAGATTGCGAAGTGTGCGAGAAGACGAACGAGACAGTGTGTGCCCTCTTTCATTGACATATCAAGTCTACTTTTACATATTTATATCCGTCTCGCTCTGTGGCTGCGCATTTTGGATCCCCGTTGCGTCAAAATCAACCGATTGATTGATCCGGGGGTACCGAGCTCGCGCCTTGTCGGACAGCGATGGGCGTTTCTCGGCCCGCACCAGTAAAATCTGGGCGTTGGGTGTTAGGCTTAGCCCACGCCGAATTTAAGCCGTGAGTGTAATCATGGGCTGTTACACGAAGAAGGAGGGCTAATTTGAGGACTTCGAACCAGCAAGCAGATGACTGTCCAGGATCACTGGGCATGGTTAGGATTTTAGGGTTTTGCGTGAGGGTAAGAGGCAGAGATCCTCACCATAAGATCACCAGGCGACAGGCCACGAGAATACGAATCAGAAAAAAAAGGGAGCATTGATCTGACTGATTCAGATATCAGAAGACTCAGAGGTGACGTCTGTCCTCGCGGGGAGTGTTGTCCCATATGTCAGCATCAAGTCTCCACCAGAGCCGGACAACCCTGTGGATCCCCAATGTTAAAGCGTTCTGATGTGGTGGAAAGCATTTCAACGGCTTTTTGAGCTTCATCACGTATTTATTTGCTGTTATTTCATTTTTCCATCAGGAAATAAACGTCGATACGTATCCCTAATTCCGCCCATCTACCGTGTCATTAATTGCTCGTTGACTAGGTAGATAAAGTCTGGTAGAAGGCATTAATTCGATTTTATCAATTAATTACTATCCAACCATTAATTAGGCAATTAACATTAATGTAATATATAATAGCTATTATAATAAAACTTTGAAATTTTATATTAATAATTTACTAAAAATTAAAAGTAAGTATAAAAAACTAAATTATTTTAATTAGAATTTAGAAATTTTTTATAAGTTTATTTTAATAGTTTTATTTAATAAAATTTACTTTAAGTTAATAATTTATTAAATTTTTTATAAATAAAACTATATTATTATTATTACTATTATTATTATTTACTACTTAATTTAGTTTTTTTAATAAGTTTATATAAGCTAATTTTTTTATAAAAAACTTACTAATAAAAAAACCTATTAATATATTATATTAAAAAAAAGCTAAGACTTTACTATTATAGTATTATAATAGAATAAAATTTTCTTAATTAACTATAATAAGTTTAAAACTAACTAAGCTAAAATAAGTTAAGTTAACTTAATTCTAAATTTATTACTATATTTTAGTAATTGTTACTATAAATTTATAAAGTATTTTTAAACTTTTTTAGTTAAAAGTTAAAATACTAAAATTAATATAAATATTAAAAGGCTTTACTATACTTAGTAATAAGTAGTATAAGAAAAGCTAAGTAAAAAAAGTAATTATAAAAAATAGCATAAAAGAAATAATAAGAGAAAAGTAATTTAAAAAAAAGTAATTTAAAAAAAAGCAGTTCAAGAAAAATAGTTTAAAAAAAATGGTTTAAAAAAAGTAGTTTAAAAAAAGCAGTTTAAGAAAAATAGTATTAAAAAAAAGTAGTATTAAAAAAAAAGCAGCTTTAAAAGAAAAGTAGTATTAAAAAAGAAGTAATATTAAAAGTAAAACAACACTAAAAGAGAAGCAGTATTAGAGAGGTAATATTAGAAAAGAAATATTAAAAAAATAATATAAAAAAAAGACTTCTATATGAAATTTAAATTAGCTCTTATATTAAATTTAAATTAAGCTTTATACTAAACTAGCTTTAAAGCTTTATACTAGGCTTTTTATATTAAATTTAAATTAAGCTCTACATTAGCTATTATAGGGCTTAATATAAGCTTTAGTATAGAGCTTAATAATAGTTCTAATAAAAAGCTTAATAAACAGCTTAGTAAATAGCTTAGTATAAAACTTTATTTAAATTTAATATATTTTAAAAAAAAGACTTTTTTAAACCCCTCTTTTTTCTATAGGAAGCGTAATTTAAATTTAATATATATTATAATTAGTAATAAGTAAAAGTTTATTATAAATAATAATTACAGATAAAAGGTAGTAAACTAACTAAAAAAAAATTACTAGCTATTAATAAAAAAGCATATATAGAAACTTAATACTAGATAAAAGGCAGAGTAAATACTTTAGAAGAAAAAGTAAAAAACAAAGCTTCTAGCTAATATTATTAAAGTAATTAATAAAACTAATAGTAAAGAAGATACGTGACGTCTTATATATAAAGTTATATAATAAATAAGTATAATAATTAGTAATAAGAACTTAATATACTTATTAGAACTTATTATTTAGTAAATTATAAGTAGAGGATTTACTATATAACGGGCGTCTCTTTTAGCTTTTAAATAGTTTCTTTTTTTATACTTATCTTCACATTTTAAAGTAACTTTCTGGAATTCGTTATATAATAAATTAGTTAGACTATACCTTACTACATTTTTATATTATTAGGATATTATGTTAGTAAGATATTATATAATTTTATATTACTACTAAAATACTAACATAAGTTATACTCATACTTGCTATATTAAAAAAACCTATATATTATCTTTATAGTATAGTAATAAAAGCTATGTATATTTACTATATATAATAACCTTAAGTATATAGGAGCTATAGAAGAGTTCTTTAGTAAATTCTTTACTAAGCTAATTTCTTAAGAGAACTTATAAATAAACTGTAATACTATAAGTACCTATAAGTTATATAAATAGTATATAATAATAATAAGCTTAAGTAGTTTAGCCTTAGTATTAATATTATCTATAGCTTAAATTATACAGTAATAATAGGCACAGATTATAAAGCTATAATAAATAATTATAAAGTTAAAAAACTAGGTTAATATAAGAGTTTATATATTTAGTACTAAAGTATAATTATTAAGAAAGTTTAACAGGACACATGAATACCTTAAAGGCTTTTTAATAAAAATAGAAATATACACTTACTTTAATAAAAACACTTTTTCTAAAAATTAAGATAGGATTCTTGTAGCTAGTATAAATATAAAAAGTAAAACTATAAATTAGTTCAAGCTCTTAGCTAGAAATTACATAAATAAGGAAACTAAAGAAACTAATATAACTAATAAAACAAAAACGGTTTTTTAGAGTTATAATAATTTCAAAACCTAAATAACTATAGTCTTTAAAGAAATTAACAAAAAACAAACTACAGAGCGTAAGATATAAAATCTTAAGTAAATAAAATTAGTTTTAGTATACACTATAAAGTTTTGCTAACTATAGTTATAAATTAATTAAATAATATACTATTAATAATAGCTTATTATACTAGACTTAAGAATTAAATTAAGAATAAGCTAGCTAAAAGAAATTAATTAGATAATCTTTACACCTTTATAAAATCTACTATATATATTAATAATTAATAGTATAAGTAAGAGTTAAAATGCAAAAAGAGTTAAATAATAACTATAAAAAAAAGACGTTAATATAATAAGGTTAGGTATATAATAAAATAGATATTAATAAGGTTTAGATAAAGAAACTTAAACTATAAAAAAAGTTAAAAAATAGCTTATAACTTAAGAATGTAAAGAGTAACTTAACAAGAAATTATATCTAAAATATAGTAATATAAAACACTTTATAAAAGAATACCTAAATAAGAAATTAAGAATTATAATAATAAAGATAAGACCTAAGCTTACAGAATAGAACTTATAGTAAATAAAAACTTTATTTATTAAAGTTATTAGTAAGAAACTTAATAATAATTAGTATTAAATCTATAGATCTAATAAATACTATAGAAAAAATTATAGGAAAAGACATTAGAAGACAAAACACAAACTTATAAGTAGTTAGTAATAATTAAAGAAGGTACTATAAAAAGTAATTAAAAAATAATACTAGGTAGTAAGCCTAAAGGCTTAGTCCCTTATACTATAAGAAATTAATAAAAAATAATAACTATTTCAGGAAATTTAATCTTTAATGTATGAAGCTTTTAGAATTATAATAATAACTATTTAATAGTAGCTAAATAAAGATACATGTTAAATCTATAAATTAAACTAGTATTTAAATATAAATTATAAAACCAAGTATTAGAACATAATGCTAGAAGAAAGGTTTTATAGTTTAAAAAACTAATTAAAATAATAGCATTTCTATAGTATAATGGTTTTACAAGAAAAGTAGTATCTTAGTCTCTTATAGAAATTTAAGAAGGGAAACTATATATTCCCGGGAAATAAAAAAAGAAACTAACTTAAAATAAATAAAAAACTAAGCTAGAGAGTAAGGATAATAAATATAATAAAATAAAAATACTTTTACTTACTATATAAATCAAAGATACTAATATCTTTTAGTAATTAAAAAATTAAAAATATTAGATTTATAAATTAGTTAACTATATAGAAAAAGTATACACATAAGTAACATATCTAATCTAGATAGAAGAACTAAAAGAATAAAAAGTATATAGAAAAGTAGTAAAAAAGTAGAAACTTAATAGATAAGTTCTAAAAACTCTAAATACTATAGTTAATATAAAAAACGAAAATAGCTAGTAAGACTACTTATATAAATAACAATATTAAAAGGAATATGTGTTAGGATGTGAATACTATAAAGAAAAGAAAAGAAAAGTTAAATAATATAAAATAATATATAGTACTATAAACTCTCTTATAAGAAATATTTCCTAGAATAGAAATATTTAGTTTACAGAAATAAAGTAAAAGAAAAGTATTATAAACTTTTATATTTAATATATTATTATAACTACTATTTTATACATATTAGCTAAAAGCACTTTAACTTAGATAATAGAAATTAGAAGTATAATATACGTAATTCTATATTAAAAAACTAGATAGCTATTAGTAAAAAGTTTAAGCTAGTAATATAACTATTAAAGCTCTTACATTATAATAAGCGTAATAAGAACTATATTTTTATTTTAGTATAAAAGTAAATGGAAAACCTCTAAAAGCACTAGTAAATAATAAAATAAATAGAATATTTATTTCAAATTAATAAATAAAATAAAATAACGTATTATACTAAGAAAAGGCGTATCTAGTAAGAGTAAGGTAAGTAGATAATAGTATAATAACCTTTAGAAAAACTTTAATTAACCTAAAAATTATAATAATAAAGCTAGAAATAGTAGGCTATAGAGATATCCACTATATTAATATTTTAGATATAAAAGAGCTAGATATAATCTTAGAATAAAATTAACTCTTATTACATAATCTAACAATAAATTAGCAATAAAAAACTATTTAATAATATAATTTAGTAAGGAAAGTAGTACAAATGTAAAAACTAAACGTAATAAGAAAATACTTTAGAATAGAAAATTTTTTATATAAGGCTATATAAAGATTGTAATAATAATAACTATAGAATATTAAAGTAGTATAGATCTGAAAATAAGCCTTAGATACTACCAAAGCCTAAATACCTTAAAAATATAAGAAATTTATATATCTATTCTATAAGAAGGAGGAAAATGCACTTCTAAAATATTAACCTTAAAACTATAAAATACTAGTTAAGAATAAAGAAGAGTTTAAACTAGAATTAATATATTCTCTATTAAAGATACAATAAGAAGAATTAAAATAGTATATTAAGAAAAACTTTAAGAAAGGATATATATAACTAAGTAAAAGCCTAATGGCTTTACTAATATTATTTATATTTAAGAAGAATAGAAAACTATAATTATGTATAGATTTCAAATAACTAAATTAAGCTATAATAAAGAATTAATATCTATTATTATTAATTTAAGAGCTAATAGATAGACTCTAAAGAGCTTAATAGTTTAGCTTATTTAATATCTATAAGAGATACTATATAATCCAAATAAAAAAAATTTAAATAGTTAATAGTATTTAAAATAAGATATAAACTTTTTAAGTATTATATTATACTATTTAGATTAATTAAGGCGTTAGTAACTTTCTAGATAGTTATTAATTATACACTTTATAAATACTTAAATGTATTTATAATAGTGTATTTAGATAACATGCTAGTGTATATAAGTAGAATACTTAAGAAGTATAAAGTATACATTAAAAAGATCTTAAGAAAGCTTTAAGAATATGACTTTTTTATTTAGCTAGAAAAATATAAATTCCACGTTATAGAAACGGAGTTTCTAGGATTTATTATTTTAAGAAAAAGTATTTTAGTGGACCTAAAGAAGTTAATAGAGATATATAACTAGCTAATACTAACAATAGTTAAGAAAATACAGTTCTTTTTAGGATTTGCGAATTTCTATAAAAAGTTTATAAAAGAATATTCAAAAATCACGACACCTTTAACAGAGTTAATTAAGAAAGATAATGAGTTTAGTTAAGAATAGAAATAGTAATAAGTATTTATAAAACTTAAGAATAAGTTTATCTAATCACTAATATTAAAAATGTTTAACCTAGAATTATTTATTATACTAAAAATAAATGTATCTGACTATGTAATAGAAATAGTCTATAGTTAATAACATAGTAATAAATATCTTTATTCTATAGACTATTTATTCAGAAAGCTTACGAGAGCTAAGTTGAACTATAATGTTTATAATAAAAAGCTATTAGTAATAGTAATAGTATTTAAAAAATAACAAATTTATTTTAAAAAAGCTAAGTATTAAGTAAAAGTTTTTAGATTATAAGAACTTAATAAGCTTTACTATTATAAAAAAGCTAAACTAAAGATAAATATACTAATTAGAAACACTAGCTATCTATAATTTCAAAATATTCTATTAAAAAGAAATAGAAAACAGAGTAGCAAAAGTACTTCGCTAATAACTAGATTATATAAAATAATATAAACTAATACTAAGCACAGTATTATTAATAGAATTAGATAAATCTATAAGCTATAATTAACTAAAAATTATAATAGTCACTAAAGTTAAGGATTACTAGATAATAAGAATTTAGAATTTTAAGTAATAAAACTTCTAAGACTCAGCACTAGAACTTATATATATAAATAGACTTATTTAAGTACTAGAAAAACTATATAAAAAATTAATTACAAAGAATTATAAAGCTATTACATATAAATATTAAAAAATAAAAAAACTATAAAGCGAATCTCCAGAAAATTTTATATTAAAAAATTAAAATAAAAAGTAAGGGAAGTAATTAAAGCTTATTTAAAATATAAAAAGAATAAACTAGCATAATATAAGCTCCTTATAAACTTTTATAACTACTAGAAGTACTAAAATAACTATAGTAGTCAGTTTTAATAGACTTTATTATAGAATTACTATTATTTAAGAAACTAGAAATAAATCGAAAATATAACACAGTACTTATTATTATAAATAGACTAACTAAGTATATATATTTTAATTTAATAGTCACGAATTTATTAGTTAAGGAACTAATATATAATATTTTAAAAATAGTAGTTTTAAGATATGAATTATTTAAAGAGTTTATTATTAATTAAAATAAATTATTTACTTTTCACTTCTAAAAAACTTTATTAGCTAAGTTAGAGTTAAAAAATAAGCTTTTAATAAGCTTTTATTTTTAAATAAATAGGTAAACAAAGCATATAAATTAGACTCTAAAATAATACTTAAAAATATACGTTAATTATTTTTAAGAGAATTAGGTTAAGTTGTTACCTTTAGTATAATTTACTTATCATAATACAAAGTCATTTATAACTAATATATTATTATTCTATACTAATTATAGGTATAAGCTATTAGCTTATAGGGAACTACGTAAACTAGAAAGTAAATTTTATTAAATTTAAAATAAAGTCAAACAATTACAGAACTTATATAATAATTTTAGTAGAATTATTATTTTAAAGAACTTATAAACTACAAAGAGTGCTAATAAGTTAAAAGCTAGAAAATTAATTTTTAAAAAAAGAAATAAAGTTTTCTTACTACGTAAAAATTTGAAAATTAAATAACTAAATAAGAAACTAGATCACGTTTAAATTAGACTATTTAAAATTAATAAGGTTATTAAATTAGTTAACTATAAACTAAGACTACTATAAAATATAAGAATTTATTTAGTAGTTTATATATTATTACTTAAATTAGTACTACTAAACGCACTAATAGTAACAGACATAAACATAAAACCATACTAGTTAAAATATAAAGTTAAAAAAATCTAAAGGCTATAATAATTTAAACGTTAGTAGAAATACCTAGTTAAGTAAAAAAACTATAAACCAAAGAAAAATACCTAAAAATTTATTAAAAACTTAAAGTAATATTCTAAGATAATTAATTAGTACTATTTAAAGAATTTAGTAATACTAAATTTTAAAGAGAAGCCTATACGGCCTTTTAGTTAAAAAAGATATTTAAAAAAGAATTAATAAAAGCAGTAAACAAGAACATTACAAGTTATAATAATTTAAAGGTTTTTTATTTTTTTTATTTTTTTAGATTTTATATCTTTTTAATTGAGGTAAGCTTGTAGGTAAATAGTTTATATTTATAATTATTAACTAAAGCAAGCTGCTTTTAAAGTTATTGTTTATAGACTTTAATTTTAAAAATAATATTTTTAGCTATCTTTTGCTAATTATAAAAACACTAATATTTAGTAAGAAATTTATTAAATTTATACTAAAAAACTATTAGGTTACACTTATAATTTTAGGAAATACATTTAAAGTAATAACTAAATAAGAAATTTATAAAATAATAAAGATTCTTCTTCTTATATAAACTATATATAGTTGGCATAAAATAGTTATAATTCTAAATTAATTTTATAAGATAATAATTACGAATAGTTAATGACTTAATTTTAAGTATTATTAGAAATAAAAAAAAAAGAGGTTTTAGGGGTGTATATAATATTATTAAGAGAACTAGCTTTTCTTATACTTAAAATCTAAAATAGAAGGAACTTTTAAGCTAAAAATTTAAAAAGAAAGTAAGTATTATAGTTAGTAATAAGTAGAGATTTATTACAAGTAATAATTACAAATAAAAGATAGTAAACTAACTAAAAGAAAATTACTAGCTATTAGTAAAGAAATATATGTGGGAATTTAATACTAAATAAAAAGTAAAGCAAACACTTTAAAAGAAAAAGCAAAAGACAGGACTTCTAGCTAATATTATTAAAGTAATTAATAAAACTAATAGTAAAAAAAACACGTAACGTTTTACGTATAAAATTATATAATAGATAAGTATAATAAATAGTGATAAGAACTTAGTACACTTATTAGAGCTTATTATTTAGTAAATTATAAGTAAAGAATTTACTATATAAAGAGCATTTCTTTTAGCTTTTAAATAGTTTCTTTTTTTATACTTATCTTCACATTTCAGAGCAACTCTCTGGAATTTGTTATATAATAAATTAGTTAGACTATACCTTACTATATCTTTATATTATTAGGATATTATGTTAGTAAGATATTATATAATTTTATATTATTATTAAAGTATTAATATAGGTTATACTTATACTTACTACGTTAAAGAAACCTATATATTATTTTTATAGTATAGTAATAAAGGCTACGTATATTTACTATATATAATAACTTTAGGTATATAAAAGCTATAAAAAAGTCTCTTAATAAACCTTTTACTAAGCTAGTTTCTTAAAAGAACTTGTAAACAAACTATAACAATATATAGCTTTAAAAGTAACTTAATATAAAGCTTTAGAAATAGCTTAGTATAGAACTTTAAAAATAGCTTAATATAAAACTCTAAAAGCAGCTTAGTATAGGACTCTAAAGATAACTTAATATAGGCTTCTAAAAGCAGCTTAGTATAGAAATTTAGTAGTAGCTTAATATAATACTTTAGAAATAACTTAATATAAGTTTAAATATAGAGTTAATATTTCTATAACTTATGTAACAGGCTTTTTAAGTACTATAATTTATTTTATTAGTAGTAGTATCTTTAGCGTTATTATACTTATAATAAAAAGAAAATAAATCTATTAACAAAGCACACAGCAAAGTATTAGTTATATAAAAAGTATTAGTTAAGTAAAAAGTTTTAGTAGTAATAAGTAATAGTAATTTAATATTTCTTACTTAAAAACTACTTACATAAGGTAATAATTTCTTAACTAATTAGTAGATAAGAAACTTTAATATAACTTTAAATAAGTTTTAAATAAAAAACTCTCCTCTTTATTTAAATAGAAAAAGTTTTACTATACTTAGTAATAAAAGTATTATTTTATACTATTTAAGTGTTTTTACTATTTAATTATACTAGAAATTTCTTAATTAAAAACTTTAATTTTAGTTTAGTTTAAATTAGCAAAAAATAGAAAAAACTCTAAAAAAGTAACAATTTTTTTTAAAGAAAAGTAGAAAATTATATTATAAATAAATAACTATTATTTATTTTTAATTATTTCTTTTACTTATTTTTATAATACTTACTTAATAAGTACTTTAATTCTACTTTCTTTAAGTTATTTTAAAATCTACTATTTTTAGCTAATAGTTTAGTTTACTAAATACTTTTTTTTTATAATATAATTTTCTACGTCATAATTTTAAAAAACTAAAATAGTAGTAACTATTTAAAAAGTATAGTTTAAAGCTTATAACTTTATTTTAAAAAAAATCTAAATAAGCTTAATATTATATAACTACTATTACTTTTATAAACTTTAAGTTTATGAGTACTATAAAAGAAAATAAGCTTTAAATTAAATTATACTAAATTAAATAAAAAATGGCTTAAATTAAGTAATATAAAAAGTTATATAAAAAACATTATAAACTTAAGTAGCTATAAAAAAAAGAATATTAAAAGTTTTAAAAGTAATTTTTTTTAATTAATAAAACTATATTTATAGGTTTTTAACTTTTCTTTTCTATTTTAGTAAAATATATAGTAGCTTAAACAATTTTTTTAAATTCTAATTTTTTTATATTTACTATATAACTTTTTAAGCCAAGTCTACTACTTAAGTATAATAATAAAAAATATTATAAATTAAATAATTAAATTTAAGAATATAAGAAATATTTTAATAATACTACTTTATTTTTTATTTCTTAATTTTGAGTAGAATACACTTATTATTACTTAGGTAATAAACTTTAATATTATTAAAATTAAGCTGTTTACTTTATTTTAAAGTACTAAAAACTAATTTAACTTTCTTAAATTAATATAAAAAAAGCTACTTTACACTTTAAGTAGCTTTTAAAAATAAAAGTAAAAAGTCTACTAATATATAAAAAGTATAAAGTAGAATTAATAAGCTTTAACTAAAGTTTTTAATTAATTAAAAAAAAAATTAAAAAAAAATTTTATAAATTTTTAAATAACTTTAATAAAAATTATGTATATAAGTTTTTCTCTACTTGTAATAAAAATGTTTAATTAAAATTAAACTTTAGTAATAATATTAAACTAGTTTAGTTAACTTTAAAAGTACTATAAACTAGTATTAATATATTATATAAATAAAAGTATATAAAAACTTAGAAAAAAATAACTAAATTTAATACAAGAAAAGCTTTTTTTAACATAAAAAAGTTATAAAAAAATAAAAAAAAAACTTTTATAAAAGATAAATGCCCTAAAATACTCTTTTTTTAAAAAAAAAAAGCAAAAAAATTAAAAAAAATTAAAAAATTAAAAAGTAATAAAAATTTTTTTTTTACTATTACTATTATTACTAGTTTAAGTACTATAAAAATAAGTATTTAAAACTTTAAAAAAAGTAAGTAAAAAAAATCCTTTAGGTTATAAGTATTTAAAGCTAGTAAGTAAAGTTAGTTACTAAAAAAAGTAAATTATTAAAATATAGCTAAAAAAGAAATAAACTAAATAAAAATAATTTAAAAGTATTTTAATTTTGTTACAAGAGCGCTACATACAAGAGATTAAGAACTTAAAAAAAAGTATTAATTAATTACTATATATAGTGCCAAGTAATAATTCAAGACATTACGTAAAAAAAAGAAATAAAATAAATTATAAATAAAGTGTTTAAGCAAGAACTTATATGCTAATATAAAACTAATATATAAACATATAGTATAATAAAAAAGCTTATAAAAAAGACTTTTTTAAAAGGCCTTTATAAGGTGTTATAAATAGTTACTATAATAATACTCTTTTTTTAAATCTAAGTTCTTATAATAAGTGTTTATATTAAGTCTTAAATAATAAATTAGTTTAGATTTTGGAGGTAGAATTTTTTTATAATAATTATATTTTAAAAATTATTTATAGATTACTATATTAGGTTATTATACCTAGTTTATTTAATAAGAGATTTATAGTGTTTTAGTTTGTAATTAAAGTACAAATTCTTAATTTATTTAATATAGTATTTAGTATTGCTATTAATTTTAATAGGTTCTAATAGTAGGTTTTATTAACCTAAAAGGTATTTAAATTCAAGCATAGTTAGGCAAAGCAAAGATATGTAAAAAACTAGATATATATTCAAGAATTCAGGAAGTTTAAATTAGTATATATATAAAGAAACTGCTTAAAAAATAGTATTTTTCTAAGACCTTTAAATCTAGCTTTTTAAATAGTCATTTAGTTTTAATATTTTATGTATGAAGCTAAACTATGTCTTTTATTTAGTAATTAGATATAAATAATTATTTCTAATTTATATATTCTTTTTAAAGGGCCTAGGCTTAAATTATTTCTTTTTAAACTAGTTATTAAATATTAGCTATTTTCTCTACTATATAATTAGCTTTTAAGACTTGTAACATTTAGTAAAGCTATTTTTAAATTTTTATAAAAAATTTAAAACCTATTTAAAGGTATTAGCTTATATTAGCTAAAAATAGTAAAACTTTTATAAATTTAGATATAATATTATTAGCTTTAAACCGTATTAAAAAAAGTTAGTTTACTTAGTTATTTTATTAATAGTTTGTGTATATATATAGAACTTATTTTATTACACTATTAGCTTTTTTTGTTTGGCTATTAGTTTTTAGGTAGTATGCAAAAAATAGTTAGAATTTAAGTTATAGTTATTTATAGAGTTTATTATAAAACGTAGAAATAAATTATATTTCTTAGTTTAATATAATTATTTCTAAGAGATTATAGTCTATTTATATATACTAGTAAAAAAGACAGGCTATATTTATAATAGTTATATTAATATAAGAAATTAGATATTAGTATTTTATAAAATAGTGTACTACAATTATAACATTAATATAGTTTTTAGATTCTAAGAAATTAATAATAAAGTTTATAAAAATATTTTTCTACTTTTTTTTAAAAATAGGTAGAAGCTTTAAGAGGCTATAATACTTCTTATAAAAGGTCTTAGATTTTTAATAAATATAGTAATAGAAAATATATTAGTATATTATTTTAAATATTTAAAGTTAGTAGTATTTATGTTATAAGATTTTAAAAGTTTTTCTATAACTAGAGTAACTACTAACAAAAAAATTGTATATAATTTAAAGGGTTTTAAGTTTATTATTATTTAGTATTACTAATTAGTTATAGTAGTATAATTAACTTTTTAGTTTTTATATTTACTTAAAAAAAGCTTTTTAAAGCGTTGAATTCTATTTTATTTTAATAACAGAATTTCCTAAATAAACTTATTATTAGAGTACTTGTTATTAATAATTTGTTAAATAAACCTATTTATTTTAGTTAAGTTTAATTCTAGTGTTTTATTAAATAGTTTAAAGTAGAAAAGTATCTACTGTTAAGCTTTACAAGCTTTTTCTTAAGTTAAAGTATTTTATATATAGTAAGTAAAAACATTTAGTTTCTTACTTTACTTACTAGGCTAATATGTAATTATAAAATTAAATTAAAATAAATATTTAACTTAACCGGCCTGTTAGTAGCTTAGCTGTTTTATAGTAATAAAATACTATAAATTCTTATAATTACTTAATACCTAAATTAAAAAAATAACACTTTCTAGCTTAAGTTTTTATTATTTAAAACAGTATATAATAGTTAATAGCTTTTTATTATAAATTTTATAGTTGCCTTTAGTAGAGCTTAATTTCTTTAAAAAGTAAGTAATAAATCTTAATTTATTTAATTTTTTTTTAAGAAAGTACTTTAGTAGTTACATAGTTTAAGAAATTAACTTTTATAATAATTAGTAACTTTAAATTAAAGTTTTAGAAAATTAAAGTAGTTATAAATATATATTTTAAGAATTTAAATACTGTTTAATAGGTATTATTAAATTTAAATTAGGTGTCTTTTTTAGTTAAAGCTATAAATAGAAATATAATATAAAAAAAGTTATTAATAAATTATTAGTAAAAATTAGCAAACTCTAAGAATACTTTTATGTTTTTTATATTTCTAGAATATTTCTAGTTAAGAATGTTTTTTACTTTATTTAGATTTATACTAATTTCTTTTATTAAAATCACGTACTTAAAATAAGTAACTTATTTTTAATAAAACTTATATTTATTAGCATTAAGTTAGAGGCCAGCTTCCTTTAGAATCTTTAGAATCTATTTTATATATTATTTACATTTATATAAAAAGTTACTGTAAATTAAAATATTATTAAAATAGACTATATAAAATACATTAAAGAATAGTTAAAAGATATTATTTATATAATATTAAAATGTGCTTAGTATATTAACTAGTTTAAAAAATATAATAAAATATTTAAATAAGCTATATTAAGTCTAAAAAGTAGTTAATTATTTATTTTCTTTAGCTATATAAAAGTAGTTAAAAACTAAAATAATATTTAACTTTATAAAGTACTTTATTTTACTAAAGTAAAACAGGGTTTTTTAGATTAATAAAATAAAATAATAATTTTTAATAATAATAGTATTTAGAGTTTAGTAGCTTACATAAAATTAAAAATCTTTATTAGATTTTTTTTATAAAAATAACTAGTATAGTTATAAAAAACGTACTTACTCTAATAATTTTTTTAGCAAAATAGTTATTAAAATACTTTTTAAGAACTTTTAATTTATTTTAAAATATTTTATAAAAAAGTTTAAATTTAGGTTACATTCTTTTTTTAAGAATAACCTTATAATTATATAGATAATATCTAAGTATTCTATTAGCTCTTTTATGTAAAAATATTCTAAGAATATTATAGTAATCTTTTAGAACCTTAGTAGTTAAATTTATGTAAGTTTTTAAAACTAGAATCTTATTAATATTAGCTATTAAAATAGTAAAGATTTTATATTTATGTTTCTAGGCTATTTGTATAAAGAGGGCTGTCTTAATTAAGTAAATATTTATACTTAGTTTAGGTTTCTTATTAGGCTCTTTTAGTAAAGCTTTTACTAAAAAGTTTTTAGAGCCTTAAGAAAAAAACCTTTTTACAAGATTTTTATTTAATTTAGTATTAAATTTAGGTGTGTGTTTAGATATAAGTTTAAACTTTAAATAAAGGTCTTTTAAAAAATAATTTACTAAAAAAATCTTTAAGTAAGTATTTAATTCTTATAACTAGTAGTTTATTTTAGTTAACTAGTAGTCATGTTAAAATTAAGTAGTTAGTAATAACTTTAAAAAACAAGTTTAAGTATGCTATATATAAGTAGTATTAAAATAAAAGCTTTTTAGTAAAGAGTTTATTAAAAGGTTTCTTAAGTAAATAGCATATTCTTTTAAGTAAATTAGAGATTAAGATAAGTATAAGTAGTAAACTTAGTAATAAAAAGTATTAAAAAGTAACTTTTATAAGTTATAATTAAAGTTAACTTTATACTTCTTTATTTATAGTTAGCTAAGAATTAGTTTGTGATTTTTAGTAGCTATTTTAAAAAACCAGATATCTTTAACGTAATTTAAATAATAAAGAGTTATATTAGTAGTATATAAAATATAACCTTTTTAAAGTGTTTACTATTAAAACTAGTAAAATAAAAAAAATTAGAAGAAGTAAAAAATAGAATTTTTTGATATAAACTAAAAGTCTGTTAATATAACTTATACTAGTAGCTCTAGTATTAATTAAAGTAGTAATAAAATAAGAAAAGCTATTTTATTAAATAGTACACAAGATATTTACTTAATAGTTCTAAAAATTAGTTATTAAGTAAAAGGTTTATAGGTTAATAAAAATCTAGTATTAAAAACATTTTAAAAAGTAACTTAACTTTAAAATAAAGCTTTTAGTAGGCTAGCTTAAAGAGTTTAGAAATATTTTTATTTATAAAGAAATTTAAATCTAAAGAGAAAACAAAGCAAGTTAATTATTAGAATTTAAATAAACTTATAAATTAAAGTGCTAGTAAAAAAATAAAGTAGTTTTAGAAAATGTAACTATATTTATTATATTTAAAATATTAGCTATTACGTTTTCAGGCTTTTTGTTTAGCTAATTTAAAGAAAGTATAATTAAAAATATTAATTTCTATAGTATTAAAGTCTTATCATAATATAGATTACAGCCTATAGTAGTGTAGTATAAAAAGATACTAAAAATTATTATTATATAAGAATATTAGATTAGTATAGTTATTTAATATATTAGAAATTTTAATACCTACTATTACTTAGTAAAGGTCGTTATTTAATGATTTTCTAAACTATATAATTAAACTAATTTCGTTTAATCTAGTATTAGTAGTTAGTTTATAAAATTTAGTAAAGTAGATAATAAACTTTTTTTATTCTTAGTAAAATAAATTAAGTTTACTTAAAGCAATAAGTTTCTTATTTAGGTTTTTATATATATAGAGTAAAAAGGTAATTAATTACTTTATTATATATATATTCTAATTCATAAAAGGGTTTATAAGTATTACTAGGTTCTTTTCTAGTTTTAAGTATATATATAAAAGCTAAAAGTATTTAATAGAATATTAGTTAGTATTATCTTTAAGCTTGTAGTAATATTTTCTAATAAAAATAAATTAATTCTTTTACTTTTTAGTAAACATTAGAAAGTTAAGTAGGTAATTAAATTTCGTTATTACTAATAGAATAGTAGAACTTAGTATAGAAATTAACTTTACTTACCTAACTATAATTTAGGAAACTTAGAAATAGGTACTAGTTATAGTTATAAATAGAATTAGAATTATAGAACTTAAGTTACTTTTAAATAAACTAGTAGTATCTACTAAGACTTTTTTAATAGTAGTTACTTAAATAGCAAAGTAAAAAGAAATAAATATAGTTTATTTTTAAAATTTCTATAATTCTTTTTAAAGAGTATTAATAAATTTCTGTTATTATATTTACTAATATTTTAGCTATACTTACTATTATTCTAGTGCTTTAGTAAATATATTTTATATTATAATTATTTACTCTTTAAATAACTACATGAGTTTTGTAGTTAAAATAAAAGTATTTAAAGAATTAAACATTTTATTAATAGTAGTAGTAATATAACATAATAGTATAAAAGTACTACATATAGAAGGTTAAGAACTTAAAAAGAAATATTAATTAATTACTATATATAGTACTAAGTAATAATTCAAAACATTACGTAAAAAAAGAAATAAATAAAATAAGTTATAAATAAAGTATTTAGGTAAAAGCTTATGTGCTAGTATAAAGCTAATATATAAATACATAGTATAATAAAAAAGCTTTTAAAAAAAACTTTCTTAAAAAACTCTTATAAAATATTATAAATAGTTATTATAACAAATTTTTCTAGAAAAAAGTTATATAAAAACTAAAAAAATTAGTAGCTTATTAAGCTTTAGTTAATAGTAGTATTAAAGTAAATTTTATAAATTAGTTAATTACTATAAAAGTTAGTTTTAAATTACAAACTTTTTAGTAAATAAATTTAAAACTTTAAATAAACAAACTTTAGCTAGTTTAAATTAAACTAAAATACTTTCTAGTATTAAAAATAGTACTAACTAAATTTATAAAAAATAAAATAAATTTATAGTATAAAATATAACTAAATTTAACTTTATTTTAAGTATATTTTAGTTTAAAACTTAAAACCTAGTTTTAAACTTCATTTAAAAAATACTTTACTTTTATTTTTAATAATAACTTTTTGTGTAAATTATTATAAAAAAAGTAAATAAGTTTATAAAAACTCTTTAAAATTTAAATTATAATTTATATTTTATGTTAATATGTTACGTAATTTTGAAAAACTTAAATATACTTAAAATATACTTAAAATACTTTATTTTTACTTACTTATAGTTTATATAAATTAGAAATTAAACTAAAATTTAAAAAAAAAAATATATAATTTATTTTATAAATTTTTAGCTTTAAAAGCTAAAGTATTAAAAAATATATATTTATTAAAATCTTAAAAGAAAATAAATAAAATGTTTAATATCTAAAATTAGTATACCAATTTTTTTTTATTAAAAAAATTAATAAAACTTTTTATTTTTATATAAATTATTAGAAACTAAATATAATTACTATAAAAAATAAATACTTTTTTTTTCTAATTTAAAAAGCTTTAAACTAGCTTAAATAAACTAAAAATTTTATGAAATTAAATTTTTAAAATACATATTACTAAATTTAAATATTAGTAAAAAAATAAATAAAAAACTATATTTAAAACATAGTATAACTACTTTAAATATACTATTATGCTTTTTAAATTTATAAATACTTTTATTATATTTTAAAGTTATATTAACTTTATTTTATTAAACTTACTTAACATTTACTATATTACTTACTTTAATAATATACTTATTTATTTTTAAAATAAATAGTAACACATAAAGTATATTAAAATAGTTTTAAAAAAAACTTTAAAAATACTAGGTATATATTAAACTTTTTAAGTATGTTTTTTATACTAACTATATTTTATATTTAAAATTTGTTATTTTACTTAATAAAGTTTAAATAAAGAAAAACTATATTAAGTTAATTTAAAATTAGTTAATTTTAAAAAGTATATAAAATATTAGAATTTTTTTTAAAATTTATAAACTACTATAAAAATTTTATTAATAAATTTTTAAAGTTACTATACTTTTATACTAATTAACTTAAAGGTCTTATATATTAATTATAAAAAAACACTAATAATAATAAAAAATCTTTATTTTTAGTTTTTAATAATAAACCTTTAAAAACTTTTTACTAACTTAAGTAGTATTTTTTAAAAAAGTTTTTTTTTAGTTTACTTTAATTTAAAACACTTTATTTAAGTTAAAACTAATATTTTAAAATTTATTATTTTAGGTATTTTAAGTTAGTTTAAAGTTAATAAAATAGAAAAAAAGTACTAGTACTTAATTACCTTTTTTTATATAAAAAATTTAGTAGAATATAATTATAATATTTATAATAGTAAGTTACTAGTAATTATAAAAGTTTTTAAATATTAAAAGTACTACTTAAAAAAAGTTTTTTAAGTAGTAAAACTTTTTACTAATTATATTAATTTCTAAAAATTTATATTTACTAAAGTTTTGTTTTAGTAATAAATTAAGTAAATAAAATAGTTTATACTTTTTAACATTTTTATTATATACTATTTAAATAAAATAAATTTAGTAAATAAACTTTATAAAATCTAAACTATAAGTTTAGTATAATAAAAAGTTTAGAAAAAAGCTTTAGTACTTAAAGTAAGTTTTTTAAAAATTTTTATATAAATTTAAGCTAAATTAAAGTTTATTAAAAAAGTAAAAAATAGAAAATACTATTTTACTTTAAATAGTCTTAAAAAGCTAAAGTTATAACTACTATTGAAAATATAGTTTTAAAAAAGCCTAAAATAGTAAAATATATAAAAAAAGTTACACTATTTAAATGACTTTTTAGTAAAAATAGTTATTAAGAAAATAGAAAGTAATTAGTATACTAAATTAAACTAAAATAGTTTAAAAAAACTGTAAATAAACTAAAATAGCTACTTTAATAAATAAAAGTGTAAAAAAAAGTTATTTATATACTAAAAAAAGGTATATCTACTTTTTAAAGTAAGACTTTAAGTACTCTAAATGTATTATAATAACTTTTTAACAAAATACTTTAATTTTAGTAAAATTTTTAACTTAGTTTAATAAAAGTTTTATTAGCTAAATATATACTAATATATAAAAGACTATATTTTTACTTACTAAATTTATATAAAAGTAAAGCTTACAAAATATATATATTATAAATAATTATAGTTTTAACTAATTTTTAAAAAAAAATTAATTATAAAACTCTTGTTAAATAAGTTAAATAAAAAATTTATATTAGTATTTTTATAGTAGTAAATTTTTTTTTTAAAATAGCTTACTATATACTAGTTAAAAGTAATTTAAAGACTATAAAACTAGTAAATATTTTTTATAAAAAGTTATTTAACTTTATAGTTTATTATTAATTAATAATTGATTTTTCTTACACCATACGGCTCTAGCGGCATGCGGTTCTAAAATAAATAAGTATAAAAAAACCGTTTTAGTAAACTAAAAACCTCTAATTAGTGTATATATAGTAGTCTATATATAGTAGCTTTTTAGTATTAAGAAGAATTTTATAGTTTACTTTCTACAAGCCATCTTAAAGTGCGCTCTGTGGAAACTAATTATTAAGTAACTAATTCCTAAAGCCTAGTATAAGCTAATTTAAAGGCCTATTATATCCTTACTTTATAAATTTAGTAAATATAAAGAGAGATATAAGAGAAAATATAGCTATAGACTTAACTAAAATATTATAATAAGCATACTTTAAAGGGCTTACTATTTATAAAGATATAGCTATAGCTTTTAAAAAGCTATAGTTATACCTATATAGCTAAGTAGTATATATAAACCAGATTCTTTTTTATTACTTATAATATTCTAAGTAGCTGTAATTCTAAGCTGTGTACTATTTATTATAAATAGTATATATTAGTATCCTCTTTTTCTCTCTAATACTATACTCTTTATTAAAATAGGTAAAGCCTGTATAGTAGCTATATAACTACCACGACTAATAGTACTTAGTTATATACTTATACTTTTAATACTTAAAGTATTAAATAAGGTTATAGGTATTATAAAATAACTCATACTGCTTAAACTTAGAGCGCTATAGAAATTCTTTATTTATAAACTAGTTTACCTATTTTAAGCTAGTAGTATCTATAATTAAAGCTTTATAAATCTATTTACTTTATAAGAAGTAATATAGTTAATAGATTTTTAGTACCTCTACACCTACCTACTTCAGCCGGTGGTTATTATTATAGATATATTTAATTACCTACTCTTATTACCTAGCATTAAAGTCTTTTAGCTGTATACTATATACTAGTATAGAAAACTTTTTTTTATTTAGCTATAAGCTTTTTTTAAGTATTTATAGCTATATAGTATCTGCCTCTAGCTACTTTCTTATATTTACTAAGTCTATTATAAGAATAAGATCACCGCTTAGGAGCTAACACGCTATAATAATTATATCTAAAATTACTAGTTTCTTTATATTATTAACTCTTTATATAAAAATCTTTAAGTAAAATGCTTTTGTGGTATTACTATAGTATATAAAAATCTTTTACATAAAGCACTTTAGAATGTTACAGTTAGGTATAAAAGTTATTAGTCTAAATTAAAAAGCTACTATATAAATTAGTAATAGTAGTAATAATACTAATTAATAAAGACGTAATAAGAGTTTATTTAATAAATTTTTAATATATTTAAGTTAATTTTTTTAAGTAATATTTTATTCCTACTAGTCGCATTATTATTACTTTAGGAGATTAATATTCTACTACTACTAAATAGCCTACTTTACTAGTTAACTAACTAAAGTCTATAGTTTCTGCTATATAGGCAGGTATTGCATATTAAGTTTACTATTAAAAATAGTATTAAATTTAGTAATTACCTTTTATATATGCTCTATAAGCGTAAGCTTTAGTAGTAATATTAAAAAAATAATAAAAACTAGCGTTTTTAGGTAGTAGAAGTAATTATTAGTTATAACTAGACTATTATCTATACTTATATTATTAAACACTAGCATCCCCTATAAAACGAGGATACCAGGTATAAGGGATTAAATATTAATAAAATTAAAATAATACAGGCTTATTATATAATAATATTAATAAACAACAGATTATTATTTATAATAGTTTATTATTATTAAAGGACTTTTTATTAACTGTAATTTACTTTTAAATAAATAAGTAAATTAAATATTAAAACTAAATTTTAAAGTAGTATTTTTATATTTATTATAACTATAAATAAAATAACTAAGCTAAATATACACATAAATATAGTATACAAGTTTATAAAAATAAGTTTATTTTAAGTTATGTATAAAAAAGATTTACTTATAATAATAATACTTTTAAAAAAATACTAGCTAAAAAATTACTTTAAGTACTTAATAATGTTTTTAAACTATATTAAATTTATATAAAATTAGTTAAATAATTATAAAGAGTTTAAAAATACTAATAAAAGTAGTATAATAAAAAGTATAAGCTTATTTAATTTAGTATTAAAAATAAAGTAATATTAAATACTTAAAATATTATAACTTTTTATTTAAAAAAAATGTTTAATAATAAATACTTTAAACTTTATTTAATAAATTTTTTTTACTAAAACTATAACTTATACTAAAACATATTATAATACAAATATATATAAAGTTAACTTTATAGTTAAAAAAAAAAAATTTAATTATATAAATATATTAAAAAAGATTTTAAAAAAAACTAGTAATTACTTATAAAAAAATTTTTAAAAAAAAAGCTATAAAATCTTTTAAAGCTAAACTAAAATAAAATAATTAAAAATACCTTTTTTTTTTAAAATAAAAAAGTAGTACTAAGAAAATTTATTTAATAAAATAAAAATTTTTTTTTTTAAAAGTTTAAAATAGTTTAAATAAAAGCTACTTTAAAAATATACATAAACTTAATATTTTAAAAAATTCTTAATTTTTATATTATAGTACTAAAAACTTATATATTATATATATACTAAAAAAAAGATCTAAACTAAACTAAACTATTTTAAAAAAGTTTTAACAAATAACTTTAATAAAAAAAAGTATAAAGTAACTTAAACTAATATAATTAAAATTTAACTACTATAAATAATAAGTATTTAGTTTTAACTAATGTAACTAACTAAACTTTATTTTAAAAATACTTAAAAAAAACTTTTATTAAGTTAAAACTAGGTAAAAAAAAATACAGACTATACTTTTTAATACTAAAAAATTTAAAAAAAAAACTTATATTAACTTAAAACTTTTTATAATTACTTTAAACTTACTTTTTAAATAAACTAAAAAACTGGAAAAACTTAGTTTGTTTTTTAAATCTAAAAAAGAAGCTACTAATATAAAAATGATTATATTTTTTTTAAAAAAAAATTTAAACTCTTTATTTTATCTAAAAAAGCTTTTCTTAATATTAAATATAATAGTCTTAACTTAAGAATATTTAAGTTGGTTAAAAGTAGTTAAATTTTTTTTTTTGAAAAAGCTTTACTTTTTTTAAGGCCTAAAATACTAGCATTATTAAAAAAGAGCTTATTAAAGTAAAGTAAAGTTAATATATTACTAGTATACTTATTTTTAGTTTTACTATTATAAATTAGTTTTAGTAGTTTTAAACTAATATAAAAAAAGTAAACTTATATTTAAATTATTAAAAAACCTTTTTCAAGTATAAAAAAGGTTTATACTTATTATTTTTTAGCTAAATTAAATATATTAAAAGTAAACTAGTTAGTACTATTATAACTAAATAAAAGTATTATAGCTTTAGTTAAATTATTATTTATACTTTCTAATAGTTACTAAATTAGTATTCTTAAGCTTAAAATAGTTTAAATTACTTACTTACTAGTAATTCTAGCTTTTATTATAATACTTAATATAATAGTAAATTAAATGCTAGTTTTTATATATAATTAAGATTTTATGAATATAGCTTAGTTTTAAAAAAAAAAGTAATAAATTTTATTTAAAAGAAATTAGTATAAAATAAGCTAAAACTACTTATTTAAGTTAATAGTACTTATAAGGTTATAAAAATAAGTTAAATAAAAATTAGTATTACTTATTATACTTAGTTTAACTTATTTAAATTAACTAAAATTACTATATTTTAAGCTCTACTAAGTAAAACTTAAGAATTCTAAATTATACTAAAAAAAAGTTTAAAATAGCTATTTAGAAAATACTTTAAAATAGTCTAAAAGTAGTAAAATAAAATTAATATAAATTAATATATTTAAAAGTTATTAAAAGTTAATTTATTTAAAAAAAAAAATTTTAAAAAAGCTAATTAAACTTAAAATGTTCTAAACTATGTTTAGTAAAAAGTTATTTAAAATATTAAATTTAAAAAAAAGTTAAAGTAAAGTAAAATAAGTATAAAAAATTTAAAAAATAAATCTTTTATATTAATTAAGTAAAAAATAATAATTTTTTATTTAATAAATTTAGGCTAATATATTACTTTTTTATTATTTACTTTTACTTAATCTTTTTTACTTGTTTATTTTTATTTTAATATATAAAGTTGCATTTTTTTAAAAAAAAAAAGTTTTATTATAATAAAACAAATTTTTTTAATTAACTATAATAAGTTTAAAATTAACTAAACTAAATAAACTAAGTTAACTTAATTTTAAGTTTATTACTATATTTTAGTAGTTATTACTACAAAACTATAAAGTATTTTTAAACTTTTTTAGTTAAAAGTTATAAAAGTATTAATTTATACTATTTAACTATATTAAGAATATCTTAATTAAAAACTTTAACTTTAGTTTAGTTTAAATTAGTAGAAAATAGAAAAAAAAACTTTTAAAAAAAGTAGAAAATTATATTATAAATAAATCACTATTATTTATTTTAAATTTTTTTTTTATAATATTTATTTTTAGTTGCTTTAAACTCTACTATTTTTAGTTAATAGTTTAGTTTACTAAATACTTTATATATATATATTATTATTATTATTTTTTACTTTTTTTAATTTTTTATAGTTTGTATTTTAAGTTATTATACTTATATTTTTGTAAATAATTTTACTTTTTTTAATACCTTTTTTTTTTACTATTAGTTTAAACTTTAAAATAAATAAAAGTTGTTTATTTTCTTAATATTTACTATTTTTACTAATTAAAATTAAGTAAGTATTTTAAATTTTATAAACTACTTTATAATTACTTATATACTACTTATTTTTAGTTTAGCATTTTTTTAGTTTTCTTAAGTTTAAAATAGTAATATATATATATAATATAGTTTATACTAGCTAACTATAAATATACTATAAAAACTTACTTAAAACTTTTATTATTACTAGCTAAATATTAAAACTAAAAACTTTTATATAAAGGAAAAAAAAAAGTAGTAGCTTTTATTTTTAAAAGTTTTTATAAATTAAAATTATAAGTATTTTTTATAAAATATACTAAATAAATATTATTTAATTTTTTACTATATTTTATTATTAGTATTAGTATTTTATATTTATTTAATTTACGTTAAAAATAGCTATATACTAGTAATATAAATAGTTATTTTTTTTAAATCCTTTATTCTTTTTCTACTATAAACTTAAAACAGGATGACTTAGAGCTGTAAAGAGAAAATAGATATTTTATAAAAGTAGTTCTTCCTAGTAGAGCTAAATATAAACTTTTTAGATATTTTAGAATTTATATACTCTCTGTAAGTTAAACAGCTCCTAGAAATTACTCTAGAAACTATTAAGAAGGTAATAGCTAGATAGTAGGTATTTAGTATACTAGGTTATAATAATATTTTAAATAGCTTTCTAAAAGTTATAAACCTTCTCTTCTATATAGCTATAGTAGAAATTACTTAGGTATACTAAAACCTAGTATATTATTTATAAATATTTAAAATTACTCGTACAGTGGCGCTGCGGAAGTCTAGAAAAAATAATTACTTAATCTTAAAAATATAACAACCTATTACACTTTTAAATACTTTTATAAAGATTATAAAGATAATTATAGTAAAGTAGCTAAAGTAACTAGTAGAATAATATAATATGCTTTTAACTTAGTAAATAAATATAAAATAATATAGATCTACAGATATAGCTCTTAACCTTTTTATAAACTAAGTTTATACTATCTAGGGAGAAAAGGGCTCTGTTACAACTCTTTTAGCACTTAATATTTTTAGAGTATTTAATAAAATAGTCTATAAAAGACTTATATATATTTTATAAATAAAAGAAATCTTATAACAGCTTACCTACTAAATTAAAGCATTTATAATAAACTAGAAAATAATAATTATTCTTCTAAATTATAAAATAAAGCTTTTTAATATGCTAGCTAGAATTTTATAAGGCTTATTTCTTTTACTAATTTTTTTTCTATTTTATATTATAGAGCTCCATAAGGCTTGTAGTAATATCTATAAAAATATATATATTAATAGTCTTATTAATAATCCTATACTTTTTATATATAGTTTTTTAATAAAAGTTAACTGCTGTACTCTTGAGTGAATTTATAATTATTATATTAACTAAGTAACCTATTACAAAGCAGTCTTTACACTAGAAAAGTATAAACTTATATACTTATTATAAAACCTAAAATACTTTAATATGGCAGCTTTTGTAAATATTAATGGCACTAAGAAAAAGCTTATAAAAGAAATTTAAGTTCTTAAAATATAGCTTAACCCAGCTCTTTATTAGGGTATACATATTTATAAAATCTTTTAAAAAATAAAAAGATAATAGTAAGCTCTTTATTATCTTACTACATTAATATAGAGAGCTATTTTTTTTATAAGTAAGATAGATTTATAATATTATAATATTTTTAGTACTTACTTTTAGAGCCTTAATTTAGTACTAGTTTAGTTAAAATAAGTCTAGAAAGATTAGCAGCTATCTAAACTAACTTTATAAATTCTAGATAGAATGCTTATAGATAATTACTAGAGTGTATTAAGCTATACTAATAGTAGTACTTAAAACAAAAACCTTTACCTCTCTACTATAGGTTATACTTAATATAAAGATTACTAGCTATAGATATTGTATAAAGGTTTTAGATATAAAACGAAAAATCACGCGGGTATGTATAAAGATTTAAAATAGAATTTAAAAACAGTAAAGTCTTATCTATTTATATATAATAAAAAAAAAGTATATAAATTAGGCTTTAAAGTGGTTTATAAACATACAAGAACCTATTAAAAACCAGGAATAGGTAAGAATAGATATAGAAAATATATTAATTAAACTATAAACTATTATAATATATAAATAGTAGTAAGAGTAAATTACTTAAAAATATAACTAAAACTCAATATATTAATAGGCTCTAGAAAAAAAAGTTCTTAAAACCTATAAAATCTTCCATAAGGTAGAAAGTTTAATCCTTATTTAAATTTATATAAAATAAATTAGACTTATAGCGTTTTTTTATAAAAGTCTAGCTAAAAAAATTTCCTATAGCCATATACGTCTGTAGTCGTGAATAGAAGATAGTAAAATATATTATTCTTTATTACCCTTAGTTTACAGATACAAGAACAGCCTTATAAGATATAGAATCTAGTAAAATTAATTTTCAGTATTTTATAGAGTTAGTAGAGGGTATAGCTAAGCTTTTATAATAGCTTATATAAATAAATATCTTATTATAGTTTTCTCTAGCTATAAAACTGCTTTATAGAGCGTAGAATAAATAGAAAAGTGCTTATAGCAAGTAGATAAAGCGCCATAACTAGAGTTATAAGCTTTTTTTACTTTATAAAAGGTACTATAAGTAGTAAGAAAATAGGTCATATATAGCAAACAAAAGAAACAGAGGTTATTTTCTTAAAAGTAGAGACTATATACTTTATAATAGATTTTCTTTTATATAATTAAGTCTATAGAAGGTCCGCATGGCATACTAATACCTAAATCAGTATAAAAACAATAATAATAATAATAATACTAATAGTTATTAATATAATAATTATAGTTTATATATGTTTTTTATATATTTTTATTAATATTAATATTAGTAGTTTTTAAACCCTTTTTTATTTAATTTAAAGCTTTTTTAATAAAATTAGTAATTATATTATATTTTACTATTATTTTGCTTATAATATTTAAATATTATTAAAAATACTTAATATTTTATTTTTATTAAATTTTAACTAGTTTTTAATACTTTTTAAAAAGCTATAATATTTATATAAAATAGAATTAGTATAACTACTATTTTTTTAAATAGTTATTATTAATATTTTTTTTATATATGCTTGTAATTTTATAAAAATATTAATTTTAATTTTTTTTAAATAGTAAAAAAAGATAATTTACTACTAAAATATTATTATTATAAATTTTCTATATTTAGGTACTACAAAGTATTATTAAGTAAATAACTATTATATATAAAAAGTATAAATATTTTATAAAAAACTTTTATATTAATATAATAATTTATAATATAACTGTTACAAGAGTACTATATATAAAAAGTTAGAAACTTAAAAAAAAAGTATTAATTAATTACTATATATAGTACTAAGTAATAATTTAAAACGTTACATAAAAAAAGAAATAAAATAAACTATAAATAAAGTATTTAAGTAAAAACTTGTGTACTAGTATAAAGCTAATACATAAACACATAATATAAAAAACTTTATTAAAAAGGCTTTTTTAAAAAGCTTTATAAAGTATTATAAATAGTTACTATAATAATAACTTAAAAAATTATTATACTTTTTTTAATATTTTATAATTTTTTTTTAACAAAATTTTAAGTTTATATTTAGTAATTTATATAATTAATACTAAATTTATATTATTAAAATGTTTTTTTAGTAAAGTATATAAACTAGAACTTTTATAAGTATTTTGCTCATATTATATTAATTATATATAGTTATTAAGTATTAATAACTTTTTATATAAAAGTTTTTTTTTAAAAACAAATTAATATTATTAATAAAGCTAAATACTAGTATATTATTATATAAACGTTAAAACTTTTTAAAAACTTTAATATAAAAATAAAAAAACTAGTAAAAGTAAAATCTTTTATAAAATATTTATTTACATTTAAATTTATTTATTTCATTATTTAAAAAATAAAATATATATTTACTAAATAGTTAAAAAGCTTTACATAAATTAAATTATTTACTTTAATTTTTTTTAATATATATATATATATATATATATATATATATAATAAATATTTATATAAAATATTATTAAAAGACTTTAATTAAATTTAAGTTTAGTATTAAAATAATATAATTTAAGTATACTTTTAATATTAAAAAAAATTTTTGTAATTACTACTATTTTATTTACTATTTCTATTTTAATTACTTTAGTTAAAATGGTTTTTAATATAATTAGTTAATAACTTTTATAAAAAAAAGTTATTTTTTAACTTATTTTATATAAAGTAATTATAATTAACTTTTTAAAATAAGTTAGTATTATTTTATTATAGAGTACTAGTAAACTATATACGTAAAGTTTTAAGTAAATACTAAAAATATAATTTTTAGAATTTTATTTAATATATTATTTAAGTTTAAAGTTTTTTTATTTAAAAATTTTATAATTAAGTTGTATATACTTTTTAAATATATATAAATCGTTTTAATTTAATTATATTTTAATTATACTTTATTATTAATATTATTAAAGTTTACTTTATTTATATTTAAAAAAATTTTTAACTAAAATTTTAGTTTTTATAATATTATTTTTAGTAGAAATGTTACTAGTAAAGTATTAAAAACTAAAAAAATAGAAATTACTTTTTACTATATTAGTATTTTTTTTTTTACTTTATTGTTATGATTTAATTATAAGTCTTAGTTAGAGACTCTTCTATAGCTTTTATATATCTAAGGTTATTATATATAGTAAGTGTATATAGCCTTTATTGCCACATTATAAAAATAATATATAGATTTTTTTAACATAATAAGTATGTATGTAATCTATATTAGAATTTTAGTAATAATATAAAATTATATAATAACTTACTAACACAATATTCTAATAATATAAAAATGTAGTAAGAAATAGTTTAACTAATTTATTATATAACAAATTTCAGAGAGTCGCTCTAAAATAAGAAGATAAGTATAAAAAAAGAAACTATTTAAAAGCTAAAGAGGACGCTCTTTATATAGGAAATTCTTTATTTATAATTTACTTATTACTTAAGTCTATTATAGCTATTTAACTTCTATTAATTCTAATTACCTATATTATACTTATAACTCTGTATGTAAAATATTACGTGTTTTCTTTACTATTAGCTTTATTAGCTTATTTAATAATATTAGCTAGAAGTCCTATCTTTTATTTAGTCTTTTAGAGTATTTATTCTACTTTTTATCTAGTATTAAGTTTCTATACATACTTTTTTACTAATAGCTAGGAATTCTTTTTGTTAGTTTATTATTTTTTAATTGTAATTATTACCTGTAATAAATTCTTACTTATTACTAATTATAATACTTACTTTTTTTTAATTTTTAACTTAAAAGTTCTTTTTACTCTAGGCTTTAAGTATAAGAAAAGTCTGTTTTTTAAAAAATGTTATAAGTGTCTCTAAAACTTTTTTTCTCCTTTATTTCTAATAATACCTAAGATTAAGTTATTAACCGTCCGTAATTATTATTTTATAAAGTTAATTTAAGATTACAACTATTTCATGCTAACTCTGTGTGGTTTATGTAAAAAAAAGAGTTTTTATTATTTTATGAATTTTTTATCTAGCTATTACTCTAAATACATTAAGTATTCTTAGAAATATAATCTAATAATTTCTATATAGAAGTTAATAAATTTCTTACTAAGAAGAGATAACTCTAAAAGTAGTTAGAATATACCTAAGACTTTAAGCTAGAAGCTTAATTTTATTAGTAATAACTATATAAGTAGCTTACTTTAGTTAATAATTATAAGTATAAACTATTTACCTATAAGCTTACTTTAATTAAGAAGATATAAAATTTAGAGAAAAAATAAAAATAAAAAAACCTTTAAACTATTATAATTTATGATATTTCTATTTTCTAGTTTTACTAATTCTTTTTTAAGTATTTTCTTTAACTAGAAAGCTGCATAGGCTTCTCTCTAGAATTTAGTATTACTAAATTCTCTAAATAATACTAGTTAATTATCCTAAAATATTACTTTAAGTTTTTAATAGATTTCTAGGTATTTTCTTCTGGTCTATAGTTTTTCTATTTAACTAGGTATTTCTACTAATATCTAAATTATTATAGTTCTTAGATTTTTTTTAACTTTATACTCTAACTAGTATAGCTTTATATTTATATCTGTTACTATTAGTACGTTTATTAGTACTAGTTTAAGTAATAATATATAAACTACTAAGTAAATCCTTATATTCTATAATAGTCTTAGTTTATAGTTAACTAATTTAATAACTTTACTAATTTTAAATAGTTTAATTTAAACGTGATCTAGTTTTTTACTTAGTTATTTAGTTTTTAAATTTTTACGTAGCAGGAAAACTTTGTTTTTTTTCTTAAAAATTAGTTTTTTAACTCTTAACTTATTAGCGCTTTCTGCGGTTTGTAAGTTCTTTAAAATAATAATTCTACTAAAATTATTATATAAGTTCTATAACTATTTAGCTTTATTCTAGGCTTAATAAGATTTACTTTTTAATATACGTAGTTTTCTATAAGTTAACAGCTCATACCCGTAATTAGTGTAAAATAGTAATATATTAGTTATAAATAATTTTATACTATTATAAATAAACTCTACTAAAGGTAATAACTTAACCTAATTCTCTTAAAAGTAATTAATATATATTTTTAAATATTATTCTAAAGTCTAATTTATATGCTCTGTTTACCTATTTATTTAAAAATAAAAGCTTATTAAAAGCTTATTTTTTAACCCTAACCTAGCTAATAAGGTTTTCTAGAAATAAGAAATAAATAATTTATTTTAATTAGTAATAAACTCTTTAGGTATTCCGTATTTTAAAATTACTATTTTTAAGATCTTATATACTAGTTCTTCTGCTAATAAATCTATAACTATAGGATTAAAATATACATACTTAGTTAGTTTATTTATAATAATAAGTATTATATTATATTCTCTATTCATTCCTAGTTCCTTAGATAATAGTAATCTTGTAATAAAGTCTATTAAAACTAACTACTATAGTTATTTTAGTACTTTTAATAGTTATAAAAGTTTATAAAACTTATATTATACTAGTTTGTTTTTCTTATATTTTAAATAAGTTTTAATTACTTTCTTTAACTTTTTATTTTAACTTTTTAATGTAGAAATTCCTGGAGATTCACTTTATAGTCTTTTCTATTTTTTAGTATTTATATGTAATAGCTTTATAATTCTCTATAATTAATTTCTTATATAGCTCTTCTGGTACATAGATGAGTCTATTTATATATATGAGTTTTAATTCTAGGTCTTAAGAGTTTTATTACTTAAAATCCTAAATTCTTATCATCTAGTAATCTTTAACTCTAGTAACTATTATAATTCTTAGTTAATTATAACTTATAAATCTATCTAATTCTATTAATAATACTGTACTTAGTATTAGTTTATATTATTTTATATAATTTAGTTACTAGTTAAGTATATCAGCTGCTTCATTTTCTATTCCTTTTTAATAGAATATTTTGAAATTATAAATAGCTAGTATTTTTAACTAGTGTATTTGTCTTTAGTTTAGCTTTTTTATAATAATAAAGTTTATTAAGTTCTTATAATATAAAAGGACTTCTACTTAATACTTAGCTCCTTTAAGGTAAATTTATTATTTCTTAAATACTACTACTACTATTAATAGCTTTTTATTATAAATATTATAGTTTAACTCAGCTCTTGTGAGTTTCTTTAATAAATAGTTTATAAAATAGAAATATCTATTACTATATTATTAACTATAGACTACTCTTATTGCACAATCAAATACATCTGTTTCTAATATAATAGATAATTTTAAGTTAAATATTTTTAATATTAGTGTTTAAGTGAACTTATTCTTAAGTTTTTTAAACACTTACTACTATTTTTATCTCTAATTAAATTTATTATCTTTCTTAGTTAACTCTATTAAAGGTGTCGTAATTTTTAAATACCCTTTTATAAACTTCCTATAGAAATTTACAAATTCTAAGAAGGACTATATTTTCTTAACTATTATTAGTATTAGCTAGTTATATATCTCTACTAACTTTTTTAGATTTACTAAAATTTCTTTTCTTAAAATAATAAATCCCAGAAACTCTGTTTCTGTAACGTGGAATTTACATTTTTCTAGCTACATAAAAAAGTTATATTCTTAAAGCTTTTTTAAGATCTTTTTAATATATATTTTTATGCTTTTTAAGTATTTTATTTATATACACTAGCATATTATCTAAATACGCTATTATAAATATATCTAAGTATTTATAAAGTATATAATTAATAACTACCTAAAAAGTTACCAGCGTGTTTATTAATTTAAATAGTATAATATAATTCTTAAAGAGTCTATATCTTGTTTTAAATACTATTAACTATTTAAATTTCTTTTTAATTCAAATTCTGTAGTATCTCTTGTAGATATTAAATAAACTAAATTATTAAACTTTTTAAAGTCTATCTATTAGCTTTTAAATTAATAGTAATAAATATTAATTCTTTATTATAGCTTAATTTAGTTATTTGAAATCCATACATAATTATAGTTTCTTATTTTTCTTAGGTATGAATAATATTAGTAAAGCTATTAAACTCTTACTTAGTTATATATATCCTTTCTTAAGATTTTTTTTAATATACTATTTAATTCTTTCCACTGTACCCCTAATAGAGGATATATTAGTTCTAGTTTAAGCTTTTTTTTATTCTTAACTAGTATCTTATAGTTTTAAAATTAATACTTTGAAAGTGCATTCTTCTCTTTCTTACTAAATAAATATATAAATTCTTTATATTTCTAAGGTATTTAGGCTTTAGTAGTATCTAAAGCTTATTTCCTAATCTATATTACACTAATATTTTATAGTTATTATTATTATAATCGTCGTATAACCTTATATGAAATTCTTTCTATTTTAGAGTATTTTTTTATTACTTTTAGTTTCCACATTTATGCTACTTTTCTTACTAGATTATACTATTAAATAGTTTTTTATTACTAATTTATTATTAGATTATGTAACGAGAGCTAATTTTATTCTAAAATTATATCTAGCTTTTTTATATTTAGAATATTAATATAGTAGATATTTTTATAGCCTATTACTTCTAGCTTTATTACTATAGTCTTTAAGTTAATTAAACCTTTTCTAAAGGTTACTACACTATTATTTACTTACCTTACTTTTACTAGATACGCCTTTTCTTAGTATAATATATTATTTTATTTAACTTATTAATTTAAAATAAATGTTTTGTTTGCTCTACTATTTACTAGTGCTTTTAAAAGCTTTCTGTTTATTCTTATACTAAAATAAAAACATAGTTCTTACTACACTTATTATAGTCTAAAAGCTTTAATAGTTATATTATTAGCTTAAGCTTCTTACTAGTAGCTATCTAGTTTTTTAATATAGAATTATATATACTATATTTCTAATTTCTATTCTCTAAATTGAAGTGCTTCTGTTTAATGTGTATAGGGTAGTAGTTATAATAATATACTAAATATAAAAGTTTATAATACTCTTTTTTTACTTTATTTTTATGTGTTAAGTATTTTTATTCTAGGAAATACTCTTTATAAGAGAGTTTATAGTATTATATATTATTCTAGTATTAGCTAAGTTTTCTTCTTTCTTCTCTATAATATCTATATTTTAATATATATTTCTTTTAATATTATTATTTATATAGGTGGTCTTACTAACTGTTTTTATTTTTTATATTAATTATAGTATTTAGGGCTTTTAGAACTCGTCTATTAGGTCCTTATTTTTTTATAATTTCTTTATATACTTTTTATTTTTTTAGTTTCTCCATCTAGATTAAATATATTACTTATGTGTATGTTTTTTTTATGTAGTTAACTAACTTACAGATCTAACATTTCTAATTCTTTAATTATTAAAAGATATTAGTATTTTTGATTTATATAATAGGTAAAGATATTTTTGTTTTATTATACTTATTATTCTCACTCTCTAGCTTAATTTCTTATTTATTTTAAGTTAGTTTCTTTTTTTATTTTCTAAGAATATATAATTTTCCTTTTTAGACTTTTATAAGAAATTAAGATACTACTCTTCCTGTTAAGCTATTATGCTATAAAAATACTACTTACTTTAACTAGTTCTTTAAGCTATAAAACCCTTCTTCTAGTATTATATTCTAATGCTTGGTTTTGTAGTTTATGCCTAAATACTAGTTTAATTTATAGATTTAATATATATCCCTATTTAGCTACTACTAAATAGTTATTATTATAATTCTAAAAGCTTTATACATTAAAAATAAGATTTCCTAGAATAATTATTATTTTTTATTAATTTCTTATAATATAAGGGACTAAGCTTCTAAGCTTGCTGTCTAATACTATTTTTTAACTATCTTTTATAATACTTTTTTTAATTACTGCTAATTGCTTATAAGTTTGTACTTTATTTTCTAATGTTTTTTCTTATAATTTCTTTTATAATGCTTGTTAGATTCATAAATTTAATACTAATTATTATTAAGTTTTTTATTAATAACTTTAATAGATAAAGTTCTTGTTTACTATAAGTTTTATTTTATAAGCTTAGGTTTTATCTTTACTATTATAATTCTTAATTTCTTATCTAAGTATTCCTTTATGAAGTGTCTAATATTACTATATTCTAGATATACTTTCTTATTAAGTTGCTTTCTATATTTTTAAGTTATAGGCTACTTTTTTAGCTTTTTTTATAATTTAGATTTTTTTATCTAGATTTTATTAATATCTATTTTATTATATACCTAACTTTATTATATTAACGCCTTTTTTTTTATAATTATTATTTAACTTTTTTTACGTTCTAACTCGCGTTTATACTGCTAATTATTAATATATAGTAGATTTTATAAGAGCGTAAAAGTTATCTAGTTAATCTCTTTTAGCTAGTTTATTTTTAACTTAGTTCTTAAGTCTAGCGTAATAAGCTGCTATTAATAGCATATTATTTTAATTAATTCACGACTATAATTAGCAAAACTCTATAATACATACTAAAACTAACTTTATTTACTTAAGGTTTTGTATCTTTTATTTTATAGTCTATTTCTTATTAATTTCTGTAAAAACTATAGTTATTTAGATTTTAAAATTATTATAACTCTAGAAAACTGCTTTTGTTTTATTAGTTATATTAATTTCTTTAGTTTTCTTATCTATATAGTTTCTAGCTAAGAGCTTAAACTAATTTATAATTATATCTTTTATATTTATACTAGCTATAAGGATTCTATTTTAATTTTTAGAAAATTTTTTTTTTATTAAAGTAGGTGTATATTTTTATTTCTGTTAAAAAACCTTTAAGGTGTTCGCGTGTTTTATTAAATTTTTTTAGTAATTATATCTTAATACTAAATATATAAACTCTTATATTAGCCTAGTTTTTTAACTTTATAACTATTTGTTATAACTTTATAATTTGTGTTTATTATTACTATATAATTTAAGCTACAGATAATACTAGTACTAAAGCTAAACTATTTAAGCTTATTATTATTATATACTATTCACATAACCTATAGGTACTTATAGTGTTATAATTTAATTATAAGTTCTAGTTAGAGACTTTTCTATAGTTCCTACGTACTTAAGGTTATTATATATAGTAAATATACATAGCCTTTATTACTATACTATAAAATTAATATATAGGTTTTTTTAACCTAGTAAGTATGTATATAATTTATATTAAAGCTTTAGTAATAATATAAGGTTATATAATAACTTACTAACATAATATTCTAATAATATAAAAATGTAGTAAGAAATAGTTTAACTAATTTATTATATAACAAATTCCAGAGAGTCGCTCTAAAATAAGAAGATAAGTATAAAAAAAAACTATATAAAGCTAAAAGAGACGCTCTTTATATAGTAAATTTTCTATTTATAATTTACTTACTACTTAAATCTACTATAGTTACTTAATCTCTATTAATTTTAATTACTTATATTATACTTATAACTCTATATGTAAGATGTTACGTATTTTCTTTACTATTAGCTTTATTAACTTTTTTAATAATATTAGCTAGAAGTTCTACTTTTTATTTAGTTTTCTAGAGCGTCTACTTTGCTTTTTACTTAATATTAAGTTCCTATATATATTTTTTTACTAATAGCTAGTAATTCTTTCTTAGTTAGTTTATTACCTGCTAATTATAATTATTATCTGTAATAAACCCTTACTTATTACTAACTATAATATTTATTTTAAAAAAGTTTATAATTATTTATTATATAGTTTTATAAAATTTACTATAAATTTTTATATAAATTACTTTTTATTATTTTTATTATTTTTATTATTTTTATTATTTTTATTATTTTTATTATTTTTATTATTTTTATTATTTTTATTATTTTTATTATTTTTTTATATTTTCTTATATTTTTTTAAAAACTAGTTAAATAATATTTTATAGTTATAATATTAGTACTTTACTTATTTAATATTTATAAAAAGTTGAACTACTTTTAGTAACTATATTTTATATTTTATAAACTAGACTTTATATATAAATATTAAAAATTAAAAGTATATACAATTTTTTAAAAAAATTTTAAAAAATTTTAAACTATTATTTATTTAAAAGCTTATTATATAATAAAACTTTACTTAATTTAATAATAATAAAGTATAAAGTAAAGTTATTAAAAAGTTTTTATAAAAAATTATTATATTTAGTAATAAAAATTTATAGTATAATAAGTTTTAAAAATGTAATAAAATTAAAATACTTTATTTATTTAAAGTAAAAATAATTTATAACTATTAAAAATTATATAAAAATAAAAAAAGGTTTTTATATAAATTTTTTTTGTATTATTAGCTAATTAACTTTTACTTTTACTTATTAAGTTAATTTCTTTTAATTACTACTAATTTACGTTTTTAGCTTTAAATTAAACCTAATTTACTAAATTACTATTTCTTATAATTTATTATATATTTTACTTAACTTTTTATTTAGTAAGTTTTTTATGAACTTAATTTTTAATACTTGTTTCTAACTATTATTAATTAGTATTCTAAACGTTAAGAATATTATATTTTTAAGTTATATTTATAATTTTACTATATTATTTTATTAAATACTTTATATTAATTTTTTGCTAATTATTAACTATATAAAGTACTTAGTAGTTTTTTTTAATTTACTAGCTTATTATTAAAATTTTTAGCGTTTTATAATTATTTATATATTATTATGTAGCTACATATTTATATTATTATATTTTATAATATATATATATTAAGTTTTTAGCCTAAAAGTTTGTACATATTTTTTAAAAAAAAATTTATAAAAATAGCTTCTACTTTTTATTATATTATATACTTTTTTTTTATAATATTTTACTTTTTATTTTAATAATACTTAAAATTAAGTTATGAACTAATTATTATTATTACTTAAAAAATTATAATTATATTTGTAATTATTTAATATTAATACTATGTAAAAACTATTATTATTATAAGTAATTATATTTAGTTAATATTTTTTTAAGTTAATACTTAAAATGTGTTTATTATAGTTTAAAGTATAATTATTTAGTAACATTAAAAAATTTAAAAACATAATTCTTTTTTAAAATAAACTTTTATTATTAACCTTTTAATACTTACTTTTATTAAAATAAAGTATTTACTTATAAAAGAATTTTAATAAAGTAGTTTTAGTTACTAAAATACTATTATTTTAAAATAACTTTTTATAAGTTAACTATTATTAAAAAACTTAAAAAGTTAAAAAAAAAAAAATTTATATAATTATAATTTTTTACTTTTAATATTTTTATTTTAATAAATTTTCAATCCTTTTTTTTATTATTAAATTAAAAAAGTACTTAATTTTTTTATTTTAAAATTTAGTAGTTATAAATTCTTAAAATATATTATAGTAACTATTTATAACACTTTATAAAAGCTTTTTTAATAACTTTTTATTTATTACGTATTTATATATTAGCTATATACTAGTATATAGACTTTACTTTAAATATTTTTACTTATAACTTATTTTATTCTTTTTTTATACAATATTTTAAGCTAGTATTTAGTATTAAATATAGTAATTAATTAATACTTTTTTTTTAAACTTTTAATTTTTTTATATATAGTATTTTTATAATAAAATAAAACTAGTTTATTAATTAAGTATACTATTTTATATATTTAACTAATTTTTATGTATTTTTTATTTATAGTTTTTTTATTAAACTAAATAATTTTATTAATATTTAAACTTTTATTATCTAAAATTTTTACTTACTTTTTATTTAAAATTATTATTTAATTTTAGTTAAACTTTTTTTACTAATAGTATATTTAGTAGTACTAATTTTAAAAGTAAAATATTAAAAACTAAATAACTTTTTTTAATTATTTTTAATAGTTGTAGTTTATAATTTACTAGTTTTTTTTAAACTTTAAATAGTTTAATTTAAACATAATTTAGTTTGTTATAGTTTTTTATTTTAAAAAAACTTTTGTAGTAGAAAACTATTTTTTTAAAAACATATTAGTTTTTTAACTTCTAATTTATTAAAGTACTTTTTAATTTATAAGTTTTAGTAAGTACTTTATTTATATTATTTTTTACATAGTATTTAATTTTTTTAACTTTTATATAAATATTTATTAATTTGTTTTATAACTATTATAGTTTTTAATAAGTAAATAACTTATAATTATAATTTATAAAAAATAGTTATACTTTTATTATAAATAACTTTATACTATTATATATAACCTTAATTATTAGTAGTAATATAACTTAATAATATTATAATTTATTAACATATATTTATAACTACTATTTTAGTATTTAGTTTACTTGTTTTATTTATTTATTTATTTAAAAATAATAAGCTGTTAATAACTTATTATTTAATTTTATTTTATAAATAAATGTATATTAAAAAAATAAAGTAAATAACTTATTTCTATTAATAATAAATTCTTTTAGTATTTTATACCTAGTAATTAAAATTTGTAAAATTTTGTAAGCTAATTTATTTATAAAAAGTTTTTATATATAAATTAAAAAAAATATATACTTTATAAATTAGTTTATAATTATAAGTATAGTATTATATTACTACTTTTTTTATACTTTAAATTTTAGTAAATTTGTAATAAAGTTTATAAAAACTAATTTTTGTAGGTTTTTAGTTACAGCTAATAGTCGTAGTAAACTATATAATTTATATTTTATTAGCTTATTTTTACTATACTTTAAATAATTAATAGAATGTAAAAGTTTCTAAAAAAATGTTTCACTACTTTTTTAATTTTCTAGTATTTATGTATAATAGTACTATAATTTTCTTATATTAATTTTTTTCTTAAAAATTTTAGTATATATACTAGTTTATTTTATTAAATAAGTCTATTATTTTTAATATACTATATTAGGCTAGTTAGTAAATAGTTAGTTTTTATTTTTTTTTAATTTATTATTTTTAATTATTTTTAATTATAATAACTATTATTGCTGAGTGTAGTAAAGCTCTTTCTATTTAATTTAGAGGGAGATTTTCTAATCAAAACTGCTCCAAGATAGCGCCAAAGGTTTTCATCTTTTAATTAGTCGAGAAATTCCTTCATCACGTGATCTAGCTGTAAGCAAGGAACATTAATTTACTGCCACTTCTTATCGCTAAAGCTTCTTACTCGACTAATACTTTGCCATTTTATTTACTAATAGATTTACTTCCTTCTTGCCACAAGTATAGTATCTCTAAAGATGCTGCCATTAATAAGACGAATTGTGGTGCTTGAAAAGCTTTTTGCACATGTTGTAGATATAGTAATTTTGTATTATTGCTGAGTGTAGCAAAGCTTCTTTCTATTTAAATAGGGGGGGAGGGATTTTTGGTTCAAAACCTTACCAAAATAGTACCGAGGTTTCTTGTGTTCTTGTTGGTCTGAAAAACCTGCATTACGTGATCAGGTTACAGTTATTCCACGCCAGAGAAACACCAAATTACTGCCCCTCATTACTACTATGCTTATTTTCTCACGCAGCTCGTAGCTTCTCTAACGTAGCTGCTTTTATGCTGCTTCTCTAACGCTGCTTCTCTTATACTGCTTTTCTAATGCTGCTTTTCTCGTGCTACTTCTCTCACGCTACTATTCAGCTCTACCAAGGCCTTTACTAACCTGTTCACTTCTCTATATCTAGGCCTACACCAAGCTGCCCCTAGAGCTCTACATTGAATTCAAATCACACTTCCTGCAGGGGAAGGGGGGTCCAAGGGGGTCTCCCCCTTGATATACATTAAATTCAATTCAAATTACGCTCTCTGTAGGGAAAGGGGGTTCAAGGGGGTCTCCCCCTTGATAGCTAAATCTAATTCGATGTAGGAGCCAATTCTAATTCGATGTAAGAGCCAATTCCAATTCAATATAGAAGCCAATTCAGATTCGATAGTCGCTTCTCTAACGTAACTTCTGTCACGCTGCTTCTCTTTTGATGCCGCTTCTCTTTTGATGCCGCTTCCTCTCCTCACCCTGCTTCTCTCCTCACCCTGCTTCTCTCCTCACCCTGCTTCTCTCCTCACCCTGCTTCTCTGACGGCCCTGCTTCTCTAACGGCGGCTTCTCTAATGGTGCTGCCTCTCTGCAACTGCTTCCCTGACGCTGTTCCTCTAACGCGGCTTCTGTAACGCGGCTTCTCTAATGGTGCTGCCTCTCTGCAACTGCTTCCCTGACGCTGTTCCTCTAACGCGGCTTCTGTAACGCGGCTTTTCTGGCGCTGCTTCTCTTACCCTGCTTTTCTCTTTGACGCTGCTCTTCTCTTTGACGCTGCTCTTCTCTTTGACGCTGCTCTTCTCTTTGACGCTGCTCTTCTCTTTGACGCTGCTCTTCTCTTTGACGCTGCTCTTCTCTTTGACGCTGCTCTTCTCCCGCTACTTCTCTATGACGACTCTTTTTACGTAGCTTTTCTTACACTACTTGTTGCTAAGCGTAGCGAAGTCCTCTAACATTTATGTTAGCTTTAGTATTTTAATTTTAATATAAGTATATTTTAAAAATTTGTTTAAATTTATATAAAATTAAATTTAAAATTAACTTTATTTCTTGTTTATAAGTATGTTTTTAACTTAAAATATTAACTATATTATGATTTTTATTTTTTTATAATGTATTTTAAAATTAAAAGTTGTTAGTAATTTTACTTACTTAATTTGTTATTAATTTAACTTTTTTTATTATAGTAAAACTTGGAAAAATTTTATAGTTTAAATAAACTATTATTTAGTATTATATATTTTTAAAATATATTCTTTATATTTTAAATACTAAAACTACTTACTTTATATATATAATTTAATATATTAGTTTTTAAAATAGTAAGTAATTTAAAATTAAATATGTTAAGTATTTTTACTTTTATAAATTCTTTTTTAAGTTTTAAAAATACTTATTTTTAAAGTTTTTTTTATTAAAATTTTATTTCTTTATATATAATTTCTATAAAAAGTATTATAATTTTTAAATAACTTTTTATAAATTTTTTTTTATAAAAATTTGGAAACTTTTAAGAAAATTATACTTTTTTAACTATTTTTAAACAAAATTAGTTTAAAAAAAATTTTTGGTTTTTTAAAAAATTATAGTAATTTGTTTTATAAATTAATAAATTTAAAAAAGTTAATTTTTATTTTATAATTTTTTTTTTTTAATTATATAAATAAGGTATACTTTTAAAGTTTTTATAATACCTTTTTAATATAATTTTTATATTTATTAACTAAATTTTTAAGTAAACAAAAACATTATTTAAATAAGCTAATATAAATACATTTAAATATATACATAACATAAAGTTTATTATTCTTTAAAATATTATTAGTATATTAGTTAACTTAAATAGTAATATAAAATATTTAAATAGTTTAAATTTTATTTTAAATACTATTAACTATTTATACTTTTTCTTAATTTTTACTTTCTAGTATTTTTTATAAATATTAAATAAACTAAACTATTTTACTTTTTAGAGTTTACTTATAAGTTTTTAGATTAGTAGTAGTAAGTAATAATTTATTATTATTATATTATTAACTTATTTAAAATTTATACATAACTATAATTTATTATGTTTTTTATATAAATAATACTAGTAACATTATTAAACCTTTACTTACTTATATGTATTTTTTTTACTTGTATTTAAATATTTTTTAAGAGTTTTTTACTAGTTTTAGTTAAGTTTATACATTTAGTTTAATTTTAATATTAATTTTTTTTAAAATAGTATTTAGTAATTTTATAGTCTATATTTTAGTAAAAAAATTTCTAAGTATTTTAAATAACTTTTTAAACTTTTAATATTTTTTAAAAATAATGAAACTTATTACTTTTTATATTAACTATAATGTTTTAATTTATAAAACTTTAATTTTTTTTATTACTTTTTATATAATTATTTTATTACTTTTAATAAAATATATTTAATTATTAAAGTTATTTTCTTATAATTTAGAATTTAAGTTAATATAATTTTATACGTTATTTATTAACTTAAAATCGTTTCTTCTTTTTAATTTAAATTTAAATTTTATTTAGTAAGCTAGTTTTATTCTAAAATTATTATTTTTTACCTAAATTTATAATTTTATTATAGTAGTTATTTTTATAACGTACTACTTTTATAGTTACTAATTTAGTTTTTAAGTTAATTAAACTTTTTCTAAAATTTATAATATTATTATTAATATGTTATATTTTTACTAGCTAATTTTTAACTTTATAGAGTATAGTATACTTTTATATTTATTTATTTAAAATAAGTATTTTATTTACTTTATTATTTACAAGTATAAATAGTTATTTTTTATAAATATATACTTTTTAGTACATTTTTTACTTATTTTAAAATATTTTAATAATTAAGTATTTTTAATAATTTTTTTTTATTACTTTTAAAAGTAAATTTATTTTACTTTTTTAGTTTTTATAACTAAATTATTAACTATAGTTAATAGTTAATAGTTACTTAGTTTTTTAAACTACTATTTTAAGTTATTTTTAGTATAAATTTATTTTATACTACTTTATTAAATAATAATTTTACTACAACTTTTTACTATATACATATTTTTTTTATAGTTTAAGTATTTTTATTTTAAAAATGTTTTATGTAAAGTAGGTTTTTATAACTTATATTATTTACTTTTAAATTTATAAGTTTTTATTATTTTTAATAAAACTTATATTTAATTTAATATTAAGTTTAATTTATTACTTCATATTTATTACTTTTTAAATTAAGATTATTATTAGAAAATCTACTTATTATTATATTAAAATTTTTTAGTTTTTATTATTTTGTAATTTTATAAAATAGTTATTTTTATTTTATTTTTTTTAATTTTACTAAGTATTGTTTTTATTTATTTTTTTAAAAAACAATTCTTTAAACTATAAATTTAATAATTTTTATACAATAGTTTTTTTTAGCTAACTTATTTTTAAGTTATAATACTAGTAAACTATTTTTATTTATAGTCTTTTAATTACTAGCTTATTTAAATTTTAGTTTAATTATTTTAAATTTTAATATTAATAGTATAGTTATTATTATAAAAAAAATTTTTTAACTATTTTAGTTATAAATTAGTTTTTTTTAATTACTTTTAAAAAACTTAATATTTTTTTATAATAAATATATTATGTTACTTATATTCTACTTTTTATAAGTTTTATTTATATTTATTTATTTTATTTTATAAAGTAATATTTTAATATTTTATTAAATATTTTTTTTTAAATCTTAACTTAATTTTTAAACTTAAAATTTATACTATTTAACTTAAACTTTTATTATAGTTATTATAATATTATAGTTATTATAATATTATTTATAATTATAAAAAATTACTTTTACTTTTAAACTATTTTAATAATAGTCTAAAAATAATAATTTCTTATAAAAAGCAATTTTGTATTTTTTATTTATAGTATTATGTTATTTTTTTTATTAATTTATAAATAATTATTTAATACTTATTTTAATTATTTTTTAGTATTAAAAGTATAGTTTATTACTTTACTAAATAGTTTAGTTTAAAGTATTAAAATATTTTATATATTTAATATTAATTCTAATTAATTCTATTTTATATTTATTTTTAGATAAGTTTTTTTTAGCTTTATATATAGTGTAATAACTTTATATTTTATTAATTTTTTAAAGTATTTTTAACAAAGTGTTTAACTTTACTATATTTTAAATAAACTTTTTTATTAAGCTAATTTTTTATTCTAGTATTATTTTTAATTTAATAAATTTCAACTTTTTTTTTTATTTATATTTTACTTTATATTTATTAGATTTTTTTATAAACTAGCTTTAAATTTTTTAAGCTATTTAAAAATAGTAATGTAATTTTTTTTATACTATTTATTATTTATTTAAACTACTTTAGTTATTATTTCTAATAATTTTGTTATTTAGTTTTTTTAAATATTTTGTTTTTAACTTTATTTTTAAAACCTTAATAATAGTATTTAATTAATAGCTTATTATTTTAATTAATTTATAATTATAATTATTTAAACTTTATTATATATTTAGTTATTAACTTAATTTATTTTAAAACTTAAATCTTTTTAATTATTATAAGCTTTTTGTTAACTTTTTTAAGTACTATTTTTTTTAAAAAAAAAGTCTTATAACTAATAAATACTTACTATACTTTATTACTATAATTTTTTATTTTTTAAGTTTAAATTACTTAATTTTAAATAATTTTTTATTAAAAGCTAAAACTATTTTATAACTTTTTTTTATATTTATTTTTGTAGCTAAAATCTAATTTTATTTAATAATAAACGTGTTTTTATTAAACGTATAATATATATTTATAGTTATTATAAATACTTAATGTTTTTTATATATTTTATTATATTACTTTAATAATTAAATTTTAACTATTTTGTTTAAAGTATAGTTATATTTTTTTAAAATATATTTAAATAGCTTGCTAAAACTATTAAATTTATTATACTTATTATTATATTATGTAAAGTATACTAAATGTTAATATATTTGTTGTTAATAATAGTTTAGCTATATTTGTGATAACGGGCTTAGTCTTCACGCGTTGTTGCATGGATACAGGTTGACAAAATAAGTTAGCTCTATTTCAGCTACACTAAAATGAGAAGAGAAGAGATATAAAGGGGGCTTGCCCCTAAATAGGGCGGTGTATAGCTTGAGCGTAAGCTAGCTATGCTCCGAGCTCTGCGCTAGGTTATAGCTGGCGTAGCCAGTCGCGATATCATGTGGCCTGCAGCGAGCAGAGCAAGCAGCACCGTCACAATATTATAATTATTTACTAGTAATTTAATTATATTTAATTACTTTTAGTTTAATAAATAGTTATTATTTATTATATAATAAAACTTTACTTAATTTAATAACATTAAATTATAAAATAAAACTACTAAAAAAAATTTATTAAAAGTTTATTATATTTTATAGTAAAAATTCTTAACATAATAAGTTTTACAAATATAATAAAGTTAAAATAATTTGTGTTATAAAGTTAAAATACTTTATTTATTTAAAATAAAAATAATTTATAACTATTAAAACTTAACTATAAATAAAATATAAATAAAATATAAATAAAATATAAATAAAATATAAATAAAATATAAATTTTATATAAATTTTATATAAATTTTATATAAATTTTATTTTAGTATTATTAGCTAATAACTTTTACTTAAACTTATTTAGTTAATTTTTCTTAATTATTATTAATTTAAGTTCTTAACTTTAAATTAAACCTAATTTACTAAATTATTATTTCTTGTAATATGTTATATGTTTTCCTTAATTTTTTTTTAATAAATTTTATACTAACTTGAATTTTAATACTTATTTTAACCTACTACTAATTAGTATTTTAAACTCTAGTAATATTATACTTTTAACTTATGTTTACAATTTTATTATACTATTTTATTAAATACTTTATATAATTTCTTTATTAATTATTAACTATAAAAAGTACTTAATACTTTTTATTTAACTTATTAGTTTACTACTAAAAAATTTTAGTTTTTATAATTATTTATATGTTATTTTACAACAACTTTTTATATTATTATATTTTGTAATAAAGTTTTAATATTTTTAAAAAAAATGTTTATATTTAGTTTTTTTTAGTAAGTAAATAATAGTATTTAACTAAAATTATATTAATATAACGTATTTAATAAGTAAGTGGCCTAGATAAGTAAGTAATTTATTTTACTAAAAAAATACAGCCTACTAACTTTTAAACGTAATGTATTAATAAAGTAATATTTAATTAATTTATACTAAAGGCAGGCTATTCTTAGCTATTTTAGTAATTAAAAAAAGCTAACTATAAAGTATATAATATGCTATAATAGTATATAACGTTCTTTAAATAATACTAAAATAATAATATATTAAAACTATTTTATAATATAATTATAAACCTAATTTAAAGAAGCTTAATAAGCTAGAAGAATTAGTTATTATTTAATATATATTTAACTTAAATTCATAAAGGTTTCTTTTTAAGCTTAGTACTATAAGAAATATAATTAATTAACTACTTACTATACATTCTAATAGTAAGGTTAGTATTAAATAGTTAGAAAACTTTATACAGTAAACTCTAGAAGTTAAAATAGTATATAATTAAAAGTATAACTACTAGAGAGTTTTATATAAAAATTCTAAAATTATTAAACTATAGTTTAAGTATATATACTATATAAAGAAAAAGTATAGTATTACTAAAGAAAATATTTACAACTTTAATAAAACTAGCTTTTAAATAAAAGTTATTTTAGGTAGTAAAGTTATTATAAGCTTTAATAAACATAATTAGCATAAAGTAGTTTAAATAGGTAATTATAAGTAAATTATAGTAATTTAGAGTATTAATACTTAAAAATAAACTATTCTATTATTTATTATTTTTATAGGAACGTACCACCTTTTTATATAGTATAAGAATAATAATATACTATTAAATTAGCCTATTCCATTAAGTAATAATAGCTAGATAATGAATAAGCTTAGTATTTAGTAACTATAGTACTTTAATAAGCATATAAAGCATTATATAATAGGTGTATATTATTTACTAACAATTAATAGCCATAAAAGTTATAATTTACTTAAATTTTAGTAGCGTTATAAAAAGAAGTAAATTATTATACTTTATATACTATCTTATTTATTCCATCTACTTTAGCTATTTAATATAGACTATTTTTTATTTTTAAAAAATCTATATGGCTGCTAAGTTAAGAATTTTATTTATAACTATATTTATTATATTATAAAGCTTAAGTTTCTACTAGTATTTAAAATAGCCTATTAAGATATAATTATAGAAAGTAATATTTATATAAGTTTTTAAAGTACTAGCTTAATTCCATTTAACTTAAATATTATACTCTTAAAGCTTAATATTTAGCTTTAGATGCTATTTTTCCCTCTAAAAGAGAACACCTTATAGAAGTCGAAAATACTTAAAACTATAGCTAAATTAAAGTCTTAAAAAGCTTTAATTTATGAATAGATTTAAAAGTATTGAAATAGCTTATTTACTTATATTTTTGAGTTAATTCATTAGCTTATAAGAGTACTAAACTAATAATATATAAAGCTATATTATTACGTTTAAAAGTTACTAAGCTTTAGAAAATAAATAAGGCTGTAATATAACACAGAAAGCAATAAAAAAAGCGAATTTAGAAATAAGAAATACTAATAAAGGCAAAAGGCCTAAAGATAATTACTTAAGCTAATATTAATATATAAATTAAAAAGAAAACGTATTAAAATAAAAAGTGTGTTAAAGTTAATGTACTATAGTAAAAGTATTATAAGTACTATAGTAAAATAAGATATAACTTAAGAATATATAAAAAAGCTAATAAATAAAATAGCTATTTACTAGTTAAATATTATAGCAATAGCTATTAGTATTAAATTATTATTTATTTATAAAGTAGTTAAAACTTAGTAGAGTAAACTACTTACTTATTTAAGCTACTTACTTATTAAATACGTTATAGTTTTTTTATTAAAGTTTATTTATTTTTAGTTTTATAAAATCTAGCTTTTTTATATATTATATTTAATAAAAAAATTACGTTAATAATACTTTTTATATATATAACAATTTTCATAAAAATTATTTTATATAATAATAACTTTTTATAAACTTACTTAATAGTAATTTTTAAAACTTTGAATTATTAAAAGTTTAAATAAAAAATTAGTTACTGTATATAGTAAATTAAGTAAAAAATTATATTACTTTAATATTTACCTAATATAAGTTAAAAATAAATAGTTAATTAAACAATTTTTAAAAAAAAAATTAAATAAATTTTAAATAAGTATATTTTTACTTTTTTTTAAAAAAGTTTTTTTAAACTAACTAAACTTTATTTTTAATTAATGTAGTAAATTTTATTATTATATTTTTTTTATTAACTTAAATGTATTAAATTATTATAAAACTATACTTTTTTTATTAGTAATTTAGCGTTTTTTATAACTACTTTTTTAAATTATTTTTTATAAATAAAAGAAAACTTTTTATTATACAACTATTATAAATTATTTTATTTTAATAAAAAAAACTAAAATTTAAGAAAATATAAAAAGTATATTTTCTTTTTTTTATTTAAAAACCTAACTATATCTTAATTAAGTAAATATTAATTAAAGTTTTTATTTAATTTTTTTTATTTACTTAACTTTTTAATAAATTTTATAAGTTTTATTCAATTTATAAAATTTATTTATAAGTTTTTAAATTTTTACTTTATATACTTTACTATAAAAAGTAAATTTTTTTTTATTTTTTTTTTTACTTTTTAGTATATTTTTAATTACTATTATTACTAGTAGTTTACTTTTTATATTAGAAATTTATTAAATAACAATATAAAATAAAAATTATGGTTTTTTAATAAGTTAATACTTTTTTGTAATTTTAAATTTATAGTAAAAAAGTATTATTTATATAATGTATTTCATAAGTGAGCAGCATTAGGAAAAAAATTCGTGGCTAAAAATTTTATATTCATGCTATTCTAGCATTTCCGGTATTTTTAAGTATTTAGTAGTATTTAGCCGCTAAACGTGACTCTACCTATAACTCTACTGCAAACTACAGCTAATTACAACTTTATTTAAGTATTTAGTAGTATTTAGCTACTAAATATGACTCTACTTATAACTCTGCTGCAAACTACAGCTAATTATAACTTCAAGTATAAGTATACAGTAAGATGCTATAAAATACTATAAAATACTATAATATATATAAACCTTAGTAGAGTACAGATAGTAGCTAATATACGTAATAAGATTATATTAAACTAATATAGAGCTATAGAGTTTTTAATTTACTTTATTATTATATATACTACTTTATTATATGGAATTTGCTAGGATATATATTATCTAGGTAATATATAAATAACTTATAGTAGTTATAGTATACTAGTAATAGTACTATATAAAGTATAATTATTATCTTATTACCTCTTTCTATAATAACTTCTTAAAATTAAATCTTTAAAATACTTAGTAGAATACATATACTACTTATATTTTTAGGAATATAAGTTTATATTTATCTGGTACTATTACTATATTTATATTCTTCTTATTACTATATACTAACTTTTATATTATTTTAGTGAATTCTGTTGACTTTACTATCCTCTATTTAATACTAGACTTACTATTAACTAAGATATAATTATAGTAGTATAGTTCTGTTTATTTTTACTAGTTTATTTTAGTAAATATCTGTTTAATTTTTATGTACTTATGACTTAGTTTTACTATAATAGTATAGTTTACATGCTATATGTTCAGCGCTAGTGTAACTAATACAAAAGTATAAAATAAAATCTATCTAAAGTTATTATTTTCAAATAGTTATAAAGCTTTATTTTTCTTATTATTATTTATACTAACTACATAACAGAGAACGGATCTATTGCTATATATATAATAGAATCTATTTTTCTAAGCAGCTAATATAAAAGGGTTATAAGTTATAATAAAAACTTTATATTATAAGCTATCTCTTCTCTTCTGCCTTTTAATATTAGTATATATAGTAAGAGCGGCCTTAAACTTTGTATTAGGTCTAAACTAATTATTAAGAATTATAGTAAAGAATATACTCTATAGTTTATTAACTCACTCTCTAATAAGCACGTTTATAGTTAAGTAACTTTATTAACTCTTTATAACTAGAAACGTGTTATTATTTTAGTATTTAACTATCTAGACTATAATTACTACCGCCCTTGCGGTATGATAAAATTCTAAGATAATAATACTAAGCTTATTAAATTCTAAATCTAAATTTTTTCTGCTTACTTTCTACTTATTTATAAGCTTAGTATATTTACGCTTATTTTCTATCTTAACTTTTTTCTCTAGTTTTCTAATAATAGTCGCTTTATCCTGAGTGGGCTTAATATATATAGTGTTAAACTTAAAAATACTAATCTTTAAAATAACTAGCTTATTATTAAACTAACGTATTAATTCTCTTTTATGTATTTAAAATATTAGTACTACTCTGCAGATGAATACAGCCAGTTTGCTATATTTAAAGTCTTATATTATAGCATATAGATTAGTTTTTGCTTTCTTATAGAGATAACTAAATTTCTTTATTTTTATTTTAACGTTATTATTTATAAGCTCACGTAGAATTCCGAATGGATCTTTTTTCTTAATCTAGACCTATTAGTCCTGCTTTAGTCTGGTTATAATAAATCTTAGTAGCTATATTAAATTACTATTATTAAGTATACCAGACGTACTTTATATAGTAGAGTTATAACTATATACTCTATAATATTTCTTAATAGCGTCTTTAATAAAGTCTATTATAATATTACTACTTATATTTAAATAGTACTCGTCTTAGAATATACGTCTAACCTGTATAATAGGCTGATAAATATATTTAACTATAGAGTTCTTCTTTTTAGAGCATAATTAAGTAGTCTATTACATATAAATTAACTTATCTTTTAATTATAACTTAATATAATCTTATGTTATAACTATTATAAAGTGGGTGGAGTATTATAGCGCTTTTATTAATATAGCATTACACTCTTTAATATATAATCCTATAAATATAGCTTTACTTTATGGGTGTGTTTATACATTCTTACTAACCATAAATATTTAATTCTTTTTTTTATATTGTTTTTTATTAGACTAGTTGACGTTCTTATAGATCTTTACTAATTTATCTAGTATTAATTTACTAAAGAGCTTATTAATATTAAAACTAGATATATAGATTATAATTTAAGGTGGGAAAGAGTGCTGTATAATTACGCCATTTTTTAGCATACATCTAATATCATTCTAGAAACTAGGTAGACTAGAGTTAGGTATAATAGTAACTATAATATCTTACTATAGCTTAGTAGAGTAAAGATCTTTATTATATTACTTATAATAATATATAAATAGCTATAGTTTTACGCTTAGGTATGTTATATTAAGTAGTTATAATTTAAATAAATAAAGAAACTAGTTCTAACACGCTCTAGCTTACTCTACATCTATTATATTCTAATAATAAAAGTAGTTTATAAGATAAAAAGTAATTAATATTATTATTTTTTTTAAGCTAAGTAAGTCTGTATTAATACTACCTTCTATTATAATTCTCTCTTATATAAATACCCAAACCACGAATGCTAGCTGGTATAAGCTAATTTTAAAGTTAATATTAAAATCCTAGTTTAGAATCTTAATTAGATCTATCTCTGTAAGTGCTTTAAGATTAATAAATAGAAAGTATCTATAAATAAGCTTTAAGTCTACTTCTTATACGTAGATAAGAAGGCTATTTAAATTATCTAAATTAGCTTAATAAAGAAATATAAAAATTTTTTACTTATTAAGCTTATATAACTCATCCGTATTAATATCCTAGTAATTAAAATCGTTATTTAGGATATTATACTCTTTATTATTATTATCCACCTTATCATTATTATTATCTCTATTATTTAAGGTATTATTTTTTTTTTTACTATTAAGACTAAAATTAAAATCACTAAGCATATATATACTATTATTATCTATTTTATTATTATCTATATTACTATTAGTTAATGTAGATTTATTTTTGAGATATTTATTAGAGTAAATCTCTTCTTCCCTATTATTTCTTAACAGCGAATAGTGTAGGACTGTCTGTTTTATTTTCTATTTATATAAAAATAGTTTATTATTACTACTATTACTATTAATATATATTACTATTTTATACTTTCTGCCGCTTCCTTTATAGGTTTAGGGCGTAGACTATATTATAGAAATAAAGGGTTATATTTTAACAGCATTTATAAAGCAGACATTTAGAGATAATAATAGTATTATAAATATTATAATCTATATATTATTTCTTACTATCTAGTTAAGAGCTGTATTTAGGTTAGTATTACTTTAAATAATAAGATACTTATACTTCCACAGCGCTAGGTATATACTATTTTTAAATATATCTATATAATAAAACTCCTTATAAATCTCTAATTCCTTTTTTAGCTTCTTTAATGAAGTAATTTATTTACTTCTAGATAAGATATATAAGACCTTAAGTATTTTAATTACTTTTAATATATTATCCCTACGCATATTTTGGATCTTAATTAAGATATTTTTTTTACTAATAGGTGCACGTACCGCCTAATTAGTTAAATAAAATAAAGTATTATATAATAATTATTTAATTAAGTTCATCTATTAGGGTATACCCTACTAATAGAATAATATTATTTAGGTTTAGTAACTAGATTTAGGTAGCAGTAGGTCTACAGGTAGAAATATAAGTATTAAAGTCTATATTTATATAAATTAAAAACCACCTTATGTTCTCCTTGTATTATTTATATATATAGTTTTTATTATTCTTATAATTATATGTATTTTCTATTCTTCTGGTGTGTTACTAAATTCCGGCATTTTAACACAAAATTCTATAACGTGTTTGCGTTTTGTGTTATCTAAGTTATTATAATAAATTATATTCTTAAGTTTTATTTTAAGTATAATTCTTATAATCTTTTATTTTAAGTTACTATACTACTAAGAACTTAATCTGAAGCCTTTAGAGAACTCTGTATTTTTACTTAGTTTTAGGTGTACTTTATACTACTCTAGTAGCTTTACTTATAAACTAGCTATTATTATAGTACTTTATTAGCAACGTATACACAATAGTAGAATACATAAAAGTATATTAATAGACATTAAATTAAAGAATATAATTACTAATTAACGGTTCAGTCAGGACAGCGCTGGTGTTAAGTGTTAAAATAAATTATTAAAAATAAATATATAATAAAATATAGAAATATAATAAAAAGACGTAGTGAAAAGATATTATAAATTTACTTTAATTAGCAATAATACCCGTAATCTAGGCACATATACCGGTAACTTCTGTAATAAAAGTAATATATAATAAGCTATATTTCTTACTATTTCCTTATTATTATAATTACTACTATTATTAGGTAGTTACTTACTAATCTTATGGATTAGAGCTTAAGGTCTCTAGTTTTCTCTTATAATAGCATACAGTATATTACAGTATACTAATAGAATTATATTATAATTTTATGGTTTGTAGGGACTACTCTACCTAGTCTGCTTTATAATATAAACTAGGTAACAATCCAGCACCGCTAAGCTCTTATAGTTTTTAATATAAATAAGTCTAGGTATAATTTATATACGCTTATATTTAACTTATATATTCTTAATAAGTATATACGCTAGTATTTAAGCTTCTTAGCTATAACGAAATAATAAGAATAACTGTGATTAGGTAAAGTCCTAGTGGAAAAGCAACTACTTATTTTAATACAACATATAAAATATTTCTAGTATTATTATTATTATATAGAGTTAGTTAAGATGTGTGCTATTAATATCCATAAAGCTATTAACATCTATATATAAAATATATAGTAATATAGAGTAACTAGTACTTATTTATTAGCACTTATTATAAGAAGTAATATACTCTACTTATTTCTACACTACTAAAGACCTTTACCTTATATTATTATTTTATATAATAGGGGATTTCCGGCCTCTGCTAAGCCTTTAAGTAACTAGAAGAGAGAATTATTTTTTTTAGCTATTATATATTTCTTACTTACTATATATAGCATCTCACATAGTAACGAGAACACATAAGTATAATAGAGATATATATATAAAATATAATAATTAGTATATACCCTAGACTTATGTAATATACTCTTTATTATAAAATTCTATATAAATTAGTATTTTATTATAATTTACAGCAGTAAGCATGTACTATTAGCATATATTTATTAATTATTTATATTATCTATTCTATTCTACTAAGACGTATGCGACGTATAATGTTGTATAAAAGTAAGTAATATCTTTTATAATATCTTATTTAATAGTATAGCGTGCTTAATGCGCTACTAAGCTCTAATTTACTTTAAGTACTATATAAAGTATACTAAGACTTAAAGTTATTTACTTAAATCTCTTTTTTCTTAAGTCTCTTGTCTTCTACACTATACGCTTATATTATAAACTATAAGAGCTTAATAGTATTAAATTATTACCTAACCTATACTATAAAATAAGCTAGGTAGAGTAGTTCTTATAAACCTATATTATACTATAGGTAGTAAGTATTAGCGCGTTAGTTACTCCTAGCTTTAATATATATCATACTACTATATATAGTAATACTAAGACTTTAAGTTACTAGTTAATTTTAGGCCTTTTTATTTACTAACTTTATTTTCTATTATAAATCTTACTTACCTTTGCTTAATGATACTATCTATATAGGCTAAATAGTTTTACTATACTTATCACTTAAACCTACACTAGCTAAGTCTGTAGATGTGAAGACTTATTAGTTTATAAATTAAATAAATTAGTTCTTATACTATATATTTAGTAAGAGGTTTAAGTGTACTAAAAGAATATTATAAACAACTTACTTAATATATATTCTACTATTAAGGATGGATTTTTCTATAAATTATTTTATTAATTATAATATTAACTATGTTAGCGACTGTAAGAAGTTTATAAAAAAAGTTATAGTCTTTAAGTATTCTCTAGCTATAGGTATTACTAATACTAGTTTACTTATTAATAATAATCTCTAGCCTAGTAATGCCCGGCTTCTTAAGCTTAGTAACCTCTATATATCTATAGTTAATACCTTAAAATGCTATATTTATAGCTTAATAGGCTATATATATACCGCATGCCCTAAGAAATAAGCCTTATAAATTTATTATAATTATAATAAAACTAGCTATTTTAAACGCGATTATACTCAGAACACCTGCTATAACTATAGTATAAAGAGTTATAAAAAATAGGACTATTTTAAACTAGTATAGAAGTACTACTAACTAATACGTATATACCTAAACTATAATTTAATTAATTATATTATAACCTATTATAGCTAACCCTGTAAGAATTATAGAAGTATAGAATATATTATTAATAATTACATAAGTAGGTTTAAGGCTTTATCTGTAACAGTTATTATAATTACCTTAAATATAACTAATATAATAAATACTATTATTTCTAGTGTAGCTACTATTCTTTTGGAGTCTATAGATACTAAATAAAGCTCTAGTAATATTTCTTTAAATAGTACTAAAATAAATAATAGCTTATAGTTTTGATGATCTTCTGGTCTGGTTAATTCACATTAAGTATCAGATAACTAGATAGAGAATATTAAATCTTAGGGTAGTAATAATAATACTAAGATAGATAAGCCACATGATACACTTAACTTACTAAATAAGAATTAACTTATAGTATAATTCATAACGCAGATTATTAACGAATATATTACTTTATATAATATTAAGTTTATAGTGTTTTATAAGAGTAGTAAGATGTATAGTAACTGTATATATAAGACAGCACTTATCTAATTCACAAACGTGAATATTAACGGTATTATTAATATAAATGCTATTAATACCGCTTCCTTAAATACCTAGCGCTTATTATATTTAGTAATATTTAAATATCTTAAATACATTTTCCTATAAAATACTATAACATTATGGTTATACTATATTAAATTTATCTTTACTTCTAATAAGTCTGATAGTGGTATACACACTCTACTTAGTAAGTACTTTTTTATTAATAGTAATCTTAAACTATATACTTAATAGATCTATTATACTTAAGACATGCTACTAGCTTACTTAAAGATTATTATCTACTTTTTTATATTTAGTACTAAGTGGATTAATAGTCTCATCAGCGACTTAAATGCTAGTTTAAATAAATAAGAATATAAAGATCCTTTACTTCTTTAGTAGAACAAGCGTATTATTAATGTTTAGCTAGATATATAGCTTCTAATAAACACCTAGCCATCCTACTAGATTATAACGAGATATTAGTTTAACTATTTTATTAAATATTTTACTATTAGCTTTTACTTAGTAGTTGCTGGTATAAAAGGCCTTAACTAAAACTCTTATATACCTACTGTTATTCGTCTTATCACTTTTCCTAAAAGTAATAATAGAGTTTTTTTTGCGGCTATTTAGATAGCTCTAGGACTTAGTCTTTATATAGACTTAATTATTAATATAATTTTCCTTAAAGAAGACTTAGATAGTACTGTTGACTAAAAGAGTATTATTATTAATATAATACCGTTTAGCTCTAGCTATAACTACTTTTACTTTATTTTTTAATTTTATATAAGTAGGATGTTTACTACGCTCCCTAATATTAAGCAAAAGTATATCTTAAATAGCTATTAGTTTATAACTATTAGAGAGCTAAGTAATACACTAATTAAGTCTTAAAGTATAAAATACTATATACGTGAGTATATCCCTAAAGTCAGAATAACTTAAGAAATTAATATCTTATAATATATATAGTAAAAAATCAGCGTCTTTCTAATTAAATGCTAGATTATTATAGCTAATAACTTTTTTAATCTTCTACATATTAACTACTTCTCTTGTGATATTAATAAGTATAGTGTTATTATAATTAAAGATGCCTACTAGTCTGTCTTATTACTTTTAAATAATAAGTAGAAATAAGTCTGTATAGTACTTAAGCACATAACTAGTAGTATTTTACTAGTTTAAAGTCTAGAGAACACCGGTAAATTAACACTGCTAATTATATTAATATAATACTAATACTAACTTAAAGCGCCGTATTAGGATCCCTGTAGAATCTAGATACTCTTATTTTTTAATTATTAACTTAATATACTAGCTAAGAATATTAGCACTGCTCTTATAGCTAATTATAAAATACTCTAGTTATAAAATAAAGCTTTAAAGTTTCTTATTATCATTCACCAGCATATGCGTGTAACTGAGATTAAAGTATTTAAATAAAATATTATTACATAATAAACCACAGCTAACATAGATAATGCTTCTAAATATATTAATAATAATAATAATATATATAATAATTATTCTATTAATAGTAACGCCTATATATTAAATATAGTCTTATTAATTTACCATACGTTTAAGGCTAGCAACGCTACTAGTTTTAATAAGTATTTTAAGCTTATAAATTTATTAAAAAATTAGTAGTTACTACGCCTTATAGATATCCCTAATAATAATAGAAACCTATATTTTATTATAGACTTTAATTTAGCTAAATATGCTGAGTTCCGTCAGCACTTTAACTAGCTTATAATAAAAGAAAAAATAATAAGTAATAATAAGATAGCTCTAATACTCTCGTTTAATATAGTAATTACAAACCTAGTAAAGAAAGTAAATACTATTTTTATAACTTTTAATATTATTTTATAAACACGCGTATATATTGTTAGTACCTTATGTTTTATTTTCTATAATAAAGCTAATAAAGCGTTTAAACTAGATAATCTTAGCAGGCTTATATAAAGTAGGTCTTATATAAGCAGTATAGAAAGTATATATATCTAGAAAAGAGATCTTATATCTTAGATCTTTCTTAGTGATATATATTAGCTTAGGTTTATACTTAGTCTAAATACCAACGCCTCTTTCTATTAACAAAAGTTAGTATTTCTATATAGCCGTCTACTATCGGCTGGTGCAGATACTATATGGTTTTAACTATAATATTAGTTTATTAAAGATATTATATGCCTTATAAATATTATCTTATTATATAGCTAGCTTTGTATTAGTCTTAATATTAGAAATAAAAACACATCCAAGTTAGCAGCCGCTTTCTTTAAGGAGAGACTTTATTATAATTATATTATTATATTCCTATCTACTAAGAGCATAGCGTAGGTAAATGAATTTAGTAAGTTTATTTATAATATAGATTATACATAGCGCGTATTCTATATTATAATGATATTAATTAACTTTAGTATTAAGCCAGTACAAATTAGCCTTACTGTTCTATATATAGTATAACTTACTATCTATATTATAGGACTATATATTTTAGTAGAATAGTATTACAGTTAGCTATCTAGCACTATATAAGAGGAAATTATGCCAAAAGTTAACTAAATTTAGGCCTTTACTATTAATAGTATTTAAGATGGTTAAGTTAAATTCCTAATTTATAATACTACTATTACTAGTCTGCTAAAGTTTATCTAAGATGTAGCTAGAAATTTATTAGTAATTACTAGACTATAAGTAAATTTAATTATTATTAGTAATACCCTAGTAGTTATAAGTTATTATATTAGAAATAAGTTCTTTATAAACACCACATACTATAAGATTATTAAATAGTGTAAAGATAATAAAGTATTTATTAACCTTAAGTAGTTAAAAAAAAAGAAATACTATAACTACCTAACAGCTTTTTTTAATGTTAGTATAGTTATAAAACGGGTTTATTAATAGCATAAGCATAATAATAACCTTATTTTATATAATCTAAACTTAGAATTCAATATTAGTCTCCCTAACTTCGTGAAGATATAGGATACTAATTAGAATAATAGTAATAGCAGGGACTGGAGTTATAGCAGTAAGATAAATAAAGACCTAATTAGTAAAAACAGTAAAATAAATAAAAACTAGAATAGAGATAATTAGAACTTAGCTAGTTAAAATAGCATAATAAGTAAAGAGAATAATAAGATAGGTAAAATATAATCTAATAGTAGTTACATATATTAATAATAGTAGTGGCTGGAATACTAAATATATATCTTATAAAGAGCTGCTTATAATTATAGCTATTAGTTAATACCTATAATTTATTATTACTTAAGGCATAATATAGTAGATTAGGGCATTATATAGCACACTATATTTAGCTAAAGATTTAATAATACCAACAGATAAAGTAATCATATATATATTATAATAATAGTATTTAACTTTAATACGTTTAATAACTCTAATAACTATCTTATATAAAATAATAGTTATTCTGTTAATTAGCTGCTTTCTGCTAGTCTACTTAACACATATTATAATAAGAATAAAGCTATATACACGTTAGCAACATGCTTATAATAGTAGTATATAGTTATATACTATCTTTATAAACGGTAGTAAATACTATCTAGCTTATTTTACTATAAACTGCCTAAAACAGGGCAGCCCTTAACACTCTATTATTTTATATAGACATGATATCTATATTAGCGGTTTATATCTAAACTAAGTTATAATCTATACTAGTAGTTATATATATTTTTATAAACTGCTAGTACTCTATAGCGTGTAGTTCTTAAGTTATAGGAAATATAGTTACTAAACTTAAGGCTATATCCATGTGTAAGACCGAGTTTATACTATCTAACTACTAACTATAAAGTAATATTAATAACTAATTAAGACTACATCTACAGGTTTATATATAGCTATATATAAATATAATTTACGAATTTATACTAAATATGTACTTATTTTCTGTACTAACCATATAATTACTAAACTACTTTTATGTCTTTATTTTCTTGCGTATATTTAATTACGTATAGGCTAGTATATTTTATATAGCCTTATATACCTATAACTTCAGTACTCTCTTATATTCTATTACTTAAAAAGTAACTTTCTAGATTATCCTCTTATATAGTAATGTGTTTAATTTTTTATAGAATAAAATATATAACAGACCCTTCTCTATAATAATCTGCTCGAAAATCTGCTTAATAGCGTTAAATTAGCTAGTATTAATATCTAAACTAGTAATAAGTTATATATTTTTTTTTAAATCTGTTATAAAGTTATACTACTTAAGTTTAGCAGTATATTAGTATTATAAGATATAGTTTATTATAAATAACAGTAAAGATATTAGAAACAGTAAAAACTAGTATAAAGAAAGGTTTATAAATATAAAGAAAATATGTTATTACTAGCGCATTAAGCTCTAGCTAATTTAATACTATAATAGAATAGTATATTTTAGTATAAATTACTCCCCCCCCCCTCTCCCTCCCCCTCTCTAGAATAATTTATTATTAATTATTATATAACTTAATAATAACTTACTATAACTATATCTTACCGTATAGAATAATAGGACCTTTTGACTATTATTACTATAAATATACTAATAGTAAAATACTAATAAATAGTAGAGCGTTAGGGAAATGTATAGTAGAATATACTATAACTCATAAATAAATACTATTTAGTAATAATATATTTAGTGTAGAACTAAATTAAAGAGTACTGATAGTTTAATCTAATATAAGCAATACTACTAAGGTTAATAGAACTAGATAAGAGATATATATAAACTTAATTATACTAAAGACACTAAGAAAAAAGTACTAGTATACTATTAAAATATAAAAAAACACTAGTTAACTAAGTATAAAGCTAAATTAGAATAAAATACTAAATAGCTATTTACTTAAGCTTTAGATAATAATATTATTAAAGAAATAATAGAACAGACTACAGACTTAGGATATAACGAAATCTTAGTTACTTAAAATAGTTAATATAGCCTAGTAAATACTAAAGCTAACTAGTAAACTTATATGAAAGTATCTATAAATATTTTTTAAATTAAGATATTTAAAGAGGTTACTAGCCGCGCTGTAGGCAAACCTTTAAAATAGAATTAAAAAAATCTACTACTTATTAATAATATTATAGTATTATATAATAGTATGTTATATATTAAACGTGTTAATAGTAAATTAGAAAAAATACTTACACTATCCTACTCATTCAATAGCGAGATAGAATATGCGTAAGTTTTATAGTAAATAATTTATAGAATATCAGATCACGCCATTAACGCATAGCTAAGTAATATATAACTATAAGAAATATATAGTAAGTATTTCTCTTACTAGAATGCTAAAGAGATTAGAGAAAAGCTATTATAGCTACGCGATTAAGGCAAGAACACCTAACTATAATAGAAAATAATAACTATTATTATTAATAATTAACAGCTGTTAGTGCATTATTATAATACACTATATATAGTATTACTATTTATTAATTATGTTTTTTTTAAAAGTGACATGGTCTTCTCGCCTATAAGGTAACACTTATTAAGTAAAATAAGAGTATATAATAAGCTTTATACTATAAACTAATAATAGAAAACATAAAAGTAATTACTATATAGTATAACTATAATACTAATTTTATTAGCTAGTAATAAGATATAACTAATAGCATACGCCGGTGATAAGAAGGCCTAGCTAGTTTATCTTATAATTAGAAATATTAAACTAAGTGTCTAATAGTTAGTAAACTAACTAGCTTTACTACTGCTTATATACTTTCTAGTATATATACCTAGTAACTATACTAAAAAGCTAGTAGTATAATATAAAGCCTTTAAGGCTATACTTAAATATAAATCTTAATAAAACTACTGTTACTTAAACATGAACACTAATACTACGTGAAGTATTAGAAAAGGCTAGTAGAAAAAAAATACATCTTTAATATACAAATAAGTATATTTAATATTACTTTCTAATTCTAGTTATATTTATAGCTGATTATAAGGAGTAAGTTATATTTATAGGTATTAAAAATAGCTACAGCTGCTTAGTCTACCATATGCTGCTAAATTAATAGTATAATTTAATAATAGCTATTTTATAGCTATAGCTCTTAAGAATATATTAAACTATATAAATATAGCTACGTAAACAACAGAAGAACCACGTAGTTTATAATAAAAATAATAAAAATTATATCTACTCTTTCTATAACTTTATATGGAATTATAAACTATCTAATATTTATATAATAATAGCACCTAATTTCTTACACCAGGTGCTTAAAGGCCTTACTAGTAAATATTTTTTATATTAGATCCAGGATCTTCTCTAATGCGAGATATAAGCTAGAAAATTTCAAAGACTTAATATTCCGTGTATAGATAGTTATAGCTAGTAATTATTACTTATAAAGGCACTTCTTACTACTCGCTTTACATAAGTAAAATAGTTTATTAATATAATAATATAAGATAATTAGGTAAACACCTACTAGTAGACTAGAAAAATATATAAATCTCTATTATATTAATTAGTTCTAGTTATAGCTTCTTTATTAAAGTATAATAAAAACGCTATATTATTTATTTAAGCTTTTATTAATTTTACTATATTATTATGGTATGCAACACATGACGATATAACACTCTAGTATATAAAAGTAGTAATATACAGAATGGATTAAACTAAAGACGTATTTCTTTTATTCTAACTAAGTAAGGTAAAGTCTTTAAACTTTAATATCTTTAAGCTACATGCTATTACCCACTATCTAGAAGCAATCCAGAAATTTAGATTAATTAGAAATATAGATATAAAGTATTTAGAGTAGGCTTATAAGCTATAGAAGGGATTTTACTATAGAACTAATAAGTAAAACACTTATAAAAAGTAAATAATATAATATAATACTATATATCTAAATATAATAATTTAAGCTAAGCTTTAATTATGGAAGCTAACTACCACAATTAGCACTACAGATAAGATAGATATAATATAAATAGTATAACTAAGTCCTCTTATTAACGTATATATGTATTATTTATATATATAAAATATTAATAGCTTTAATACTTAAGTACTTAGGGACTGAAATATTAACACGGATTTCTAGCGTATAGCTAAGAAGGTATAGTAGTAAATAGAAATAATAAGCCTTATATTTAAGCTAGCCCCCTTTATAAGAGAATACCATAAGCAAGTTAACGGAATTTAGAGAATAAACTAAGACGTTAACTAACTTAATATTAATACTAGATAAATATTAATAATACCTGTAGATATTTATTATAGTATTATCTACTACATTTACCTTAGTAGAGATATATCTAATTTAGATAAGTTTAATAAAGTTTTTACTTATTATATACTAGAGTAGTCAGATACAGCTGCGCCTTATTATAATAATATAATAGTATAAGAATATAAGCAGGCAAATAATAGCCTCTACAGCTATAAAGTAAAAAAACTTTAGCTATTACTATTAATTTAAGATATAGGCTAACTTAATAGTAATAATAAGTATATAATATACACTAAGGCTTTAGTGGAAACTCTTTATATTTATAATAGAAATAAGATTAACATAAAGACTAGAATATTAAAAGTATAGAATATAAAGCTATCTAATATTAAAATAAAGCGTATACTAGATATTCTCTAAATATATAATATTAGTTATATTATAAGACTAGTCTCCCTTATGCTAACGGATATTAGTATTATAAATACCTTCTTTATAAACAGCTATAGTAACTAGAATATATATAATACTATATATAACGAAGATTTCAAACACGTAAATAAAATACAAGTTAATAGGTTTATAAGGAAGTAATTATAGGCTATAAAGTAATAAAAGAGATATATAGCTAATGCTGCTGTAAATTACTATAATATATACTAACGTCCTATAGGTAGCGCGAAATTGCACTAATTAGTAATAAATTCCTATAATTATAAAAAACTAGGTAGGTTATATTAACTTAACACCTACTATTCTCCTATCCCTCTCTATTATTTATATTATTATATACTCTAGTTATAGAATATATATTAATTGCGAAACGGACTCTGTCTACGTGTTACTTAGAAGAGACCTATCTAAAATAAATTTATACTAAAGTAAGCTAAACTATCTAGATTATAATACATAAATTAAAAAGCCATTCTTTTAAAATATCTATAGTTAATAAACTAGTATACTAACTACTTTTAGTAATAGAGCTAACGCGGAATATTAAAGTTAAATATACTATTATCTAAAATATAATAGTAGTAGGACTATAGAATATCTAGTACTTCTTAGTATAGTAGTATTTATATAAGAGCTAATTAGTCTTATTAATTTATCTTAGTTACTTACTATCTACTCTCTAGAATAGACGTATAATATAATACTAGACTTAATTATTAGTAAATTAGCTGCTGAGCATAAGAACGCCTTCTTTACTTAGTAAAATATATAAATAGATTAGATAATAAAATTATAAGAGAGTACATATAATAGATAAGCTAGCTCTAAAGAAAATAATATTATATTTAATATAATAGTTTATACTAGTATAAATGTATAGATTTAGCTAACGTAACTATATTCTATAGTATAATATAGTATTAACCTTAATAGAAGTGTTATCTTAGCGTTTTATTTTATCTTTATTAAGTAGAAACTTATTAATACTAAGTAAGACTATAGCACGTAAATCTATATCCTCTAAATAATAAAGATATTACTTATATAAACGACTGCTATAAGAGAATTATAAATAATAAATAAAAAAGATATTAAACTCTACTAATATAGTAATATATCATATTACGTTATTATATTTTATTATATAAATAATAATAGGTTTATTTCTTAAGGCCCTCTGTCTATCTCCTTAGCTAGAGACAAATATTAGTAGCCTAAATATAATAATAATACAGATATAGAGTAAGGTAATAGATATTATAAAAAGCTATAATATAGTAGCTAGTAAAGTGTTAGATATAATACTAAAAGTAGTAACACGCAAGATATAATACCACTAAATTTAATAATAATATATTAATTAGTATTATAGTTATATAACCAGCTTAGCGTGTTTTATTCTTCCTTAATAAATATAATATATAAAGTTATTACTAGAAGCTACAACTGTTTAGAGCTAGAGACTAATACTATAATAAAAATAAATAAATTACTTAAAGATAATAGCTTTACGCTAGGCGGCCTAGTTAGTATTATATATATTAATTTTAACGTAACTAATAAAAACTAGTATAAAGTAATATATTTTAAATTACTAGTTATCACACACTACATTAAGCGTGTATTTTTTAATACTAGTTTAAAGTTATTTACTCTTAATAAAAACAGTGCTGATCTTTTTGTACTAATAATGTTTAATATAATATAACTAATCTACCTAGCAATGCGGTATACCCTTAAAGAATATAAAAATAAAATAAAAATAACTTTAAAGTTTAAGATTAATATAATAATTATAAATAAAGTCTAATAATATTTCTCTTATATTTACTAAATACTATTATAGATATTTAGAAGTGACTATAGAATATATAAAAAAGCTATAAACCTAAACACGCCGACAAGATATATAAGCTACTTTTATAATAGATTAATAAGATATAAAACATAATACTATAATAAATATAACCTAGTTAGTAAGTGATTAATAATTTTTATAAAGATATTATAAAAGACTTAGAAAACTTAGACCTAGAGTATAATAACAGCTTTATAGCTATGCTATAGAATATAAGTATAAATACCTTATTAATTTCACCACCTTATAATAATATATACCTTTAATTACTACGACTTATAATAGTTTACTGCTTCTATATACTACAGTATAGACTATATATAAGCTAATTAATATATTATAATAGGATTTTAATAATATCTAATTATCTCTATATTTATAACTTTTCTAACCCATATATAAGGTCCTTTTTCTGTAGTATACTGAAAATACGATTTTAATATCTTATAGCTATAACCTTACTGCTATCTAGAAACGTCTTATAACCTTTTAAAACACTAACATAATTAAAAAAGTAATTAATAACAATATTTTATAGTATATCCTTATTAGAGATACTATAGATACAGATATTATAGATAATAATATTTTAAAAAATATAAAGGCCCGTGTGCGGACTAAAGATAGATAGATTATATTAAAATTTATAAGTTTAAATAATAGGCGTAGGAAGTACTTTAAGTAGATTAAAAAAAATAATAGTAAAAAAAAGAAAAGTAAATAGTTCTTATATACTATTTTATTACTTTATATGGTAAATTAGTAGTAGCTACTAATTTAAAACTATAGTTTAAAATATATAACATACGTTAACTATAGTGCATATATATAGTGGATTATAAGTGTAATTAGTATAAAGCTTATTAATAATATAAAAAGCTAGTATTACGCATTTTACGCCTTTCTATAGTTAATTACTACTTGTTACGGGTTAAAGCTAGCTTAATATATAAATAGAAGTATGCATACTACGTGTGCGTAATAAATAAATATATAGTACACCTAGAAAGCATTAAATTTACAAAATACGTATAATTAACAAATCATGCAAATATCGCAAACTATAATAAAAGCTTTAGAGAATATAATCGCGTATTTTGTAGTATCTTATAAGACGGTATTACGTTTAGTGGCTTAATGCTGCTTTAGAGTCAAGACCATAAGCTATAAAGCGGGTTACGTAAAATGCTGTAAAAATACCACCAATTTTTTTCCTAACGCAAAGCGTTAAATTTATAAAATGTGTGTAATTAATAAATTGTGCAAATATCACAAACGATAATAAAAGCTTTAGAGGATATAATCGCGCATTTTGTAGTATCTTATAAGACGGTATTACGTTTGGCGGCTTTAATACTGCTTTGAAGTCAAGACCATAAGCTACAGGGCAGGGTGCGCAAAATGCGCAAATGGCCGCCAAATGCTGCCAAATGCTGCAAAAATGCCACTAATTTTTTTCCTGACGCTAGGCCACCCAAGTGAGTGGGCCACTTTTACCAAGAATTACCTTTTCTATAATAACTTTACGAAAACTTAGTATTATTTAACAAAAATTTAGAATTAGCTTTTTAGATACTAAATGCAGCTAATCTTAAATTTGCATCATAATAGCATTACGTAATCATAAGTTATTAAGCTTAGAATCTACTTTACTTTAAAATGCATTTTAGCTATTTTTAGTTATAATATTCTACTACTATAAAATCATAATATAATCTAAATTATATATAAAATAGAGTAAATTTGAGTTTTATAATTTATTATTAGGTAATATTATAACTACAAATAGCTAAAATGCATTTTAAAGTAAAGTAGATTCTAAGCTTAATAACTTATGATTACGTAATGCTATTATGATGCAAATTTAAGATTAGCTGCATTTAGTATCTAAAAAGCTAATTCTAAATTTTTGTTAAATAATACTAAGTTTTCGTAAAGTTATTATAGAAAAGGTAATTCTTGGTAAAAGTGGCCCACTCACTTGGGTGGCCTGCTCACTTATAGAATACGTTATAATTACTTTTAATAAATTTTATAGTTATAATATTTTAAATTACTTTTATTTAATATAATTTTTATACTTTTAAATAAATTAACTTATATTTTAATTATATTACTTTTAAATATTATTTAGGTTTTTTTCTTTTTATAATATAAATATTTTTAAAAAATAATACTTTTTAAACTTATTTTTTTTAATATTTATAAGTAACTACTTTACTTTATTATATAAAAATAAATTAAATATTTAAAATTATAAATTTATTTTAATTTTAATATAAAGTTAAGTTTTATTTTAGTATACTTATTTTTTTATACTAACTTATTAAATTATAAATAGTTTTAATAATTATATATTTTATTTACAATTATACTACTAACTAAATAAATTAGTATTTATTTTAATTTAGTATAAATAACTAATTTTTATATAACTAATATACCTAATTTTATAGTTTTATTTACTAATTTTGAAAAGCTTATTTTATTTTACTATTTATTAATTAAAGTTTTAATAATAGCTACTTTTAAGTTTTTAAGTTATAATATTTTTTAAAATATATAAACTAAATATTAAAAGTATTTTAATTTAGTATTTAAGTTTTGTTTTTAATTTAAACTTAATTTTACAAGTATTTTGTAATTTTCTAGTATTTAAAATATAAAAGTTTATTTAATTTTAACTTAAAATACTTTAAACCTTTTTAAATATAATATATTAATAGTTTTTTAAAAACAAAAACTTTTTTTTAGTTATTTTTAATTGCTTTTACTTAATTTATTTTTAGCTTTAATTAAAAAAATTTTAAAGTAGTATTAAATATTAAGTTAAATAATACTTTAATATTTGTAAAACTGTATTTTAAAAAATGTTATTAATTTTAAATTTTTCTAAAAAAAAAAAATTTATAATATATTTTATTTTTATTTTTTACTACTTTTTTATACTTATTTAAATACTATATAATTTTCTTAATACTACTTATAATATAAAAATATTTTCTTAATTTATTATTAGTTTATTTATTAATAGTATAATAAATTGCTATTAAAAGTATTTAAAAAATTATTTACGTTTTTTTTTTAAATAAAAAAGCTTATTTTATTAAAATAATACTAGTTAAATAATATATATTAGTTACTTTAAGTTTTTATTAAAGTTTTTAAAAGTATTACTTAAACTTTAAAAAACTTTATATTATTTAAGATTTTACTTTAAGCTTAGTATTTTAGTTTAAACAAATTTTTAATATTTTTTTAAACTTAAATTAATTATTAATTAAACTAATTTTATGTAAAAGAAATTTTAGAAAATAGTTAAAAAAGCTATAAAAGTAGAAAGTAATAAAATTTTAATTATACTAAATAATGTAAAAAATATGTTCACTATAAAAATACTAGATTTAAACTTTTATTACTTTTAAAAAACTTAATAAATAAATTTTTTTAAAAAAAAAAGTATAAAACTACTTAACTACAAGTTTTAATAAATTAATATTAAATTAACTTTAGTTTGTATTACTAAAAAAATTTTACTTAATTACTATTTACTATTTTAATATTTTATTACTATTATTACTAGTTTTAGTTTTAATTTTATTAATATTAGTTACTATTTACTATTTATTATTTAGTTACTATTTATTATTTAGTTACTATTTATTATTTAGTTACTATTTATTATTTAGTTACTATTTATTATTTAGTTACTATTTATTATTTTAATATTTTATTACTACTATTACTAGTTTTAATTCTAATTTACTAATATTTATATTTTTACTATGTTTTTATGCTTTAATATTTTTAATTTTTAATTAAATTTAATTATTTTTTAAAAAAAAACTACTATAATGTAAAAAATTTTAATTTGTATAATTTATATAGTATTATTAACTATTTTTAAGTAGTTTTTGTTTTTATATATAAATTAAAAATATACTAAAGTTTTTTAGTAACTATATAACTAATTTTATAAACCTATTTTAAAAGTTGCTAATTACTAATAATTAATTGCTTTTTTTTTAAATTTTTAACTTATTTTTAGTAAACTTTTTTAAATTTTTAATGTTTTTAATATTTAATTATAAATTAAAGTTTTATTTAATTATAATTTTATTATATATTAATATATTTTTATATTATAACTACTTATTAATTTTAATTTATTATTTTACTAAAAAAAAAGTTAAATAAATTTTAAATAAATTTTAAATAGGTAGGTTTTTACTTTTTTTTTCAAGCTCTTTTAAACCAACTAAACTCTATTTTTTTATTAATATAGTATATTCTTTTACTACCGCGTTTGAGTGTGGGCTCAATTATTGAAAGGTGAGGATTAGGATTCTGTCATGCGAGATGGGTCATAGAGTTGAGATCGCACATGATGGCTACTGGCTTGTTTACGTTTGGTGCCACCACCAGAGCAGTCTTCTCCACCAAAACTCACAGAAGCTCAAAGAGATTCACAGAAATCCATATGATATCTAATGCTGTCTGCCAATTTTCGTACCCAAATCCTCAGGTGCTTCAGCGATGAATGTTTACTCTAAAACGAAGACGATTCCGCTCATTTACGCCAAGGCTCTCTGTGTGCTTCCCACTGAAAGATACAGGACGATTATCGCCATTGGGAAGAATAACAACAAGGCTATTCCATGCAGGCACAAACCCGTCACATAAACCCTCCTCATAGGTTACGCTCACACTATTCTCGTCGCAGCTGTACCTGATGGTGAAAGATGATATCTTAGCCGGCGGCGGGGAAATTCCATCGTCTTCATACCAGATGTTGACATATTCTCTGCCGTTAGACGACGCCGCGGGAGGAAAGATCTCGACTGCCCTGTAGTCATCTAGTGGGAGGTTGGCCGGGTTGGTATCCTCTCCAACGGATAGAGTCTGATATGGTTTCCCCACTGGAACAGCTCCGCCAACTCTGGCTAGAACTGGAATGCTCTCCTGCCACTTGGATACGATTTCAACCCACTGCCCAGCTGAAAAATAGAGCCGTGGCTGATTTACATCCAGGTATTCCAGCTCCGGATTGCCCACATCTTTTGGTAGGTATACTGCCGAAGTTGAAGCACCTGCTTCAAAGACGCCTCCGACTAGAAGCGAGTCTCCAAGCCAATACTGAGTCTCTCCGTCTGTGAGAATGCGATTATTCCATACTTCGGGATCCCCCTCGTATCCCCACCCGGTCCATCTCTGCGGTGGAGAAGCAGTCATGTGGCTCTCAAGCGAGAGTGAATACAAATAGGGAATAAGCTCATAACGACGTCTAATAGCTTCTCGGACAATGCTGGTTGTCTCTGGGTACATCCACGGCTCGATGACATCGCCGATATTGTTGTTTCCGGGAGATGTCTTGAAACAATTGATTGCAAATCTGGAGGAATAAATACCGAGCTGAATCCAACGAACCAGCAGTTCTGGCGAGGGCTGCGGGCCTTCGAAACCGCCGATGTCGTGACCGTAGCACTAGGCATTAGTCAGTACGTCAGTAACTACGATTAGTATAGATTGGGAGACTCGCTTGCATTAAACACACTCCAGCATTTAAGGAGAGAGCGTTGGCACCCTTCATACCCTCCCAGCTTGTGACATTGTCGCCGCTCCATGAACTCGCACAATATCGCAAGGTGCCGGCAGTTGCACTGCGAGTCAAGATGAATGGTCTTTTATTTGGCTCGACTTCCAGGGTGGCATCATGCGAGGATTTGCCCATGAGCTCGGTTTGGAGTGCTCTTCCCAAAAAGCCGACATTCGTGTTGGCTCTCTCTTCCTTGCTTGCCATCAAAGACTTCTCATCGAGCGCGCATTTCCAATTGTCATTAGCAATAGTGTACTCATTGTTATCGTTCCACACGGAATCGATCCCAACCCTCTTCAGTGCTCGAATTCCTTCATACCACCACTGGTATCCTGCCGACGACGTAAAATCGATGTGGCCACCAATGCCACTTTCTCCGCCTCCTGCGCTCCATAGTCGAGCAGTTCCACTTTTGCCGGTGACTGGATCCGTAAAAAATGCTCCGGCATTTTTCAGCATCTCATACTCTGGATGATTCGACAAGACGTATGGTTTTACATTTGCAATCAATCGGATACCTTCAGCGTGATAGGCGTCAATGAAGCCTTTCGGGTCCGGAAAGCGATGCCTATTCCAAGTGAAGACATTCCGAGTCTTTGGCTCAGTTTCGGCAACAGTATAGCCGGAAGACATCTGGAAAGCAGAGCAAGGTATGTCGTGGTCTTTGAGTTTCTTCGCAAAGTCCATGAGGGCGTCGGAGGCCCGGGGCACATCTAGCATGGAGTACTTCATTCCGCCAGCGATATACCCAAAAGCCCATCTAGGCACAAGCAACGGGTAGCCCACTAGATCGGCGTAGATGCGCACGACTTCCTTCAGAGTACGACCGACAATGAGATACTCCTCCATTCCGCCGTACTCTTGCCGATACACCTTGAAGCGACCCCACATTCCATCCATTTCAGAGCCGACCGAATAGAAGCCTCTGGCGTGTGACGTGGAAAATATTCCTATACAACCTTCTTGAGTGGTATTGATCAGGAGAGGTACATGCTTGTACATGGGATCTGTTCGATGTACATCGTATCCAAAACAATCCGTGGCGGAAAGGACAAAATGACGATTTGAGAGATCCATAGGTGCTGGTTTCTCGCCTAGCCCAATATGAAGGGTACCTTTATTGTATTTCGTATAGTGAGCAATGCCTGCGCCATCCACAACGTACGATCGGTGAGGCAAGTCAGAATGGATAGGTGCAGCTGATCCCGCAAATGCAAGACTGATCTCGGGAGGACCATGGTCCCACCTGATTTTTGCTACTATGTCTTCGAAGATTATTTCTTTCGAAGCTGCTGTAGACGAAGAAGAGTTTGGTTTCACGTGACCTGCTCGCGTTTCTGGGATTGGCGCGCTTCGATGAGGTGCCAATGGATGATTGTCTGACACAAAGGTCGTTCGAAAGAGACCCGGCCGGACAGCTTGAAATGAAAATGCGAAGAAGTTGTCCTGCTCATCGCATCGAAGAAAGAGCTCTGCCTCTGATGGCTCCTTGCTACAATCAACACCGAAGTGCTGAGGGACAAGTTCTTGCTGAGGCATGGTGTCGACTTGGTGGTAGCGGGAGGTGTCTATTACACTACCTTTTCAAGGCCTTTTTCATTATCTCCTCCCAGATGCTGGTACCGTGCCACCATACCTGCTTGAATAAGGGATCGGTAACTTCGGCCGACGCTAAAGTTCAAGGAGGAGGCACCAAAGGATCGGTAACTTCGGCCGATGCTAACGCTCAAGGAGAAGGCATCATGACCCCATGGGGTAACGATCAATGCACCCCGCGTCGAGCCGCCGACTTTTCGCTCACAAACCTTCAGATATATCTTCGCCTCCAATTTCCACCATGGCCATGAACCGAGATCGAAAGCTGCTTCTACTCTCATCCTCCATCGTTCATACTCCTCCGGCCTTCCTCTAGCTGAAACCCACGTAATGGCCAGTCCGGACACTATTTCCCACGATCAGGATGTTCGCAAAAATGAAGTCAACACAATCGAGGCTATTCCCGATCAGAAAACTCAACCTCAGGAGAAACGAGGAAGGGATAAGGCGGCCGAACTCTTGAGTTCGACCGAGCGGATTGTCGTCACACCAGAAGACAACCGTCGAATTCTACGCAAAATCGATCTGACTATTCTACCCATCCTTCTCGTCGTATACTGCCTTCAGAGCCTCGATAAAACGACGCTATCGTACGCCTCCGTCTTTGGCTTAATTGAGGACGCCAACCTCAATCCGGATTCGGATGAATATTCCTGGCTCGGTTCAATTGTTTACATCGCTCAACTCGTTATGCAGCCTGCTGTCGCCTTTTTGCTTGTCAAACTCCCAATCGGCAAATTCACGGCAACCATGGTATTCCTTTGGGGAGCGATCCTCTGTTGCATGACTGCCGCTCACAATTTTGCGGGGCTGATGGCGACGAGGTTTCTGCTGGGTGCTTTTGAGGCTTCCGTCGGTGGGTATCTATATCTTTGCTCCTATTCAAGCTAACACTTTTACAGCCCCTGCATTCATTGCCATAGTCCAAATGTGGTATCGACGAAGCGAGCAGACGAATCGCAATGCTGCGTGGTATGCGATGCTGGGGGTCGTCAATATCGTTCGTAGCCATACGTCCCCTTGCGGACTAACGAAACTGATATCGAGTAGCTCGGCAGTCTTCTGACCTATGGATTGGGTCATATTGACTCCCCTCACCTTCATTCGTATCAAGTCATCTTTCTATTCTGCGGCCTGCTTACAGTCGTGGTCTCTATCTTCGTTTTGTATTCCGCCTTTCAGAAAAACTGTGTGAGTTGTAGTTGCTGATTTCTACGCAGTATCTTTATGCCGGATTCGCCAATGGAAGCCAAGTTCCTGAACCGCGACGAAAAGGTCATCGCCACGGAGAGGTTGCGTATGAACCAAATGGGAGTGGCATCTCGTGTATGGAAATGGGATCACGCCAAAGAAGCATTCTTAGACCTCAAGACCTGGCTCTGGTTTGCCATGCTCACTGCGGTTTCGTAAGCGTCCATCGGTGATCTCAATGGCCGACCAACGTGAATGCTGACACTGCGAAGCATACCGAGTGGTGGCATCTCTACCTTCGGTCCTCTCATAATCAAGGCTTTTGGCTTCGGCAAATTTGAAACGATTCTCTTCAACATGCCCTTTGGAGCTGTGCAAATGGTCGCGACACTGGGAGGCGCATGGCTCGCCACTAGACTGAAAAAGAAGTCACCGGTCCTAATTCTTCTTTGCATCCCACCTATTATCGGCATCATCATCCTTATGGTTGTCGGCCGCGAAAAGAAGCATCGAGGAACGTTATTGGTTGGATACTACTTGACATCTTTCTACCCTGGCATCTCGCCCTTGATATATTCTTGGTCGGGACAAAACACTGGAGGGGATACGAAGAGGAAGGTTACAACAGGCTTACTTTTTGTAGGTGCAAGTGCAGGAAACATCATCGGGCCGCATCTTTTCACTCCTGGGGAGGCCCCACATTACTCCAGAGGTTTGCGATCGAACCTTGCTCTCTTCGTAGCAATTGTAGTGCTTGTCCTGATGGCTGCAGCATGGATCAGAGTACTCGACCAGAAGCACGCGACCAGGAGAGCGGAATTGGGAAAGGCAGTAAATGTTGTAGACTTGAGCATGGAGACGAGCCGTCAAATGGAAAAGGCGGAGGAAACGGCCAATGCCGAGACGGGTGGGGTTGGTGAGAAAGCATTTGATGATGAGACGGATTTGAAGAATGAAGACTTCATCTATCTGTACTAAGTATATAGTTATCCCTCTTCTGAAGCGTTTCAGTTTGCATCCAAGGTGCACTAAAAATTGCATCGGTCTTGACCGAGGACGGCATGTCCCATGGTCGTGAAACAACCCCACGTGATTGTCATTACTCATGCCCATGAGGTCGCCTCCCCGGCATGTCTTTGGGTGCAACTGTCGCTTCCTCTTCGCACAAACTTGCTAATGGACTTCACAATTGAACAACCTTCCCCTTCAGTTATCGCAGCATTGACTGGAAGCAACAGTGACCCGTCCCTGGGTACACGGCGGGCACGAAAACGGCGGGCGGTCAACGCGTGTGCTGCCTGTCGAACGTCAAAGGTCAAATGCGATGGCAGTCGGCCGTGCCAACGGTGTACCCGCAGCAATGTTCATTGCCAATATCATGATGGCGTGAAAGATGCAACTGCCCTTCGTTTAGACCGTCTCGAAGCTGAGGTTTTGGCCGTCAAGGCCAGCCTAGACGCCGTGCAGCATAACGCGGCTAACCCCCCCGGCATTGGATCACTGCAGACTCCAACCTCTGCACAGTCGACAGGAAGCAATTCCTTCCCACCGTACCCATCTATCATTCCACTTGGTCGATCAAATCATAGTACCTGGAACAGTTTAGCACCTTCAATGCCTCCGCTTGCACCCAAATCCCTATTCTCGTCGCATGTTTCCAAATGCAACGCTGCAGAGAATGGATTGGTTACATGGCAGCAAGCATCATTTTGGTTCCAAAGGTCCAGAATGCCTAATGATGAATTTTATTTGCCAGCGGACTAACTGCTTACAGCTTCTTTTCTGGTAGTGTACATCATCACTTTATGGACAGCGGTGACCAGCGCTTATAGAGTTTTAGCATTATCTGGTCCCAATCTTCTGTGAGAAAACAGATACGTTCCAATCCGTATCAGTCCGGAGCGCATTTCTTTTTGACACCATTATCAGCGTCGGTTGTCGAGCAGAAGAAGGTCCTAGCTCGAGCACATATCGTCGTCTTCAATCTCGGCTTCGCGAACATTTCACGTCCATTGTCATCAATCCGCAATTCACCCCTTGCATCGAAACAATACAGGCCCTCGCAGTTATGGCAAGCTACTCGGAAAATGGATCCGTTTTGATTGCTGTATCTCTGAGGCTCGCGCTGGAGCTGGGTCTGCCTAAAGCAGTCGAGCGACTGACGGCGAGAATGCCCACGTCTGCAGAGGGAGTGACGGATGAGGAGAAGGAGTCGTATCGTCTGACTAGAGTTTGGTATTGCATCTGTAATCTTGAACTCTTGTAAGCCTCCTTCTGAAGAGTCTCTTCCTGCCCGGTTTTATCGCCCACGACCTGTAAGGCTAATATCTACAAACTAGTTTCTCACTGGACGGCGGAAAAGCGCCTGGGATAGATCTATCCACATCTTCGCGCAGGATACGGGCACTCGTTCATCATCCTGAAAAGACTTCCGTGGACTTACGACTGCTATCCCAGGTTGAGCTCAATATCATCAGGTCCAACGCCTACAATCAGATTGTGAATCAACGTGGTCCTTCATTCCTACCTGAAAATGAAACCATCCTCAGATCCACGGTGTGTGATACCTCTGCCGAGCTTAGTCTCTGGCTGGAAGAGTGGAGCACAATCATTTCCGCCAAGACGTTTCACGACGAAACCTCTCTTGCACTTCTGAACTTAAAAATTCAGTTTGAATGGGCTATAATGACTCTTCACCTCAAGGCAGTGTCGGATCCAGGCATCGAAAATGTTGTATTAATGACCGATTTCCAACGAGATATGGTGCGTGTTTCCAAAGAGGCAGCCATAAGGCATCTCCAGCACCTTCTTCAAGCTTCTTCATCACCTCCACTTCGCACGACTCCTCCCAATAGAGGGCCTCATAGTGAGGAACAACAAACAGGGCAGCCCAGTACCTACCTCTCCACCTTCAAATGGACAACGGACTACGTCTGGGCAAAATGCGCGTTCTCGGTCCTACTTGTTCTTAAGCTTACCCTCCTTTTACGCGATCCTCCGAGTGAACTCAATACGCTTCTGCGTGACTCCCACAACGTACTAGAGGAGCTCAAGAAAACCACTGTTGGCCATGTCACGTACTTTCGAATCCTCCAGATCAGCATCGAGAAATGTGAGGGTGCTTTGAAAGAGTACATGACACAACAACCCGGCACTTCTGCAAATCCCTCGGGCACTGGGACAGCGTCATCGTCTGCAGAATCTGATTTTCAAGAATATACACCTTCGGAATTTGTTTTTGAGTGGAAATTCCCTGGCTTGAATTTGAGGTACATGCCACTTGGATGGCAGGATCTCTTCGATTTCGATAGCGTTTTCTAAAGTCCATGGTTTGTCAGTTTGGGACGTCATTGACACTATGAATGTTCTTTTAAACTGACTACAATCCCACGGAAACGAATACGATTGCCTCCAATCTTCAGAGATAGAAGAAAAGATTAGGGTCGTCCACATCTCTACCCCGCCCAACCGTGAATGGACTCACTCGGCAGGATTATTGTGGCGCCTGGACGCTATACTTGGAAGAAAATCTTAGTGAAACGTTCGAGATCTAGGAAAAGCGATAAGTGTTCTGTACTGGTATTCGCTGGCCGTTATAATCCGGATCGCACTCCCAGTCAGAGGCGTACGATGGCTCTGATCCGCGCGGCCTACTTTATAATACTCTCCCAGCTCTCGTAAACAAACAAATGAACAAGTGCCTTCTACACATATCGTGGAGGAAGTGCCGGTTACAACTGCACGCTGTTCTGTTTGAGCCATATTACTTCGCACTCCCAGCAAAACGTTACTCTTGACGACCTAGACGTAAAATCGGAAATCGCCTCATCAACCACTCCAAAATTCCAATTCTCTGCACGAGGAACTCCTTGGTCGATCCTCATTCATACGCACTTCAATGGTCCCAACATTCATCGGCGTACTTCCCACTTTCCCTCACTTCATCCTGTGAACCACCACCCCCTTTGATTCTCCTTTAGTCAAGTTCGAGCGAAAGCTCAACGAATCTGCAATCTCGCTAGAGGACATATCCAAAGGAAATTGAACGATATCTCGACCCATGTGTCCGCCAAACGGCGGTGCAGAAAATGTACGAGGAGCTCCGGTCTCACGCCTATAAATTCATATTCGTATTAATATATTTGTATTTGGTTTGGTACATAGTCCATCTGGAGCTGTTGTGCAATCCAGTCGCTCGATTTCACCCTCAGCAAAAACGCTTCCCCGCAGCCAATCCCGGCCCGTTTCTCTAATGAATATTCCATAAGGCAGCATACACCCTCCTCTTTCCTGGTATGTGCCGCACTGGGAAAGACATCAAAGTTTGCGATTGGGAGGAAAAGTAGTATCAACCTCATCTTACTTAGCAAGGCACCAGCGTCGAAAATGAATTTCGCATTCTCAACGCTTTGCAACTCTTCTTTCACGGCTTAGACTTGATGTGGACCCGAGCCACAACCCCGACTTTAACGAACTGCCATTTTCACCCTTAATCCCGCATCATTCGGAGTCTGATTGGCGTCTTAATCCTTTTTATTCACTCACCGTCATCATCCTCCTACCGTAAATGGTAACTATACCACTCTCAGGGTCTTGGTCCAGTGCCCAGAAGTAAAAGGTCCGACTAGGCGAGGTAATGCAGGGTTCTTGCGCGGGGTCATGCTTAGCTGGCGCCCGCTGACCTTGGTGTCGGCTTGGGGCAACCTCGAAGCAGAATTACGGCCAGGGATGGAGGTCCATACGGGTCCAGAAATATGCATGGAAACCGGTACCAAGAAGCGAGGGAGTCCGCGGAGCGGCTCCAGGAAGTTCCCGAGGTGGTCTGGAATGTCTGAGTAGCCGATTTTGCTGGATCATGTTATCGGGTTTTATCGATTGTTTCAAGGAGAGGAAATGCACTCATAGACTAAAATTAGAGCACTTGGATTTGAGGAAAATCCGATCTATATATCTCCATGAACGGACACGTAATTAGCTTGGCTGCTCAGATCATACCTCAATCACCTATGCCTCAAAAGGTACCAGCTGAATACCCGTAAAATACCTTTCCAACCGTAGCGGATCAGCCCTTATTTCCAATCATTCCCAAACATGCTTCCGTCTTCGCAAGCTTGACCCTCACCTTAGAGTAAGAACCTAAATCCATGTTCTTGCGCTTCTCCAGGCACCGCATTGATCGCCCCCTCGACATGCTCGCCACGATCTAACTTTTTATTCAACCTGCTCAAGACGATCCTCATCCATGCCGTCATAATGATTGCTAAAGCTAGAGTCCCGCAGTCGACACTCAGGGGCACGGTCAAGTTCGGCTGTTCATTTCCCTTTGGCTGGGGATACATGTAGCTTGCGTATATGGAGCTACAGTTCGATACGGCATTAATGAATGCAAGAGCTGCAGCACGCTTTGCCGCAGGACGCGGGAGAGAGTTGGAAATCCAGGCTAGTGCGACGACGTATCCGGTATAGACACCTGGGACCATGAGCATCATGGCAACGTAGCGTGGAGCGATGTGATGGGTTGCTGCGGCTAGAATGAAGGCAGCGACGCCGACGCAAAGGGGAATTGTAATGTGAAAAAATCGTTCGCCAGTACGATCGGCGTGCCAAGCATTAAGATATGTAGTGATAACGGCCAGACAATAAGGGGGTGCAGTGAGGAGAAGGGTTTCCACGTTTCCATATCCAAGGGTTTTAACGACCGTTGGGAAGAAGTTGGTCACTGAAGCCGAAGAGACAATGGAGAGAAGGAGAATGGTCAGGATCCAGGTTTTCAGGTCGAGTAAAGCGAGCTTGAGACCGTGGAAGAAAGACTGCGATGCACTACCTGTCCAGTCATCCTCACCAATATCCTCCTGGAGTCGATAAACGGCGAGCTGACGTTCTTCCTCGCTGAGCCACGGTGTGGTTCGTGGAAAGTTGGGGAGGATGGCGAAGGCTGCAAAGGCGATGACGACGGTGATCACGCCTTCGATAATAAAAACCCAGCGCCACGCTCGCAGCCCTTTAGCGTAGTCCAGGTTGCTTGTAATGCCCGCAGTGACCAAGCCACCAAAGGCACCTGATACCAGAGACCCGGAGTAAAGCACTGCGGTACGGAAGCCTAACTCTTTTCGAGTATACCATGATGAGAGATAGAAAAGACAACCAGGCTATCATCCTATTAGCATATATCTTGGAAAAGCTCAAAAGTAAACGTACGAAGTAAGCAGCTTCTATGAAGCCCAAGAAAAATCGACACGCGACTAAACCACCAAAATTTTGGCACGCTCCAGTCGCCCCAGAGATAATTCCCCAAATGATCATGCAAGTTGGAAGGTATATGGCTGGCCGACCGGTCTTGTTGAGAAACAAGTTAGAGGGGACTGGATCGGAGTCAATCTTGATATTCTTAAAAGGGGTAGAGAAGCATACTTTGCATCAAGATATACCCAACGAAGAGAATACTGATGATCGTCTTGGAATACGTCAGATTTCATTCACCGTATACGCATGGCCAAAATCAACTTGTTCACTGGCCTACCTGATATTGCGTACTCGACAAATTCAGCTCGTGTTGTAATCCAGCCAATCGCACGGCGGCAATGTTGTTCCGATCAAGATAATTCATAATATACATCAAGATAATCATAGGAAGCAGTCTGATATCGATCTTCCGCCTTAATTTGTTCTCTGCTTCAATTCGCTGTTCCTGCGACATCTGCGCCACGAGGGGTGGCGGCTCAAGCTTCGAGCTTGCTGTGCCATGGCCTGGATCTGGAGGAGCTTCATCCGAGATGCGATCAATTATGGTCTTATCGACTTCCGCTGCCATGTTACTGGCGGCGATGGTACCGTAATTTGTTCCTTGAGCTTATGCGCGCGAAAGATCAGAGCAAGATCTTGATGGAATGAAAGTATTGGGTGGTGAAACGCGACGAACTCTGGCAGCAAGACGAGAGGACAAGGGAACACGGCACACGAAACGGGGTGCACAAAAGCTTTATACAAAGCAAGAGATCGGAGCAAGGATATAAAATGGAAGCTTGATTACCCACATACCGTTCCCAGGATACTATCCCCCTCCCCAGTGTTTAACCCTTCGCCCCACCCACTCGCCATGTCGTCGGACTTGCAAACCTTCAGGGCAGATGATCGGAAGATCGAAGAAATCTAGCGTTTTGCAAAAGCCGGTTTGAAGGGTGTCCAAATGCCGATGTAACGGTGACAAGTAGGCGATGCCACAGTTGGTGAATGTGGGTTAATGATTGGGGGATGTTCTGTGGGGTTGGCGTTGGCGTTGGCGTCTTGGTTTTGGATCGACGGCCCGTCAAAATGTTCTTGGAAATCCGGGGTTTAGCTTATCTCACTAGCCAGTCCCTCGATGCAGGATCTCCCCTAGGCTCTACTCTGATTTTGGCCTAGTTCAGATTTTAGTATGGGCGCTAAACTCCTGCTAACTCCTGAGCCAATCACAGGCTACCACAAACTCCTGCCAACTCCTGGGCCAACCAGAGCGCGCCGAGGGGAGATCCTCACCGAGGGTCTGAGATAATTTAGTTCCGAGTTGTGTGGTACTCCGATTCTCTTGTTAGCGCAAACACGCCAACTTCAACCGTGTATCTCACCTATTAATTCTACCATACATCTTACAAAACTACCTGCAATCGAAAGCTTTTTATCTCCTCTATCTATTCTATTTGACATGAGCTCTGCTACGGGCCGTGTTGGTGTATCAACTAGCCCGTTGTCCACACCTTCCTTTAACCTATTAAGTCTATTAATTAGTCCCACACACCACCTTCTAACGCGCCCAAACGGTCTTTTAAACCTATAAAAGTCCTCTAGTCCCTTAACTGGTCTCCTAAGCGCCTTTGATAATGACAGTAATAGTATAGCTAAACTGGAATATACCTATAGAGACGAATATAACTACTATGATGATAATGATAACGACATGTATAATGGCAGTAATGGCAATACCAATAAATATGATGACTATAATAATAGCTATGAATCTAAGGAAGAAGGTAATAAATTCTATAGTAATAACTCTTATAGTAGCTTATATGATGTACTAAGGTAAAGGAAATATTTATATTACGAACATAAGCTAAATTATATAATTAGAGCGCTAAAGTGAGTCCGGTAGAAGTTCTTAGACTTTATAATTACATAGGCCGAGACAGAGCAGGATTATAATCTCTAGATTTATTATAAATAGTATTATAAGTATAAGCAACGTTATGCTGCGCTATATGAAGTTTTAGATCTTCTTTATAAAAAGAGTATATATTAGGCTTAACTAGATATTAATTAGTGCATAATAGAGCTTAACGTTCTTATTATAAAGCTATTTTTTAATTAATTTAACTCTATTATAAACCTTATAAAGATAGACTATTTATGGATTGCAGCTACTATTTAGGATATTGCACTTACTTAATATATGCTTATAATAAGTATTATAAGTAATAAATATATTAGCTATTAAATCTACTTTATAAAAGACTAGACTCTAGCTTATAAGAGGTATTTATTTACTATTACTAGTATAGTCTACTTCTTTTAAATTAGGAATACTTTTAACTACTTATTCTTATCTCTAGACTTATATCTCCTTAGTTTAGGTATATATTACTAGGTAATAGAGGTATTATCTAGACTTAGTATTTATTATAACTATTACTATATAAATAGTTTAATAAATAAGATAGCTGATAATATAAGGGTATGTTTTTAATATATTATATTCCTATAAACTTTTATAAACTCTTGTGTTCTTTTTAGCTAGTAAAAACTAATTATATATAAAACTAACTTAAGCTGCTAGCGGATAATCCATAAGTAATATTTATATATAATAATTTAAATATAATAGAAATAAAGCATAATAAAGAGATTAGATATACTAAAAAAAATACTATTAGTAACTACTATAGTTCTTATTATCTATTTAGAGTTACTAGATACTAGGCTTAAGTAGTTTATATATAATCTAACTATTTTCTTAAAATATATAGATATTATAACTGTCTTTCTAGTAGATACTAAAATAAATTTAAATATCTTAAAAAGTTTTATTACTAATGCTATTAAAAGGATACATATATCAAATATAAACTAAATATTTAAAAGTAATAATTATAACTACTATTTTATCTTTCTAACTATTTTATATATTCCAGTATAAAAGACTAAGTTCTACTAGTTTAGTACTATTTTTAAGGATAAGGGTACTATTAAAGGAATTTATAATATTTATAAGAATATTTTTTTTTACATAGATTAGACTATAGGCGCCTGTTGGTTCTACTAGCTAGAATAATAATTTCTATAAGTATTTTTTCCTTATATATAAAGACTAGCTTACTATATATTATATTTAGTCTATTTAGTATAAGTAGATGTATACTAGTTTATTATATAATAAACAGTAATAACTTCTTAGTATTTTTATATAGTTTTATATTTAGATAAACTTATTAAATATTATTATCTATACTTATTAGGCGTTCCCTAACGACGAGGAGGAAACTTATTATACTATTTAAATTAATATTATTATATAAGATTATAGTTAGACTAGCTAGAATAAGACTAGCTAGAATAATACTAAGTATTATCTAATAAAGCTAATTATTATATAGGACTTTACTATATATATTACTATACCTTTTTTATATAGCTATATATTATTAAAGCCATCTCTTAGAATTAAATTCTAATTCTTTTAAAAGTATAAAGTTTGTTAATAATACTATTAGGCTTTTTTCTCTAGATTAATTCCTTTAGCTTATTAAAGATATTTATATTATTACTTTAACTAAAGAAGCCTAGAGTATTAATAGACTAAATATTAAGTTCTAGATTATATATTATATACTATAAAAGGTTAAGCTTTTCTTAATTATATAGTATATTATTAAGTATAGTAATATTAGTTTACTCTAGTGCTTAGTAAATTTACTAGTAATATTCTTTTTTAGTATAGTCTAACACAACTACGGGTATAAGATATTGTATTATTATTAGTATTTTTTAAAAATTAATATACTAGAGTTATAGTATGCTATACTGGCTTTTAGGCTTATAAACTAGCTAAAGTAAGAATCTATATATAAGCTAATTAATTTTAGTTTTAAGTATTTAAACTATAGCTATAAGCTTAATATTAAGAACTATAAGAACTTAACTTATAATTTTGAAACTATTTTTAATTAAGTTTGTTTTTATAACACCTAGATTAAAATACTACGTATTAAGATAGAAAGTATTTTTAATAAAAATATACTAGATCTATATACTTCTACTACTGCTATTCTAGACATGTTTTTTTTATTTAAATATTATTTATAAAGAACCTTACTAAGCTGTAAGACTTAATATAGATTATTAAGTTATAACTTTTTAATTCTTATAACATCCTAAAGGTTAGCATGGACTTGTTTAAAGAGAAAGTTATTTAATTTAACTAGTAATATATTTATTTACTTAGTTTACTTAATATATTCTACCTATTAGCTGGGTTAGATAATATTAATAAGTTTACAAATATTAGTAAATATACTACTATTATTAGAGAAAGGTTAAATATAGCTATAAATCTAATTTTTAATATTACTTTTATAGAGTCACGGCTAGTTACTATTACTATATAAAATATTCTAGAAAACTATTATTACATATGACCTTTAATTGGTCTAGGAGTTTATAGAAGTTTATAAAAGTTTCTAGGAATTTCTAAAAGCTTAGTTAATATATATTAATATAATTTTATATTTTGCTCTTTTAACTATTAATTAGAGACTAAAATCTTTATATTACAGGCTAAATAGAAAATACTATATTCTTTTAAATAAAAAAAAATATAAACTCCTATAAACTCCTAAACTAACTAAAGGCCTAAATTTTTAGACTATAAACTAAACAAAAGATACTATAGTCTCTTACTAGTAGATAAGAAAATAAATAAACTTTTATAAACTTTTAGACTAATTAAAGGCCAGGATCTCCGCACTATAGGCTAAAGTAAAAATATTATAATTTTTTACTAGTAGATATTTAAACTCCTAAAAACTTTTATAAACTTTTAAGTTAATTAGAGATTAGAATCTTTATACTATAGGCTAAATAGAAGATATTATAATCTCTTACTAATAAATAGTTTAACTTCTGTAAATGAATATGTTTTTATTTAAATAATAGCTAACTTTATAATATATAATACTAAAACTTCTATAGCGCCTTATAGCTTAGCTTTTTTAAAATACTAATTATTATTTATAAGAAACGCTATTAATTTAGCTAGCTTAAGATTAAAGCTTATTTATAAGAATATCTTACAGTTAGGCCCTTTTAAGATACTAATTATTATTTATAAAAAATACTATTAATTTAATTAGGTAAGGTTAAAGCTTACTTATAAAAAATATATTATAAAAGTTATTACTTCTATATATATAGCTTACAGAAACTCTTAAAACTCTAAAAACTCTAAAAACTCTAAAAACTCTAAAAACTCTAAAAACTCTAAAAACTCTAAAAACTCTAAAAACTCTAAAAACTCTAAAAACTCTAAAAACTCTAAAAACTCTAAAAACTCTAAAAACTCTAAAAACTCTAAAAACTCTAAAAACTCTAAAAACTCTAAAAACTTTAGAAACTCCTAGAAAACTAACAACACTATATAATACTAGTGTTTTTATAATACTTTATAGTTAGACTCTTTTAAGACACTAGCTATTATTTATAAGAAGTATTATTAATTTAGTTAATTTAAAATTAAAGCTTATCTATAAAAAAAATATCTTATAATTAGATTCTTTTAAGATATTAATTGTTTTTCATAAGAAACGCTACTAATTTAATTAGGTAAAATTAAAACTTATCTATAAAAATATACTAGTTACTATTATAGTTATTACTTTTATTATTTAGATTATAACTTATACTGCTATTTTTATTTTTTTAGCTTTTAATAATAGTTTACTAAACAGATTATACACTACTAGTAACCTTAAACTAGGAGGTAGTAGTAATAGTAAGTAGTTTTAGTTCTTTCTATATTTCTACTTTAATAGACTATATTTACTAAAATAGATAGTTATATAATAATAGGTGTAGATATCTTTAAACTAACTTATTTATTAAGTATTCTACTTAGAGTATACTTAATTCTTTTAATTATTAATTTAATAAGTACTATACTAATAGTTATTAATTAATTACTTATTTAATTTTGTTTTTATAATTTAGCTAATATGGCTTTAGTCTCTTTTCTTATTAGGCTTTATAGTTTCTAAATTAGCCATAATCCACAACCACTACTTTCCTTATATAATAGAAGTATAGATATTAGTTATTTTACTAGTAGTAATCTAATTCTATAATAAATAGATAGTGTTTATATGTTATATAGATAGTAAGAGAAAGAAAATAAATATAGACATAAGTACAAACAACAGCAGTAATAGAAATAATAATAAAAATAGTAATAAAAGTAGAGACAGAGGAAGACTAGAGTATATTAACTAAAATACTATATAATATACTATAATATCTATATATCTTTCTATTACTCTAAAGGAGTCCTAATCTTGTTATTATTGTTATTATTATTAGGAATAAAAATAGAAACAGGAATGAGAACAGAAGCAGACTAGAAAATAAATAATAAAAAAAAAGAAAAAAGTAATAGTAGTAATAAAGCTAAGAAAAAAAGCTATTAAAATTAATTAGTAATATCTTATTAATAATTATTCTAGTTAATAGTTATAGAGGAAGCTAGAGATGTTTAGATTTTAATTAATAACTTAAAATCACTATAATAACTACTAGTATATTTTATTTATTAAAAGAAATATTAGAAAAGTACGTGAGCACTAATTAAGCAGGAGAAAACATATTTAATTAAATATATATATATATATATATATTTAAAGTAGAGAAAAGTAGAGAGAGACTAGAAAGTTTAAAAAATAAAAAACTAAACTATATAAAACTCTACCATCAGGAAAAAAATTCGTGGCTAAGAATTTTATGTTCCTGCTATTCTAGCATTTCCGGCATTTTCAAGCATTTAGCAGCATTTAGCTGCTAAATGCGACTCCACCCATGACTTTACTGCAAACTGCGGCTAATTGCAACTTTATTCAAGCATTTAGCAGCATTTAGCTGCTAAACGCTCCTCTACTCATGACTCTGCTGCAAACTGCAGCTAATTGCAACTTCAACTTAAAGTTGCAATTCACGGCTAAAGATTTTGTGTTCGCGCCATTCTAGCATTTCCGGCATTTTCAAGCATTTAGCAGCATTTGGCCGCTAAATGCTACTCCACTCATAACTCAGCAGCATTTAGCTGCTAAACGCGACTCCTTCCACAACTCTTCTGCTAGAAAGTACAGCTAATTACGACTTTAACTATCAGTATGCAGCAAGATGCTATAAAATGCTATTAAATGCTGTAATATACTATACTCTCCTCCCAAATTCTATACCATTTTACTTGTATAATAGTCTAGTTTTTGCCTATCCACTTTCTAAAATTTATTACCAATATCTACAGGCGCTGCAAGCCTGCAAAGTTACCATTTTCTGTCCATGCGCGCTAAGTTTCTTCGTACGCGAAGAGCTGAACTTAGTCTTCTATTCAGCTCTAACAGAATTTTCTTCCCTCTGTCCTCCTTCCTTCATATACCTATACCAAGCTGATATTTGGGTCCACCAAGCCCTTTACTAACCTGTTCACTAACGTGTATCTAGACCTGCACTGAGCTGCCTCTAGAGCTCTGTACCGAGCTGCCTCCAGAGCTCTGCACCGAGCTGCCTCCAGAGCTCTGCACCGAGCTGCCTCCAGAGCCATACACTGAGCTGCCTCCAGAGCTCTGCACCGAGCTGCCTTCAGAGCCATACACTGAGCTGCCTCCAGAGCCATACACTGAGCTGCCTCCAGAGCTCTGCACCGAGCTGCCTTCAGAGCCATACACTGAGCTGCCTCCAGAGCTCTGCACCGAGCTGCCTCCAGAGCCATACACTGAGCTGCCTCCAGAGCTCTGTACCGAGCTGCCTCCAGAGCTCTGCACTGAGCTGCCTCCAGAGCCATACACCGAGCTGCCTCCAGAGCCATACACCGAGCTGCCTCCAGGGCTCTGCACCGAGCTGCCTCCACCGAGCTGCCCCTAGAGCCGTACACCGAGTTGCCTCTTGAGCCCTACACCAAGCTACCCTAAGAGCTCTACATTGAATTCAAATTGGGCTCCCCGTAGGGGGGGGGGGTTTAAGGGGGTCTCCCCCTTGATATTCCGATTCAATGTAGGAGCCAAATCCGATTCAATGTAGGAGCCAATTCCATATTAATATTAGAGTAGGCACAGAGAGTACTTCAGGCGGATTGGAAAGGGGGGGGTGAATGGAGCTTGTACAGTATTTCATTGCCTTGTATGGTAAGTTACTAGTAGCTAGTAATTTAGAACTGTGCTTTGAAATGTACGTACTACGTGTAAGAAATGAACTAGATATGTAGTATCTTAGAAAGCGTTAAATTTACAAAATGTGCATAATGTGCATAATGTGCATAATGAACAAATCGTGCAAATATTACAAACGGTAATAAAAGCTTTAGAGGATATAATCGCGCATTTTGTAGCATCTTGCAAGACAGTATTGCGTCTGGCGGCTTAATGCCGCTTTAGAGTCGAGACCATAAGCTACAGGGCGTGGTGCGCAAAATGCGCACATGGCCGCCAAATGCGGCTAAATGCTGTAAAAATGCCACCAAATTTTTTCCTGACGACCCTATAGCATTTACTTTAATTTCTATTTTTATTTTAATTTTTGTTTTTATGTTTACTTCTGCAAACTCCTGTAAACTCTTATAAACTTTTAGACTAATTAGAAGTTTATATTTTACTTTAATTTTACCCTTACTTCTACTCTTATGAACTCTAGTAAACTTTTAGATTAACTAGATACTACGTCCTACTTTAATTTTTATCTTCTTTCTAATTTCTATTTTTACTATAACCTTGACTTCTAATACTATATATACTTCTTTAAACTTCTATAAACTCCTATAAACTCTTAGACTAATTAGAGGCTGTAAAAATATACTTTAATAAATATATACTCTTTTAAACCACTATTTTCTTAGACTATAAAACTCTTTATATAATATTAAAGTTTTTTTTTTATTTATTAGATAGTGTACACGCCTACTCTTTAAAATAAATACAAAAATAAGTACTCTTTAGTTATTAGTATTAATTTCTATTAATATTATATAATATTTAGATAGTATATTCTAATTTAACCTGCGCTTTTACTTACCTTATATAGATATTATACTCTAAACTAATCTAGTTATATATTATTTATATAATAAAGTAGGCATTATTTACTTATCTAGTATAGTAGATATTTTTTATTTATTTAGTAAATTAAGAAATCCTGCTGGTAAATAGTTTACTCTAGTTATATCATACTCTAGCTTCTTAATATCTATTTTTAGTATATATATATTTTTAAACGCTATATAGCCTACTGTATACTTTTTAGTATATTAAAAGAAATATTAAAACTTGCCCTAAATAAAGAGATAATAGTATTAATAATATTTTACTAGAATTATAACGAATTAGGTGTAGGAATATTGCCTAATATAGTATTATAATTATTTCTAAATATACTAAGCGTAATAGCACGTAGTTAATTTATTCTATAGACTTTTCTTAATACTACTTATATAATAAGCTTATTATTTTATCTTTAAATTAATATAATATAATTAGACCTATTACTTTTACTATTTTACTATAATAATAGTTAGAATGTATTTCTAGTATACTATTTTTTTACTTTTTAAATAATCTCTATTTTTTTATACTTAGCATGCTGTTTACTAGCTTTTTTAAAGAATTTAATTAAATTTTCCACTAAACACAAGCTAGCACTCTTTAGGTGATTCTAATTATAAAAAAATTATACACTATTCTAAAGTTAATTAAACGTTAGTATATACAGATTAAATGTTATAAACTTTATAAAATATATAAGTTCTTAATAATACGCTATAATCATATATATTAATACTAATATAGAAAATTAATAATAGATATTATTATATGTCTTTTTAGCTTATGTAATGGCCTACTTTTTAATAAGGGCTAGTATAAAACTAGGTAGTATATTAGCTTTTAGGTAAGTAATAGCTATTAGACCCACTAGAAATAACATAAAAGTAGAAATAAAGCTAGAATTATACTTTAAGTAGTATTACTCTTATAGAATATACTATCTTTTATTTACTTATAGTTTAAATTTCTCCAGATTAAATAAAAACCCTATCTAATAATATTAACTATTAATTATTTCTAACTAGATTTTTAATATGTTAGTATGACTTAACTTTTTTACTTTAGTCTAATTTTTAGTTAGTCTACTATCTAGATTATTATTTAGTTATTAGACTGTAATAGATATTTATAAGTAGTTACTCTTAATATTACTTATATTATTAGATATAAAATTCTAATCTAACTAACTACATATCTTTATTTAATCTACTAGTAATTAATTATGACTTAGTTTTATAGGGATTAGTTTATTTAATTACTTAAGTTTAACCTTTAGGTTTTTAACACTGCCTTTATATTTACCTATATTATTAAAAGCCTAATATAGTAAGAATATGTATATAGTACTATACTAGTTTATTTTTTATTTACTATAATTAAGTTACTACTAAATATTAGTAAAGCTCTTTATAATAGGAAACTTCTAGTAGATAATATAATTAATATTTATAATATTAATACCTATACTAAAAGATGTAGTCATAATAAAAATTTAGATATATAATAAAGTTTTTTTAAACTTAGTATACTACTAGGCGTGGTTATACTTAGATATATAGATAATATAAATTTTAACTATATTTATAATATAGTATATACTATTTTTAGAATCTATAGTATACTAATACCTTAGTATAAAATACTTAGTTTTTTTAATTAATATCTACCTAAACTACTTAGCTGTTTATTAGATAAATAAATAATTATTAATAAAAATAATTATTTTAGGGATTTATTTTAGCGCAGTCTTGCTTTAGTTACTAACCTTTATTATACTTTTATTTAAAAGAAAATAAAGTAAATCCTAAGTATCTAACTTCCCTCTAACAAAAAGTAATATATAGATAGATATATTAGAGTAATTAATAAATATTTAAATAACCTTAATCTAATATATTTTATCTCTAAGAGTCTGAAATCTAGCTAATTATAAAACTTATTTCTTTATATCTATATCTAATATAGCAGAATAACTAAACTATATTATATTCTATTAGAGTATAGTTTATAACTCTTTTAGTATAATAAATACTAGTTAAAATTACTTTTATTACTAGATAAGATAATATTTATTAATAGTAATAAGATTAATCTTAGCCTGTAGCTTTAAATCTTTTAAGACTGTTTAAAAGAACTTATTAGATATTTACTTAAAATCTAAAAGTACGTGTGTATACTCTCTTTAAGATATTTTTATAATTAATTTCTTATATTCAGCGTGACTCTTTGCGTTAATAAGGTAAAAATTTATACTATTTAATTACTAGATATTATCTAATTAGTTATTTCTAAGCTTACTTAAAGGGATTAACTATATAATAATCTTCTATATTAGTATAATATATATATAAAAGATAAGACTTTTTCTAAACCTAGTATACGTAATAAAAAGAGTGTTATTATAGTTAAAAATTAATTATTATAAAGTCCAGACCTACTTTAGCTAGAGTAAAATAGATTTTATGTTTAGAAAATTATTATATAAAAAGATTTACTATAAACACGCTTAGATAAGGTCCTTTTAAAAGTAATAGTTATAATATAACTAAGTTTTCTAGATAATAGCTAGCAGTTTCTTTAAATATAGCTCTAGAATTTAGTTACTAGGTTTTAAACTAAGTAGCGTGATAGACTATAATCTTACTAGGTATTTTATAAGTCTTTTATTATTTACTCCTATTATTATTCTTTCTCTCTTAACGTGATTTTCTGTTTTTTTTACTAGCTATTTAATTAGCCTAGAAGTTTATAGAAGTTTATAAAAGTTCCTAGAATTTAATTAATTACTATAATATAATTATCTCTAGTCTAATATATATATAATATTTATTTAAATAATTTATACTTATAGCTAATTGGCCCAGGTGTTTCCAGAAGTTTTTAGAAGTTTTTAAGAGTTTTTAGAAGTTTCTAGAGTAATAAAATAACAGCTTAAAGTTACTTTACTATACTAATTAATTTTATATATAATATATATACTATAGTCTTCGCGCAGGCAAAAAAAACAGTTAAGATAAATATAAAAACTTATAAAAAATATTATAAATATATTTTATAAATAGATTATCGCGTAGTTATTATTACTAAGATAGTAAATATATTATTATAATTAACTTATTTTATATTAGAACATGCTAGATTAGACGTGCGTAAGTATATTTATTAATTAAAAAAATTAAAATAACTTATAAAAAGCAGCATATAGTAATTATAGAATAAATAAAAGATATTATAGTTATAATATAGAAGGAGAAGAGTAGCAGAAAATGAATTTAAATTTTTAAAAAAAAGTTTATATTTTTAATAATATATTTTACACCTAAATTAATCTTAGAATAGTATTTAAATATATAATTCTAGTAGAAAAATACCTAAATTATTTAATCTATTTAACAATTTAATGGTGACTGATAGCTATAGTGTGTAGTAGTTAATTAAACATAAAACACATAGTTTTGAAATCACGTTTTTACTAAAGCTTAAACCAAATTTCCTTAGACGCTCCGCAAAAGATTTCGCGTCGCTGCTTTGTAATCAACCTCTGATTGGCTCAGGAGTTTGCAGGGTCTATGATTGGCTCAGGAGTTAGCAGGAGTTTTTAGCGTGCGCTAGCCGAAATCTTTTGTGGAGCGGATGATTCATGAGATAAGGTTTAGCCGCCCATCACGTGCAATCACCATGATTTGTCAACAGGTTGACCGGTCGACTTCTCGGGACAAGATCGAGGGCATCAAAACCAAAGGGATCTTTCACCCTGGACTAGAATATAATAGTTCGTCATTCTTTCAGGGACTTGACTAGGGACTTCGTTGACTGTCTATATACTTCGACTCCCGGAAGAAGCCACGAAACTTCAGACAGCTTGACGTCGAGCATGGCCAAAGATAAGAAGTCCAGGAACAACATATTAGTCTTTTTCAAAAGGATCGCTCAGGGAATGCAAGGCCTCTGTTAATGGCAACACTAAGAAGAACAATGTTAGGTCCGTCTTGAAGAACAGAGCTCAAATTCCGACAACTAGAGAAATCAGTGGTAACAGGTACCAAGGACAAAGCCTATATTTCAGTGCCTCCCTCATTCCTCAAAATGTTTATCATAGCCAGACGATATTTTGCGCCACTCTGTGAAACACCTTTACTGGCCTGGGCTTGCCGAGAGCGTGGAACCGTAGCATCAATATTGGAAAAGAAAAGGGTACTTTCTGTGCGTTAGTCCGAAGCTTTCGGCTTAGGTGAGACATGTGGCGGGAGCTTCAGATTATCATACAGAAATTTATGTTGATGATTTCAGTGATTTGCTTTCGACGACGATTCTGATTTGCCTACAGAGGTGTTGTGTTATAAATCAAGCTGATATTGAAAGTTTACTGCTGACCTTCCGAACTCGGCACGATTGGATATTTTTTCTGGAGAAAAGTCTCAATTTGCTGTGCGCTGTCCTCTTTCCCCTGCTCATGAGCAAGCTGAAGTGTGTCAAGGGCGGCTGCATCGGACAGCAAAGGATCTGCGTCTCTTTCTAGGAGCTTTGAAACTAGCCCGGTGTAGCACTTTGCCGCAGATAGTTGGAGAGGTGTTTTGCGGTCTAGGTCATAGATATCCAAAGATACATCTATTTCGAGAAGCTTGTAGACAATTTTGATAAAATTCTTCTCCGCTGCATAATGAAGGAACGCGGCTTTTATCCAAGTACCCACCTCTAATATCGTAGCCAAGGTTGATGAGGTTCAGCGCCGCCTTTGAAAGACCGTTTTTGGGAGATCTGGCCACTCCCACGTCTTCGCGCTGTGCATTGTGTCTTAGAAGAAGCTCCGCAATGTTGGTCGCACCCTCGGAGACCGCAATGCTCGGAGCCCTCAATGCTCGGAGCCCTTGCCAACGCATATTCACTATTTTTCCAGCTTACCAGGAGGCATTTCACCGCTTCTGCATATCCATTTCTAACCGCACTACACAAGGGGGGAGGACTATCACCACTCGTGACGCCCTTCTCGGTAAGAAGGGATAAAATATCAGTGTGGCATGACTCAGAAGCGTAGAAAGCATCTTGCCCAGCTGTCCCTGTGTCCACGCCGTTGTTAAGAAGGCAAGCCAATATTTTGACGTAAACCCAACGAGCTTTCACCCTGAAAGCCCAGTTTTCGTCTCAATACTGTGAGAGGTCCTCTGCAGTAGCGTTGAAACTATTTCTAGACCTCTAGATTTTGCTACAACAACAAGATATGGAGACTTTTCTTCTCCACCAGGCAGTATTTTCGCGTTGGTGTTCAAGAGAGGCTCTACCAAGCCATGCTTTTTGTTTTTTATAGCCCATGACATCGGTGTCTTCTGCAATAGTCAGTGTTTGTCAATGCCGGGATAGTTCAAGGAGTATAGTTAAGAGACGTTATCGAGAAGTTTGTAGTCGCAGGCAATCTTGACCAACGGCTTAGAATGTTAATAACCCGTCACTTGAAGAAGGGCGATACTTCCGCGTTTTCAACTAAAAAAGATTTCAAGAGTCCAATTAAAGGCTGTTCTTTCCGGAAATTCTCACCCCAGGTACAAATGTGATCGATCAAGTTTCGGGCCGAATACTTCATTATTGTAGTCATAATCGCAGAAACTAAATCGTCTCCAGAAGGGTCGAGATGATGGAATTTTGATAAAAGGTACCGAATAAGGGCAGAGACAATTGCGGCGTTCCCTTTTTGCCGGCGGAGAGCATGTTCATCGTGTGCCCACAGTCTCCAGAAATTCGCGAACAGAGAGATTGACAAATTGCAACGTGCTGATATCTTCGGTAACCAGGATTTGGCAATATTCTATGATGGCTTCTTCTGAGACCGTCAAACTTCCATCAGGGAGAGTGAAGCACGCCGGCTCAGCAAAGCCCGTAGCCTATTTCCATTTAACACCATACATGAGCCATTGAAAAGTGATATCGCAATGCGTTATGCATGCTCCTCTGAGTCTTGAATGTCTCTAAAGATAGCCAGGCATAACTCCTCTAGAGTACGTGGAAGGTGGCCTAGCTTTGCCTTAGTGTCGTCGATGTAACAACGATGTTTTTGAGAGATATTAGTGCTTGCATTTGTTAAATAACCCATTAGAACCTGTCCTTTTCAGCATCCTCAACATATGTGCATGAGTGACCTGCATTCCATCTGCACCAGAAAGCAGATCTGTTTATAATTTTTCCCGCAGTTCGGGCCACAATTTCTTTTTCCACATTTTGGCTTTTTCGATCTTTGAATTGCTGTAAGTTGTTAGCACGCGAGAGCAACCTGCTATCAATGCAAAAGTGATTCGTATATGAAGTTGGAAATATCGTCTCGATTGTCCTCAGCTTTGATATAGATGTTAGGTATATGTTCCATATTCATCACTATATCCATGCTATTCCTACTGGTGATGAAAACTTTGACGAGGCTGTCAGACTGTATAATGATATGTTGAAAACTATCGACCAATCCTTGCCGTTCTGCAGTATCGACTTCATCTAGTCCATCTTTGACATCAATGGCAGAGTCGTATGCATTAGTAACCTCAACAAGAGCGTCGCGGCTTTGATGGCTTGCCCACAGATGGTCTTGGTAGCCTCCAAATCCCTCGATTGAAGTCTCGTATCGCTGGCGGATTGGATCAGGCATTGCTGCCCAATGAGTGACGCATGCTAGTTGCCGAACCAGGGATGCAAGTATTACATCGCACTGCGCACGTTGTGGTTTTGCTCGATTTCACATGCAATAGAAATACACAACCTTCTCTCTTTGGCGGAGTTCATCAACGACCACAGACGCTAACTTTGTTTTGTCCAGAACCTAGGATACCGTACAATCAGAGAATAGAGGGTGTACTCGAGCTGAGCCACTCCAGAAAAGCTTTACTTTGAAGTAGCCACTGTCCAGATCCAGCCAGCCGATCCTTTGTGACGCCTTGGTGATGGAGGGCGTAGAGCATCCTTGATATAGCTTGAACAATCTTCCACCTCTGATCCTTTTCCAGATTATCTTCCAGAGTGGTCATGAAGTTCCTTGTGCCGGTGATGGGTTGTTGGAGGGAATCAAAAACTTTTCTGAGCTCATTAATCTCTCTGATATGCTCTGAATCCCTCTTTTCTGCTCCGGCGAGACTTCAAGGCCTGTCGATCTCCCGTCCCGTTTCCAGTATCTTTTGAAGCAGCTGCTCAAATGAACCCAAATCGATGACACCGTGGTCCACCAAGCGACCTAAACTAGATTTCTGGAAATACCGGATGATGCGAGCCAAGTAGCATAAAATAATGAGTGTAGCGCATGCCCAATTCTCTTTGGAGCTGCACAGTAAGTGAAATATGTCTACAGATCCATCTTTTAGAGCGTTCACGTGAAGAAATGCCAGCAAGTGAACACATACAGTTGATAATAGAGCCTTTCGATGACCTCACACGTGACTATCACATTACCCATTCTCTCAATCGATGCTAAAATATTCCCAAATGTGCACACTTCATTGACTGTGGCTTGCAAAAAGAACTATATGGCCTCTCAAGGCAAGACTGCATATCCTGGATCATATTGCATCGCAATATTCCCGGCAGCCTGCCAGTAGTCAGATAAATTTTCCAGTGTGGTAGCGGAAGGGAGAAATCAGAAAATAATTACTATGAATTTTTGAACCTAGACAAATAACTTCTCCAACATATCTCTTAATATTATCAGTCTACCTCTTGAACTCCCATCATTTTCTCGATGCACTCCTCCCGGCGAGAGTCCACAGCACCAAAGGACATTTTCGCAGGACTTGTTTCTGATCAGTGTTTCGCAATTCCGCTAGGTCGAATGCCCCCAGTCCTCTTTGCAGAGTGATTCTAGCGCTTCCTTCCGCAGATCGTTAGTGAAACCTTTGGTGGCCATTGATCTAGACAACTCTCATCTCAGCCTTGTCGTTTGGAGCCTTTGGTGTGGAACTATGATGCTTAAATGAACAGGAAAGTGGCAGTACTTAATGGTATACAGCATTTGCTGCAGCTATTACTCATCCACTCTCCTATCAGCACTCATGGTTTGCACCGCTTTCCTGTGACATGACGTTCTCGAGCATCCCCCAATCACCTGCATGATTTCTGCCGCCATCTGGAAGCCGCATCGAGGGTGCATGTACTGGATTTACGCATAATGCCTGGCTCCATGTAATTAGATTTTTGCCGTGTAGACGGTACCCGATTGTGCTGGAGGAATATATAAAGGACTCAGGTAGAGTTCAATGTACCGTTTGACACTAAAACCTCTTTTAGTCTAGCGCACACTGCATTCCTGAATTCCCCACCACAGCTCCGACCACCTCATCTTCACCAACCCAACGACATATGGTCCCTCCTCAAAGACGATAAAGCTCGCTAGGTCTGTTTTAACCGCTCAAGCCCCCGATTACACTCCTTTCTAAAGTTACACACTGGCTTCGTACCTCACCCAGCCCTCGGACATCGAACGGCTGGAATTACCTAGATGACTCTTAGTCACATTTGTAGAAATCCTTTATTTGCATATCCTTCTACCCATATGCTTGCCATTGGTTTACGTACATTCCATTCAGGAGTTTACTACCTCTTCTCCTGTACCAACATACATCCAGATCTCTCGACAGCTGCTCCAACCTTGTCTAACGCAAACAATTTTATGGCAATTGACTAATATGGTAATTATATCCCGCTAACCCTTAAGACCAGCCTTCTGAGATGAGCTCTAACTGTTTCCGCTACTCGTCCTACAAACATACACAATAAAGAAGAATCGAACGCCCAAGGACCAAATACGGGCCCATGGCTTATAGGATACTCTAGACTCGTTATCCTACCTTGTCACGGATACACACAGATTCGGAGTCCTCAAATAGGTAAGTTAATATATATTTGGAGTGCTTCACTGTAATTCACCCATATTCTACGGAACCGGACACGGACCTGAAGCCAATCACGCTAAGCGCTGGCATAGGATGATATTCCTGCATGCCACCATGTAAGAAATCGTTCCTACACTCAACGATCACGGTCAAAGGTCGATTACAGTTTTGAGCATTGAGCGCGGAGCTAATTGAGTTTTGAAGAGGAACCACAGGGGATTTGGTGGAAATATGTCTGGCCATGATATGAATTTGTGTGGTGGGCATGTCTTAGAATAAAAAGGAAGTTGTGCATTCACATCTTCTATCCTCTGATTGTCCTAACCTATCTCGTCTCACCGCTACACCAACCCAAAAATCCCGTCGTACCTGACGACGCTACGTCACTATCACATCCTCACCCATCTCTCCCTGAGATGGGAAATCAAAACACCAGATATTAGCCCTTCCATGTCTGTCTAGATATGAAAAGTATTCCCGTTTAGATCTTAGGGAACTTGAGCAGGGGTGAAAGTTGAATTTCGATCCACTTCCGAGGCGGAGACTAGAGGTTCTCGTCCAAGGCTTTTTCGTCTTCTATCATCGAAAGAGACGTTTGGTCTGTGTTGCGGTACCTTAATGTCGTAGTCGCAAGCAAGTTGCATAGCAGTCCGGTCCTGTCCGCCGGATGGAGTAGCATCCACACCCTCTTATATTGTAACCGAGCAGCGCGATCAACTACTCAAACACTCGTCCTAACACTCATCCTAACACTCGTTGTTTCTTGTCCTCGTACTACTTTACGAAGTTCATCTCATCTGTTATTTATGTAGAATAGTTTTCCGCTCGTTCAATCGATTATCAAGTTGCTCATCGACTTCGTATATCTAAAGGTCGCTCGCTCAGTATCACAGCGGCATACTCATGAAACGCAGCAAGAAGGGGGAACATATTTAGATCTTTATCTTAGATGCTTTGTGGCATATTCTTCTTAAAGCCTGATAATTCCACAAGGGATGCATTTCTCCGTTGCCTGATAAAGCGCAATCCTGCTCACCTCGAAGTATTGACCCCGAATACCGCACCCAAAGCCGCCCCCCCTTCATATCGGATATCGGCATGCTTTCCATGATAACTCAACTTTCTACTAACCCTATCTCTCCAGTTGCCATATTCCAAGCCAGCTACAGGACTTCCAAATTTCCCTCCGAAACAGCAATCATCCGCTCTTTAAATAGGCCTTCAAGGGAAAACTATTGCATCGCAAAAGATCCTTAACAACAACCTTTTCGATCACCCCTCACCACACTACACAATAGCCCGGCGCCTACATCCCAATTCCCGCCCCATTCGACCCGAGCATGAACCTAACGCAGTGCCTAGATCCAAAACTTATTTTCCACTCTGGCAATATCAATATTGCACTGATATAGATGCGCCACAATCGCCCAGTACCCCAGGTATCAAACACGCTCCGATCTCGATGTTAGGTCGCCACGCTCGGTGCTAGTTTCTCTCATATCACGAAACCAAGCCCAAGATCTCCAGCTTCGACATCATCGTGAAGGGGCTCATACGTATAATCCTCTGTGTTCGCTTGCAATATTTTCCTGCATTTTGCTCATAGAAAGCATTTTTCCTCGATTGGATTACATAGATGGGCGACCGTCTTCCCATACGATCGGTAAGTGGCGGAAGGAGTTCGGCCATTGCATGTTGGTCAAAAGGCACGTCGGTCTTATACGAAAGAAAGCTACCACTTGTCACACTATTTACCTTCCATTACGCAGTGTATCATCGTAATTACCCGTGACTTTCAGTGACCACAAAACCGTTCTACTAAACAGGAGTCCATCAAACATACATTCACGTAAACCGATCTCCTCACGATCCTTCTGTACATCTAGAAAACGAATATTTATTTGAATCGAAGAGGCAGAGATAATCTCCAGGCTGCTATTCACTCATGCCGCAAATTCCATTCTTTCCCCAGATACCTTCCACAGACCCTTTACCCTTTTCCTTTATCCCATCTCAAAGAGTCTAATACTCTACAATCTTAGCCCTCTTCCCGACCTCTTCCGGCAATTCTTCCTTCTTGACGATCCCCAATTTGATTGCATCGCCCCAAACAAACATCGCTCTCTCCTGCGCATATCCCAAATAATCAAACTCCTCATCCTCCTTCTGCTCTGCCTCTCCTTCTCCCTCTCCCTCCTCTTCCTCCCTAACCTCACCATCGCCAGCCCCATCCTCTTCCCCACTAGCATTCTCTTTCTCAGCCTCGTCCATCATCTTCTTCGTCGCACTCTCCAGCACCTCTCCCTGCTTATTCATCTCCTTCTCTTTCTTCTCGTTATCAAATTCCGGCAGCCCAGGGATATTAGCCTGTACAATCCCCCACGCAACCCACTGCGCCGAATTAGCCAACCGCCAAAGCCTCGTCTCAGCCATCAATCTCTTAGTCTCTTGTTCTATCTGCTGTTCCGCCTGGGCTTCCTGCTCCTGATAGGAATACCTTTCCCCAGGGGGAGCCCGAGAATCCAGCATGAATGCCGAGATAGAAGAGGTGGGCGTCACGGTGGCTGCGAGGGCGGTGGTGCTGCCAGACGTGGGGAGCGAGCCGAGACTTGGGGTGGGTGGGTTGGACGCGGAGCCACCGGAAGCTTTGAAGGTCGGTTGGTGCATCAGATAGGCGCTGATGAAGCGGTGCTGTTCCTCTGGTGTTGGGTAGTAGGCTGTATTACAGATATATGGTGCGGTTGGGTCGTGGTAATTGTAGCACCATTCAGTCTACGATGTTCAAGTTAGCACGCAACTTCTTGCGGTGAACCGTGGATTATCTGAGACTTGTATGGCTGCCTAGCACCTGACAGCTGGGGAGGTTAAGAAACGGGAGTCCTACAAAGTGGTTTGCGAACTCGAGCCCAGGGAGATTTGGGTTCGCATACTCGAAGTCGATAACTACAAGCTGTTTGTGCTCGTTTGCGGGCAGTAACAAAGGTGACTCCCCTGCGGGCATGAGCCGGAGAATATTCCCATACTGAGTCTGTGGAACGATCACATCAGCCCGCCGGTATCCACACGGTGTTTGTGAAAGGTACTCACATCGTTATGGGCAAACACTAGTCGCTCATTTACCCTCTGAATACCCCCATATTGTACCTCAAGCCATGTCCTGTACTTCTCGACCATCCGCCTAAACACCGACCATTCGACACCACAAATTAATCCACGCTGCTTCCATGCGTCGACCGGGGACCGCACAGGACCACCCTTGCCGTCTAGAATCTGTTGGTCAAGCCAGGTAACTATCTGCTCACAGCGATTGACCCACTTGTCCCAGTTGAGCCAGACGAATGGCCCCGCCTCTCGTTCTTTTTGCAGAAGATCAATGCCTTCGTGTAGCTCTCGCATACGCTTAGCGATCTGCTTCGAAGTGTCTGGGGTTCGTAGATCATTCGGAGTCAAGGTTTTGGCGTGGAAGAATTCTTCGAAACGTCCGTTGGTGAATGTCCCGAGTAACCGTGGTCCAATGCGCTTGCGAGCTAGCCTTCGAAGATTTTGAAGTTCCGCTTCTCGATCGATGAGATGCTCAACCTGGGGCCCATAGATGCGGAGTAGTAACTTCCTGACGAATGTCAGTTAGAACCAGGTACTTTTCGCAATATGCAAAGACTTACGGAGGCGGATTCTTGGGAGCAGGCAAGGCACTCCCATTCTCTCCCCTCTGTGAAGGCAGATGTTTTGGCGGAGAGACTACGTAGACAGCATTCGTTAATGCTCCACTTAGCCGCTCTACATCAATTTCACGGCTTTGGTCCAATGGCACTCGGCGCCAGCCCTTCAGTTTCAGGGTGTGCGTAAGCCGGACGATCTCATATTTGAAAGTACTCCACGCTTCTTTTTCCTTCGTGGCACTCTTTCCCGTTTTACCTTCATTGGACTCTGGACCCCCTCCACCGTAGGCTATGGTCTTGGAATTGTCCAGCACAGCTTCACACCTGGGAACGAGTTGATCAACACTGTCAAAGTAGTCAGTATCTGAGGAGACAGTCGAGTGACGTTTCATGATGGCAGATGATTTATGGCCATGTGAAGTCCTTCGTTTTCGAGGGGACCCGTCAGCGGATTTGAGGGATAGTGTTCTCTCAAGAATGTTCGCTAAGTGTTCGAGAGCAACGGAGCCTCCAGAAGACTCAGAAGGGCTCCTTTCACGGGTAGAGCGAGGCTCTCCAGCGTCATCAATCACCGAGTGCTCTTTTACTTGGGTGTCCTTTGATATCTTTTTGGTGGTCGCCTTTCGCTTCGCCTTTCGGGCTACCCGTCTAGCCTTCTCCTGTTTAATCCAAGCGGTGACCTGTTTGATAAGACTGTCATGGGCATGCCGGCTTGGTGGAGAGGTGTTTGAGAGGTCCGAGTCTTCAGTTATCATTGAAGACAGTGATGGATTCGCTACGATGCTTTGCCTCCTTGCCGATCCTAAGCGCTCAATTGACGGTCTCCCCGAGAGCCTTTTGCGGCTCACACTCGCACGGAACTGCTTTGCGGCCTTCTCAAGGTCAAATGAGTCACTCTGGTCAAGCTCCCTGTGCTTTCCCTTCAACAACGGCGATATGCTCTCAGGTTCTTGGGCAATGGAGACGACTGTTAGACTGAATAAGCATATGTTTCAAGGCTAGCATGCGCAATCTCCCTAGACTATGGATCTTGGTGGACAGATGCTTGGCCATCGTTCTTGAAGGAGTGGCAAACAGTTCAATGCGATGCATGGAACCGCGTAACGCATTCGCTGAATAGTGAACAAGCTCACCGACATCCTTGGAGGGGAGGTGTATGGAGAAAAAAGCCAAGAACATGCAAACATACGGTCAAAGAAAGAGAAGGTGTTGCGCCCAGACTTCGGCCTGTGTTTAGAGAATACAGCTAAAAGACGAGACGAAACACTTGGAAAGGCAAAGTGCCACGGAGAATCTAAGAGCAGGAACAGAAAATCAAATAGGAAGAGAAGAACGAACCCTTTGTGGCGGCGGCCCGCGGCGACGCATTTCCTTCCATGGTGTTACTGCGAGAGAGTTGGGGAGACAAGCTTTGGCCTGCAGCGTCATGGTTCTGTGGCTGTCCACTCATAGAGGTCATGGTGGTCACCGAACGCAGTGTCGGTCGAGAATGATCTAGAGAGGGTAATCTGGGTTTGGTCTGGGTACAGAGCACAAGCAGAGCGATTTTTGAAGTGATTTCTGTCGACCCACGTTTTTAGTGTGTGGCTAGGAAAAGTTGGTGGTTTTCTGATGCACCACGGTGGTGCTATCGATAACGGTTGGGCCAGACCGGATACGCTGCCGGGATGGTATAAAAAGTTGGACGCGGGAGGCACCAGGTTGATGCACGCCCAGAAATGTAGGCGGATGCAGGTCGATGTGTTGCAAACAGAGTGGGAAGAGACGGAAGAAATAGACTTCGACGCAGTGACTGGGACGAAACACGTGAGGTGAAGGCGAGCGCGGCTGGACAAGTGGCGCCTACTGAAATCGTCATTATCTTGCCCTTGCCTTCCTTGGCACAGGCATTACCCACCGTTTTCATGCCACGTGAAACCATCCGATAAACGACAGGAAACTGTGAACAACCACCAAGTGAAATAAAGTTCCAAAGTTTTTGTTAGGTGAAAGGTAAGAAAGTGTTTAAACTACATCCGCATGGCATGATTAGAACCACAAACCTGCAGATAGTAATCGATCGGGATTATTGATTTGACAGTTGTCCTAATGCAGCGCATATATGCCTCGATGGCTGGTATTCTAAAGCACAAATTCGCCGTCCAACCTTAGACTCCACGCGCCTCGCTCCAATACAAAATGCCTCAGAGCCTTACCGAGCCTGAACTCCTCAGAGGATATTTTTACAAGGTGTCATGCCTTCTTGTTGATGAAATCTATTGCGCCCATTCCACCGTCTCAAGAGCCAACATGACAAGGATGAGAGTTGACGGTAGGATCCAGATGACGTAGCTCTGAAAGAGCAATTTGGACATCGCGCCCATGTAGACGTTGTTGATCTGGCAGATCTGGGCGAGCTGCAGTGCGCTGGGAGCCCCCGTAAGAAGGAAACAAACAATGACAAAAATGGGATCATCTAGAATGCTGACTGGGACATATTTCGCAACTATCGCGAGAAGCGGTGTCATGATTATAGTCGGGAGAAGCATGCGGCTAATGAGCGATGCAATGACCAGCCTTTTCTCTACGGCAGGGTCCTCCATCGAGTGGGGATCCTCCTTTGGCAATGTATTTCGAGCTAGATTGGCACCCAACACAACCAGGATAAGTGGAACCGCCACGCTTCCACTTTGAGCGATAGCTCGAGTTGCCGAGTTGCTAAGAAAGGTTCCTGGGTCGAAGAACAGATGCTGCAGAGGAGGGATCGAGGCTACGATGATTGCGGCCAGCATAGCCCACAGAGGAGGGTTCATAAACTCCCAACATCCGTGCAGGAATCGCATCGTGAGTGAAAACACGGTTGCAAGCATGCTCTGCATCCACTTAGGGAGGGCGAAGAATGCGCGTCGTGAGGTCTGGGCGATAGCGTTGGAGACAAACTGCGTGAAGCGTTTGATCGCCCGGTTCAATCGAATCCACCAACCCCTAGGACCTTTTGGGATTGTATCTACCTTGGATGGCACAATATGACCATTCGCGATGTGGACACTGGCCCCATTCATGCTTGCTGGTCTCTTAATAACGCCACTTCCATTTGTGGGGGTGGCGAACACTTCAGGCGAGGAAAGCACATTCTCGCGTTGCGTAATTGAATCGGCGTCGCTTGCGCTGGATGAGGAAGTAGAGGTGGCGTAATTTCGACGATATTCTGGTGTGATGCTTCCCGACTCGTAATCCGAGTACGAATCATAGGGCGCATTGAGGAGATGCTCCGTCTCCTCATCACTGTATTCGCCATGCTCTAGGCCGTCGTTCCTTCCGGCATCCTCATCTCTATATGTATTTGCAGGAGCCAAAAGGACGTTAAAACCCCATGTCCACCGTACCAGTTGTCCAAGCTGTTGGAAGATTAAAAGGTATAGGATTCCGCGGGCGGCGACTTCGTTGTCGTTGTCTCCTGGTATGCGATCCCAGTGCAAGCCTGATAACGTATTCGAAAGGGAAATGACGAGAGAGATCGGTAGCGAGTTAGAGTTACCGAAGACCTGCGTGAGTTAGCTGAGGTACTTCATATTTCGGGGGATATAGGAAACCCACGGCCATTGCCACAACGAAATTCCTGGCTCTCTTCTTGAACTTGCATATCCGGGAGATGGCTATCGCGGAGACGTATGATACGATCAATTGGACAATGAATATGAAAGGGATGACACCGAGTTCGACGAGCTTCTCAGCGGTCAGCTGGGAGGCCAGCTTGGTGAAAACTAAATAGAAATATTATTAGCCATAAGGGATTGAGAGTACAGACTGTTCTTGCGTACTCAGGCAGGGCGTGAATAGTTGGGTATTGAGGTTTGCGACGAACTTCTGGGACTCGGCATCGAACATGCCCATCCTCGCCACGATATAGCCCGGCAAACTCACACATACGACCTCGAGCACAGCTTCGAAAACGAGTAGTGTAAGATTGGCAAAGTCCGGGTGCTGGCTATGGGGCAGAATCTTCTTATTGGAGGCATCCATGAGACCATTGTTATAAGGGTCCAAAGCCATGGAAACGAAGGCAGAGGGCGCACTCGTTTGGAGATTTCGCAGTCGCAACGACTCGAGGCCGGAGAAGAAGGGCATTTTGAACGTTTTCTCGTCGAACCGGACGTTGTCTCCTTCTAGATGTGGTGCGAATGGCTTGAAGCGTGAAGTGTCTGGTCTTGGCTTTGGTGTTACGGAGTTTCGCCGTCACAGTGAATAATGAGCCAAAGGTACTGAAGGAAAGGCTAGGAGAGAGGGAGAATCAAAACGGGGGGTAGGGCGCGGGGGGCACCATCTTGTACGGAATTGAGCTAGATACCAGAAGCAAAGCAGGTCGAGCAACAGCGTGGAGGAAGGATGCAGGAAGGTTCTGAATGGCTGAGCCAAGAGGACAACGCAATCGCAAGTCTCGATTGTTGAACGACCTGCTTTTGGGAGTGCGCTAAAACGCGCTGCCCGACACAGCCAAACATTTAACACACAGAGCTACAGTATGAGGCCGCGTTTGGGCCCTGGGCGCGCGCCACATCTGGCCAAACTTATACGGACTCTCTGGCGGGTTTGGTGTGGCTATCGAGTTAACGGCATGGCAACCAGCCCGTTAACGATGTCGCGACAAACCTTCTGGCTTGCTTGACCTTGGAAACCTGCAAGCTCTTGATGCCAACTCTGCCTGCACCCCCTCCTCAACCCAATTTCAACCTCCTCCCATTATCATTACTGCATTTCCTCCGCCTCCGGTTTACATCTGCCTGTTTGTGCAACCCACTGTTTCTCCCGCCGGATTGAGCGTTGCGTTTGTCAAAGGACGGACCGAGACACTCACCTAGTGTTCCGCCACAGGCTCGTTTCTTGGCACGTCCCTCAGCCCTCAATTACCCTCCACCACTGCCATTGTCATGGCCGTTTAGACTCTGCTTCTCACAGTATTCTTCGTTCCCCTGTGGCCTTAACTGTCTTCTCTTGCCCTCAGACTTCTCTCCCTTTCACACCCTCCGCCATGATACCGGTCGACTGCGCAGCACAACTTATACCATCCTAATTTCACGATCTACACGAAAACGTACGTCACAAGGCTGCACCTTGCCCGTTGATGCGCACAGCCACGACCTCCTCCACGATTCTCGACCCCAGGCCTCTGGGGAGATAGGAGCACCATCAACGAACCCAGCTTCGCCGTACTCTTTCCTTTTTTGCCTCCCGCCTGCCACTCGTTGACTTTGTTCCACCTGACCCCGCCAAAAGTTGAGCAAAAGCACCCCTACAGCATGGCATCTACCCCAGAAAACGAATTCGACTCCGACACCCCTCTCGAATCTCCCTCCTCTCCTCCAATCTCGCCTGCTCCCAACGCCAATGCCTCCCCTGCCCCTTCCCTCGACTCCCCCCGCCCCGCCATTCGCTCCATGTCAACTTCTGCACCGAACCCCATGACGACGTCTTCCACGCCCTTGGGCGTCGTCAATGCGGCCAGGAAACCAAGAGCACAAGCACCGACGATATCGAGTCGAGGAAGCGGGCTCAATGTCTCACAGGACATACTAGCAAGAATCCAAGCAGTGCATCTCGGCCGGCAAAACCCACCCCCGCGTGGAGCTCCGGGACGGCAGCCAGGCATTTCCCCAACCACAGATAGGCCAATTGCTGGCCGACAGGGTCCGGTGCCTCCTGGCGGACCGTTGATGGCTGGTCCAGGTGGCATTCCCTCCAATTTTCGCCTTCCTCCTGGCGCAAAACCGAGTATGACAAACATTCAATCAGCACCCGCTGTGCCGGGCCTCCGGCTTGGTGGAGGACAAAAACCATCTCTGGCAGAGAAGCGGGGTCTCAAACTGCCTGGTGGTTTGCCTGGTGCGACACCAAGCAACAGTCCCGCGCCGCCTGCTGGCAGGAAGAAGCCGGGTTTGACACTTTCACAGATGAACGGAGATAAGCCTGCGGCCCAGAACGAAGCTCCGGAACAGGAGACTATGATAAGCAAATATGCAGAGTATCTAGATGCTAAGACAGGTAGCTTGCGCTTCAAAGGGAAAGCAGTCCTGAACTCGGAAGGAGTGAGATTCGCAAGCGGTACAACTTTCAATATATCCCTGGAGGAAGTCGACACGCTGGATGAGCTTGGGAAGGGCAACTACGGCACAGTGTACAAAGTCAAGCATAGCAGGCCACGGATAAGAAGGCCCGGTCAAGGATTAGCAGGAAACAAGGCCGCCCCAGGCTCACCGACACGAAAGTCCGCCGAAGGAGATGAATCAAGCTCGACAGCCGGAAAATCAGCTGCCGGAACTGGAGTTGTCATGGCCATGAAAGAAATCCGACTCGAGCTCGATGACGCCAAGTTTGCAGCGATTATCATGGAGCTTGACATCCTTCATCGGTGCATATCCCCCTATATTATAGACTTCTACGGGGCATTTTTCCAAGAAGGAGCCGTGTACATTTGCATGGAGTTCATGGACGGTGGCTCGATAGATAAGCTATACGGTGATGGCATTCCGGAGACCGTTCTGCGCAAGATTACTTTGGCTACGACGATGGGTCTAAAGTCACTGAAGGATGAACACAACATCATTCACCGAGATGTAAAACCCACAAATATTCTGATAAACACGCGAGGACAGGTCAAGATCTGCGATTTTGGTGTCAGTGGTAACCTGGTTGCAAGTATTGCCAAGACGAATATTGGATGTCAGAGCTACATGGCCCCAGAGCGGATTTCGTCAGGTGGAATTGCTCAGGCAGGCGCAAATCCAGGAGGGGGGACGTACAGCGTGCAGAGTGACATCTGGAGTTTGGGGCTCACCATCATCGAGTGTGCCATGGGACGGTATCCCTACCCACCAGAAACTTACAACAACATCTTCAGCCAGCTCAGCGTAAGCGTATTCTTGAATATATATACCATATATAATAACCAGGTGATAGGCTATCGTAGACGGTGAACCTCCAGACCTACCCGAAGAAGGTTTTTCCGAAGCCGCACGGAACTTTGTTCGTGGTTGTTTGAACAAGATTCCAAACCTCCGCCCAACATACGCCATGCTTCTCCAACACGCCTGGCTCGCCCCTCTTGTCAAGCCCGCAACGATCACAGAAGAGGATGAAGAAGAGGCAGAAGCAAATGACTCATCAGCATCACCTCGTTCGGCTGGTTCTAAGGGACCGCCGGAGTCCGCAGAAGTTGTTGCCGACAAGGAAGTTGCAGGTTGGGTGAAGGACGCCCTAGAGAAGAAAAAGAACGGCAGGCTTGGAAAGGGTGCTCAGAGACCAGCACTTCACGCCGCCCCACTGGATGCCGTGTCCAGTCCTTCACACAACGGTGTGAACGACCTGAACTCACCCCCCTTCCCGGCTGACGCAACCGCTGAGAGCACTTGAACGTTCACAAACTCGGTCTATGGTGACCATTGTAGATGACGGCTCACTGCGTATCAAGACAACCGTATCACCGAGTCTTCAATACACTAGAGCCACCAGCGTATCATCACAACTCATCTCTCCTTGGTCCTTCCTTTGGTGGCCTCGTCGATTTCCTCGTTCCTGGAAATGCCACCCTAGGATATTCCGTCCCTCTTCCATTGAGAAGCATATTGACGAGGCCCTGTACACAACTGGACCCTGGCTTGGCTTCCATCTCCTTTATTTCTTGTGGGGATTGAGACCGGGTCGCTCATTGTTACGTATCACTGTGATGTAGCCTGTTAAGGTCTCAGGGCACGGCTAAGCACAGATGGAGTTTGGCTGGTGAATTGCGATTACCGCACTGAGTGTTGGTGTTAGGAATACGTTGGTACATACCCGTGAACGGAATATTTACTGAAGTATATGGTCTTCGTCAATTATAGATGCATGTGAAAGTGGTGTCCCTCACTAATTTGCGCGGCCTGAGCTGCGAATCATTGGCGCGTTTACACGTGACGCCAAGAACTCCATTTCCGCCTACCGAATATGTGTCCTTGAAGATTATTGAACACCTCCCACTTCTTCTCTTTGACCCCCCAAGCCATGCCATAACTTTAAGACACAACCTCACCCTCCCTGCTCCATTCGCCGCACCTCCGACTAGACATTTTCCCTTTTTGTCGCTCTTTAAAAATCTCAACCTATTTCAGTTCCCTTTAAGGGACACATCTTCACTATGTCCGGCACCGATTACAATTATGACGAGCAGGTACGATTGCCAGCCTACTTACTCTCTGGACAAGTCTAACATGCTCTAGGGACAATTTTTCCCATACTTCATCCTCACCGTCACCAGTCTTGTCACCATTCCTGTAACATACTCTTTCCTCAAACCAAGCAAAGGTGCACCCCTTCGCCTTCTACCTCTGCGGACAAATTATTCCTGACGTTATTTAGAACTCGAGAACACGGCGACCCGAATAGAATCGGACTTCAAACCAGAGCATGCCGATCTCATAGAAGGCCAACGCAAGAAGCAGAAGCGGCGAGAGCGGAGGTTAAAGCGACTTCTGTTCAGTATCGCAGGATGGTTAATAATTGCTTGGATGGCATACTTGATGGTTGTCACAGCGCAAACGGTACCCAAAATTTGGGATCCGTATGAGGTTTTGGGAGTTTCTCGGGTATGTGTGCCAGCACTTGGCGTTTCGAGCTGCTACTAACAGGGAACAGTCCGCCAGCGACAAACAAATAACGCGTCATTATCGCAAACTCTCCCTCGAATTGCACCCAGACAAGGCTGTCGAAGACCCTTCGAAGAACATCACGAAAGAAATGATCAACGATCATTGGGTAGAGGTCACAAAAGCATACAAGGCGCTCACGGATGAAGAGATCCGGAACAACTACTTGCAATATGGCCATCCAGATGGAAAGCAGAGCTTCAGTATTGGAATTGCGTTGCCGAAATGGATTGTTACCGAGGGTCACGGCAAATATGTTCTGCTCATGTACGCTCTTGCGCTCGGTGTCGTCTTGCCATGGATGGTCGGTCGATGGTGGTATGGAACGCAGCGGGTCACAAAGGACAAAGTCTTGGTTGCCAGCGCTGGGAAGCTGTTTCGCGAATACGACAATGACCATGGCGACAGCGGCGTTGTGGGCGTACTGAGCAGCGGGGAAGAATTCGATGAGGTTCTGAAGGGCAAAGCCGACGTTGGCCTGTCAAAGCTGGAGCAAAAGGTTCTTGCAGACGGATCACCTACGCCGATCAATGGCGCACTGACAAAAAAGGACCGCCAAAAGCTGGAGGATATGGACGATAGCGCTCGACGAAAAATCCTGACCTTGCTCTGGGCATACCTAGGTCGCATAGAGCTCGAAGATCAGGCTTTGAATGATGGTAAGTCGACGAAGCGAAAAGCATGGCTGGAGAATATGATCTAATGGTAAGCAGAGAAATTCGAGGTCGCTCCTATCGCTCTTCAATTGAACGAAGCCTACACTTCGATTGCACTAGCATATGGAAACACAAAAGCTGTCCTCTCAGCCTACCACACGTCACAGAACCTCATCCAAGCACTAAGACCTGGTGCGTCCCCACTAGAACAACTTCCCTATTTCACCCCTGCGGTTGCCAGCGCTGCCGAAGCGGAGAAGTCAAGAACCCACCTATCCATCCAAGAATTTATGCGCATCCCCGCCGATCAGCGCAGGGCACGCGTTGTAACACCTGGCTTGCTCAGCGAAACTCGGTATAAGAATGCCATGGCAATCGCATCACAGCTCCCGGTCTTGCATGTGGAAAAGGCCTTCTTCAAGGTTGTTGGAGAGCGTTTCGTTACTCCGAGCAGCTTAGTCCAATTCGTGCTCAAGTCTCGATTCATCCCGCCTGGTGTCGTCAATATCCCGCATGTCAAACAAGAGGACTTGCAAGATATTGACCCCGATGAGGGTGATCTGGCAGCCATTACCGGTCGCAAGGACGACAAATCCGGGGAGAAGCCAATCCAACCTCCTCTCGCACATGCCCCGTACTTCGCACGCGACCACTCCCCACGATGGCATGTGTTTCTGGCAGATAGCAAGCAAGGCAAGATCGCTGTTCCCCCCTTCACGTTTTCGACGTTCGACAAGCCAATTCTGGATAAGAATGGCAAGCCTACCTTTAACGTTCAAACGCTGAAGATGCAATTCGGTGCCCCTCCACAGGCTGGGAACTACACGTTCGTCATGCACCTGATCTGTGACAGCTACATCGGTATGGACACCAAGATGGAGGTAACACTCGTGGTAGAGGAGGCGAGCAAGGCAGAGGAGTTGGAGGAGGAGGAAGAAATCAGTGAACCAGACGAGGGTGAGTGCAAATTTAGCAACCTGACCCACTGATGTGAACCCAAAGACTAATTTAATTTAAAATAGACACCCTCGCTGGCCAGATGCGAACGCTCAAGGCAGGCGGCATTCCTGGGTCCTCCAAGCCGAAGAAACGGAAATCGGTTGATGACGATAGTAGCGATGGAAGCGACACCGAAGGCGACGTCGAGTCCGAGAGTGAAACTGATACGGATACTGACACGGATGAGGAGTAGAGGCGTTCCCAAAATTTCAAATCCAAATCACATCAGGGGACCCGTCGATCATCTCGGAAGTCTCCGAATTAGTTACAGTTAGCGTGGTGACGGGTTGACTGTGGTTGGTTGATGATGGCATTTTCAGGCGTTCAGTAAGCGGGCTTTCAGTTATTCCACTTTTCAAGATTCTAGGCAGACGGTGGTAGAGCATGGGGAGTACGTGTACATGAATCGATTCTTGCTCACCATTCGGTCTTGTGCGTTGCAAAACTCGCCTTGGCTCCGTGCTGCAAACTGAAATTAGGAACGAAAGGCCATTTGTCTGAGAAAGTTGCGGTTCCAAAACTTCTTGGTAGCTAGAACATAATGCCACTTTTGATGTGCTGCCCACGATCTTGTGCACTCGAGTCACGATGGGGAAAAATGGTTATGGGAACATAAGGTTCCAATCAAGGGGCATGAACTTAGTGCATAGCGATATAAGGGCTGGTATTGCCCATTGTAGAAGTGCTGGCGTGCAGCGGTCACGTTTCCGGTCGCAGAAGTTGAGCCGTGAGGCGACAAGGGTTTCATGCGTGCCTCAACACCACAGCGGCTATCACCAGCCTCACGGGGCGCACGTCTCACGTCGTCTCTTCATGACAAATTCGCAACACGGATTCCCCGGTTTTATCTGGATTAAGGTTATGAGGGGGTGTGGCGAGCAGATGATCCGCGCACGCCTACGCTTGGCATGCCTGCGGGATGCCTCAATCCGTAGATGCTATCCCACCCTCAGGCACGTTTATTCGCCTATTCGCCTTGGTGCCAGAGGCCTTGGTCTGCTCAGGAAGAATAAGAAATCTTGGCAAGTGTTTTAGCCCTCGATCAAAAGGCTTGGCTGGTACGGGTGTGCGAGAGGCCGGAAGGCATTGCGGGCTGGTTCACGGTGGCGTGTAATGAAGGATGGGGGGAGAACAGGGAGAGTCGTGAAAGCTCGCCGCCAGTGCGGATTCGAATATAAGGTGTTGGATGGGCTGCTCAAGCGAGGATTTTCTTTCACTCACTCACTCACTCCACAAACATTCCTTAGGGTATACCCAACTCCCCTCCTTAACGCCCAGTTAATATCGTTCTTTTCGAAAGACTTTGACAGTCTGCAGGTTTTACCTTCCTTTTGCTTTGATAGCTATTCGTTCTTTCACGTCTGTGACGTTAAGCTTAATACTTTACCTTTCTAATCCCTCTTTTGTATTAACTGGGCTTCATCCCTCCCCACATTCGTCAAAATGGTTCACAAGAACATTGCCCTGCTTGCCCTCGCGACTGGTTTCGCCGGTGAGTCCTTCCCGCAACCCATCACACCGAAGAGGAACAGCAACTGACAGATTGATGCAGCTGCTAAGCCTATTGCTGTCCGCGCCCCGGAGGAGCTCCCGGCGTATCACCGCCGCGGCACCTCGACCCTCCCCGCTAAGCGCAACGGCTTGGACAATGCCTTTGGCAATGTGAACGCCGTCAACGGCAACTTCGGACTAGACTTCGGCAACCAATTCAATGCCTTCCAGAACCAGGAGCAGGTCATCCAGATCCAGGAGCAGAACCTCCAGATTGTCGACAACGGCGTCCAGCAGGCTGTTATCCAGCAAGCTAAGGAAGTCCTGATCGTCGACCAACGGCAGAACAATGGCTTCAACAACCTGTTCCGAAAGAGCTTCATGAGGAACAAGTTCCAAGACCAGGCTACGGTGATGCTCGTTGTTCAGGAGATCCAAGTCGCCATCGATGACGGACGAGGTAATGTCTTCCAGCAGAACGTCTTCGCCCAGTCTGCTGTTGTCGCCAACCGCGGCGCGTCCGCCACCCAGACCATCCAGGGTAAGTGCATACGCATTTCATCATACTTACCTATCTAACAATGTCACAGTCGTCGACAAGCGTCAGCTCGTCGCTACTCAAGTCCTCGGTGGCTTCGGTGGCGGTATCGTTGGTGGACAGGCTTTCGGTGGCCTCCAGAATATTGGTGGTGTGGACGTTGCTGCTCCCACCGGCGTCGCCGACAACGGCTCCGTTCCTGCCACAGCAACCAACGACATCGCTCTCTTCAATGCTCAGCCAACATGGAGCACCGTTGAGGAGGACCCAGCTGCCACTGGTGCTGTTGCCTGGCAAGCTGAGCTTGAGGACCTCCAGAAAGTCGAGAACAACGCCGCCGACAACGAGGCCAACAAGCAAGCCGCCGAGCAGGAGAAGAAGGCTCTCGAGGAGGCCCAGAAGGCTGAGGAGGCTGCCAAGGCCAATGAGGGTGAGCAGGCTCAGGAGGGCGAGCAAGCCCAAGAAGGTGAGCAGGCTCAGCAAGGTGAGCAAGCCAAAGAAGGTGAGCAAGCGCAAGAGGGTGAGAACCAGGAGTCCGCCGATGCTGCTCAGACGCAGGCACCCGAGGGTGGTGTCGCTACTGGCGGCAAGGACTAAACGCTCTCTGCAGCTAGAGCGTTTTGTATGCTTGCTGTGGGGTGCCGGGTAGACGGAGATGTTAGTATACCCTCAATGGCGTTAGATTTTCTCACTTCTCATTCTTCACGTTCATGCTCATGCCTCGTCGGCGTTCGGATTTTGGTTTTTGTGAAGAAGACGGATTGTTCCAGCTCCTGACTGGTTCGGAGATGCAGAAAGAAATGTGAATGTTAAATGGAAATGTCTTGTTGCCATTCTTGGCTTTGTGAGGATGAAATGGAATCGGATAGGAATAGGATTACATCTTGCATTATGAAAAAAAGGAAACTGAATCTGAAATGTCACTGAGAAAATGAGACTCGGAATTTGAAATGTGACCAAAATGAGAGCATGGAGATAGCAGAAGAGATCACAAACCTGGTAAATATCCACAGGCAAGTCGGTGCTTCTTAGCAAGAACATGTGTCGCCGAGCCATCTCCGGAAGCATGATGGAGATCTGAACCGGTGAATTGCCTGAAAGTTGCCTGACTGCGTGAGGTTCATGGGACCGATCCGCGATGTGGAATATGTGGTAAGGAGAAACAAGAGAACATGATAGTATAATGGGCTGAGGTTGAACAGGGTTGTACAGACCGTTCGGACGATATAATCGAGTCTTTGGCGGAGAGCCCGACGATGGTCACATTATGTTGAGGCGGGACTCAACCGTCTTTTGTACTCGCACCAAGATCTATACCATGACACCCACCTTCGGTCAACTATCTTTCCGTGATACAAACACAGCATCATGAAAGGCATGCCTCGGCTTGTTCTAAAAACAAACGTCTTTTGTTGGTGGTTTAGAGACTGCACAGCCTATCGCGATGTTTCTCTTCCGATGTTTTGCAACACGCCTCGTTTCGGAGATCGAGGTAGGTGTTTTGTGATCGGCCCAAGGTGCTTCAAACAGAACGGAAAGCTTCGTGACCGAGAAGTTTAAGCGTGAATATATGGAATTGGTTCTTTCTGGTGGTGCGAAGGTATCATGCATGTAGCACGAAGGGAAGGATAGCTGGCTGGAGTTGAAAGAGAAAAGTGAACAGGAAACACGACCAGTCCAGCATGGAAAAGCGCCGCAGCTTAACAGATATCATGGCCTTAGAGCTAGGAAACAATCCTTAGGCCGTTAGGTGTTCATGTAACTCTGCACGGTGATGTTTATATTGCTGCCATGTCCCGCCGATACCGCTTCGGCTCTGAGCCGACGTAGTGCAACCTGCAATTGGCGATCTTCCTCTTCATGACGCCCTTTCATGATAGTATTCAATAAAGCGTATCCTGGATAAGGACGGGGATTACCGTCTCCACTCTGCAAATGCTGGGTGATGATAGACGTTGCAATCTGGAAAATCCGGGGTGGGCGAATGAGAATTCACAGTGACTGCGACCAGGAGAGCACCAGCAAACGCTCTTGCTCTTCGACGTCTGTTTACCATGCCGACGTCACCCGCACACCCGACTCTCAAGATAAGAACAACAGCAAATCCAACTCCCGTCTTCCTTCTGCAAAATCGATGATCGCAACAAAGAACCACGACTGTTGGAGGGACGAGGAGGAACATTCACCATTTGGAGGTCATCTCGGCCTTGCACCACGGTTCACTAGGTAGCGAGCAGTCCACTCGCGCTATGCCCTTTTTGTTCAAGGGTAAGTCGCTACTCTATGACGGCGCTCCGAGTCTCTTCATTGTTGCTACATTGGGACACAAAAGTCTCACTGTGCCATGTCCCAAGTACCGCTCAACGTGGCTGGTGCCATCGAAAGCAATTTGAGATATCAATACATCTCCTTGATTTCCAGCTAACCATAGCCATGGCTGACCTCTAACAGCATGAGCGTTGCTCTAAAGGTTTTTTTCCAGACTCAACGCAGTCATGAGTATATCATAGTTCTTCCGGCCTTGTAGGCACACTAACCTTTATAAGTGCCGATATCTGATACCTACACTTCTTCTCCTACTCGTGTTCCTTTCCGTCTATCGATTCAGTCTCCATCACCAAATCGCTGCACGGCTGCCAGCCCTTCGCAACCCCAACACGGTTCTTTTCACTCTCGTCAGCCTCAATGCCACCAGAAAGGCAGAGATACGGGCTGTGACGGCTTCAATGCTATATGGAGAAAGAGATTATATCTACGAGCAAGCGCTTCAGTCTCACGGTCGCCACAACGAACTCCACGGCTACGAATTGCACGTCTTGCGACATAGCATCGCGAAAGAATACCGGAACAAATTCTTGTGACTGCAGAAACTCATTGTGCAAGAATTGGAGAAGCAAAATGAAGAGCGAGTGGACTGGATCATTTCCGACTTCCCCATCGCTCATCACGATCCTGAGCTGACAGTTGATCGCGAAGGTACATCGACCCTTCAATAGTTCTCCTCAATCCTCAGATACCTCTACGCATCTTCCTCCTGCTACCCGACAAGGCCTTCGGTTACCTCGTTCTCATAGCAGCAAAACCAAGCAGCAAACTCTCAGCCTCAGCATTCTTCCTCCGCGTCTCAACCACGTCTCTCAAAATCCTCGCAAAAGCCATGTCACTCGCTTTCAAGCCCAGGAGCAATTACCTAGACCTTCATCAACACCTCAACCCTCCAATCCGTCCTCGAAGAACCCGAGTTTCGGAGCATGGCAATCTACCATCCAGCTCACCAGTACAACAACATTGTAACTCTTGAAGGAATCATCCCCGAAGGTGCTCTCCTCGCGCGCTTCCCCACAGACCTTCAAGCCCAGCGCTGGAAACCTATAGACTACCTCCTCATCTCCCTTTCTTCCCACCAAATGAAATTCTCCAGGCCGTTCAATGATACGATATACGCGACTGAGCCTCAGACGTTTCGGACGAAGGTGCTGGAAGCTAAGTCCGTGTTGAACAAAGGGGAAGGAAGAGTCGAAAGGGTCTGCTTCGGACGAATTACGTACTAAGATCAAGGCGCTGAAAGACTAGACCGAATTGTTTGCTTGAGATGAAGCTGGTATGAATCGAGCTCTTACTGAGGTCAAGGAATTGGTGGGGTGCATTCATGCCAAGAAAGGAAGGTATCAAATGGATCATGCGAATGGTGCATTGTAGCATTTGATCGGGTGTTGCTGTAAAGTATTATATTCAATGGCTTTTGTTTCTCTTCATAATAATGAAAACGGGTCGGAGGTTGATGTTAAGCTTTCCTCACCAGCTATCAGACTTCAAATATCTTCTCGGCACCTTAAAATGGCGAGTGCCATTAGCCTCTGTTTGCGGTATAATGCTGCCGTATAGAAGGCTGAGAATATCAATTCTCCTTTGCTACTTTTCGGTGGTCACATACTCAGCTTGGTCTTTCTACCTTGAAATCTTACGTTTCTCTAAAATTCGCCCAGAAGGCATATCTGTGAGGTCGGGATATAGAAAGTTTGTAAATTTACATTGAGGCCCAAGAGTAACTAAAATATATGCTAAAGAAGCAAAGTTAGACGAAGTCGAAAATTTGAAGGCTAGAGTCAGGGAAGTCGGCCGATCAAGCGGACTTGTGGGCATATTTCAAACCTTTGGGAAGGGAGAGTGGAGGATGGGAACTGGATGGCGGTTCTAGTGTCTAGGACTGGGTGGGATGGAGATGGTATCGCGACTGTCGGGGAATGAGAGGGATTGATTGAGGTTGGATGTAGGGGATGCGGGAAGAAAGAAACATTTTGGCCAGAAATTTGGTTTATTGGCTGACAGTAGCACCCGTTTCTCCAAGAAATGAGTTACAGAGAAGAGATGTGTTGCACAGTTTCGAAGTCGAAGGTGTCGAAGTTAATCCGAGGATACCGGGTGTTTGAAGGAAGGAGGAAATTGTTGACGGTCAAGAGTCTTGATGTTGTTGTCTTAAAGAGAAGTAATGGTGATATGAGAGAATTGCTATGGGGAACGTGATTTTAGCTCGGCGTTCTCTTCGATAATCTGATCATATAAGTCTACGCCGTCGGCTCAGAAAGCCCCGAAGCCCTCGAAGGCAGTAACATGCACCTAAGATCTTGGAAGGAAAACCTTGAGGGAATACATGCTAGGAAGTCTTTGATGTCGAACAAGGCTCTGAGAAGATTACCGCTGCTCCGCGGCAAACGCCCACTGTAAGGAAATCATACCAGAGGATCTTGCGGCCTGAGTCATCGCTCATGAGGGATGAAAGCGGGCCTTTAAAACGATATCCAACGCCCTTTGACATGATGTACGGTGCAGAAGTCGGTACGATACTTTACCCGCATATGTGCGGCATCCCACCCTTCACTACATACTTACCCCTCACCCGCACACTCATACCTCCGCTGCATATTCATACCTCCCCCGCATATGCGGCACCACATCCTTCGCATGGTTGGAATAGTTCAGAATTCTAGGATCTACTTGACTATATACAGTTCTCTTGAACTTGCTTCATAGATGTGAGAGCTGTTGTGCTGATCTGTAAGTGCTCTGGATATAATCAAACTTGCAGCCTTTTGCAATAGGAATGAAGAGATTTCGGCATGTTGTACCAGGAATTCGTAAAGAGGGGGGGGGGTTAGGGAAGGGGCTGATTGTGTTCCAGCCTGGTGACATTGATTTGAGACATAAGTACGGCCTTCGTTTGGTGTGGTACAATCTCTCAATCTTAGTTAAAGCAAGTGACTTCTTAGAGTCTTTGCGCAGTAACGTGGCTTCTTATTACACGCCTAGCAGCTAAACAAGTAGTATTAAGACTATACTGCAATGGGGAAGGAGAAGAAAAGGTAGCATGTTCCACGAAACATTCCTGAGGAACTCCAAGCTCATGAGCCGGAGATCCTCCGCTACCTTCTACTCAGTCCAGTTGTTCCGCTGGAACCTTGATCGATGCTTCCAACGATCTTGGCCATTCCTCGCTCCTTCAGCCATGGCTCTACCTCTGCAGGATCAAACGAAGAATTTTCATGAACCCGAATATTTCGCCTTAAGTGAGACATGTGGCGTAAAGAATCGAATAGCGGGGTTGTCAGAAATCCGAAGCTTTCAACTTAAGTGACACATGTGGCGCAAATGCTCCTGGCCGTAGGGCAATCGAGCTGGGGCTTGCGATTACCGGCATCAGAACTGAACATCATTTGGAGGCCTACCTGGTGATAGATTGGTCGCCGGTGCGCATTTGCGCTATCATCTACCAGATATTTCCGAGTGAAGAACTAGACTTTACGAGGTAGACGAGCATGATCCCAGCAAACACGACGAAATGAGTAACAACGAGCGATAGAATAGCACTCAAACCACTCCAACCTCTCCAACCTTTCAGCATCAGGACGACAACGAAAGAGGTTATGTTCGGGCTTGCAGAAATGCTTGCCTCCAGTTGGTAACTCATTGTCGTGAACGGCAAAAATAAACCGTATAAGACGCTTGTAAGGCTAGAGTTATACTCCCCGCATCGAGGAAGATGTCTTTAAATATGGCTATTTGGCTCCTGTGCAGATGGTGATCTTCAGAGAAATCGAGTTCCTGGGGAGTGCGGAATTGGCAGATCGCCCAAGTTTTGTTCTTTTCTCCAAATAGACCATATCCACCATCAGCGAGACTCTCCGGTCAAGCATTTCAGGCCAGGAATTCGACGTGTCTAGGGTCAAGACGCCTTAATCTGAGAAAGAGAGCTTGGCCGAAATTGCACCCGATTGGCATCGAACGCGATGGTGTTGTGATCTTTTACTCGGTAGTCGCAGCTTAAAGCTGGCTCTATTAGATTCGGCAGGCTTCGAGCTATCATGTTCATATTGAACCCTAGCGTTGGTGAGAAGCACAGTGTTGCGCTGATGGTAAAGCTCCCATCCGGTGTATGTAGTCGCAACCATTCTCCAGCTTCGTGGGTTTCAATACCCGTCAGTTCATCTTTTTCTTCTTCAATGATGACGGCAAAGAACCAGATCGGTCGAGAGTAAGAAACACCCCGCTATCAACAAGGCAGAGTGAGTTCCAGGATACATGGAATGACCTCTGAAGTGGAACTTGGTTACTCGAGTCCGTCACGTGCCCTATTGCTATTGAGAGGCACGTCACAGCGAAATCTGATACTGGTCTCTATGAGAGTTTTTGATGATAACATTGGCCATAATGCCTCTAGCACTGAGGCATTAAGCGTAGCCTTCAAGTCTGTTCCGAGAATATTTCTCCGCGTGATATTGAGATTCCTGATCTGAGGGCGCATGCAAGTCACCCTCCCGTTTATAACGGTAGCCATTCCCGAATATGCTTGGACCACTTCTCGCTCTCGAGCGGATTTGAGAGGAAGGAACGCCCTCATACTGAAGCCCGTGTCAAATATGGCATCTGTTTGTATCGGGTCCTCACTGGACTTCCGCAAAAGCTGGAAGCGATGGGAGGGCAAGTTCTAGGCCGTCTTCCACAAAATATTCCCTCCACCACCGATCATAAATTCTCCTTCGGGATTTGTGTTTCGCCCTAGAATGACACCTTCGGCGATATCTGAGTGAAGGGTGGTGGACGAAAATTGAGAAATCGCCCAGATAATAAAACGCCAGGTTGGGGTTGCGAGGATTGGGATAGAGAGTATCCTTCTGGCCACTCTAAAGAAAGGAGAGGAAGGTGATAGAGCAGAGAAGCAATAGTGTTCTGAGACACATTATTCTAACTCTAAGACAACCTAGGCGGTCTCTAATACTGGACTTCCTTTTGGGGTAACCGATGACGGTTGGTTGGGAGCCTTTCTGACTTTAGTAGTAGGCTTGCGGCAGAATATGTAAAGGAGCATTCGAGGTGGGAATAGGGAGTATCTTTAGGACTTCCAAAAGTATCGGTCAGAGTCTTGCGTTGCGTCCTGGACAGGGCTTTACGATACGGCGGGATGGCTCCGTGAAGTATCAAATGACTTTCAAGACGTTCCTCATTCTTTGTAGCCGCGTCAACGTCTGGGTCGGCGCTGGCAGAGCTACAAAGTAGATCAAGAGATTCATCTCGAGCGTAGCCATAGTCTTACTTTGCAAGACAAGGATTCAAGGAAGCAAAATGTGTCATAAGAAGGCTGAAACTTCGCTATCTTTAAAATATTACCCACACAAGGCCCTCTAACTCCTATCTCTGCAAGCCAGAAATACGCCACACCTGCATGTCCATGTCGACTTCTCTTGTGGCGTCCTATCAGACGGGAGCGCAGCCCTTGCGTAGGAATTGAACCATCGGCATGATGGGTTAACGAGTTTCCCGCGCTTTACAACCTGGTTTTGAAGTGCGGGCTTGTTTTACTAAAAAGCGGATGATGTGAGGGAACCTGTGTGCAGGCGCGAGACGCATGCTTGGCGCTTCTAACGAGTCGGCGCTAGCTGTTTCTTTTGAAAAGATTCACGATGTAAACGCAACGCTTTAAAGGGACGAAACCGGTTCAAACTTGGCAGGTCGAACTAGGAATACCAAATGCCAACCCCCTGGTATCAACCCAAAAACGTTCAAGCCAAAAAAACACCTGTACCCACCCTGATCAATCATGACCCATAAGCCTATCGCCTAGCCCACAGGCTATCAAACAGAAACCCAGATCATGGCCCATATTCCTACAACATAATCCTTCAATTATCCCCCCTCAAGACGTATCCATCGCCTCCCCATCCCCATCCCCCTTACCCATCTCCTGCACCAAACCCTCCAACCCTCTAACCTCCTCGCTCCTCACCCTACTCCCCTCCACCACCCCCTCAACCCCATCCCTCGTATCCACGCCCCTCCTCTCCAAAATCCGCTTACTCTGACTCTCGATGTACTCTTTCCTCTCTCTCGCCAACTCTTCCTTCTCACCCTCATTCTTCATCGGCAGGGCCGTCGTCGACAAATGCGGTTTCAATCTGCCTAGCAAATCTCGAAGATAGGGGAGTTGGGATGTTGTGAAAGTCGTGTGTGTTGTTAGGGGTGTTCGAGACTCGTTGGGTGTGGATGTGGAGTTGTTTAAGGGGAGGGGTTGGACGCCCAGGTCTTGAGCTGCCGGCGTGTGTGTTAGGAAGGCGAATGGTGAGGTGCTATCTGCGCCCATACTCGGTTTAGAAGGCGACGTCGAGGAGCGAGGTTCGCGTTTAAGAGCAGAGGGCGGTTGAACGAGAGTACGGAGTTTCGTGAGAAGGGCTTCGTTGCGTGTTTTTTCGGTTAGGAGGGCCACGTGCAGTTTCTGTGTTTCCTGGAGTTTGCGCCGGAGGGCTAAGATAGACTCTGGTGTTATTGTCGAGTCCTTTGGTGGGATAGTTAAATTCTGTACTCCATTAGCTTAATCCCTTATCCCCTCATACTAATTCGCACCAATCGAGAATGCCGCTCTCTTTCCCATCTTCATCCCAATCTTCCAAATAAAATCTATACACACCTCATAATGTCCTAACCTCACCCATCCCACCACCTCTTCCGGCACCTTCAAACTATTCCTCAACGTCCAAATCTCAAATTTGTCAAAGTTTCGATCGACCGCGCCCTCCATCAGCGTCTCCAGCTTATGAATCCCCTCCTCGATCTCCAACCTCGCTTCAGGGTACTCCGGTCTACCATCCTCGTCCGTGTCCGGAATGCGGCTTTCGCTCGCCGCACGATCTGCGAAGCCCAGTTGGGCGGGATCCGCGCCCGAGAGGCCGTTTTCAAGGGTTTCGGTGCATTTGTAGAGGACTTCGTTTACGGTGTTGATTATGTCGTCGATTAGCGACTGTGGGGTAAGGTTAGTATGTGGAATGATTGTGTGCGCGTTTCTGGAGCACGTATTTGAGATTGGACGAAGGAGTTGAGGCGGACGAAATAGCAATGCGCGCTTCAATACAATGAAGCAGAGGATCTGGTGCATGGGTAGACGGAAAACGAAGTTCGACTCACAATTGGTGTCCAGGTAAAATGCTCCGTAAGCAGCAAATTCTCCTGCTGTTTCGTATTCGCCATCTCAGTAATCCTCAAAAACCCAACCTAACACTTCTCTATCGTTGTCGCAAAAAAACAGTGACCTCATAATAATCAGGACGCGGATGTTTACACACAGGCCGTGAATCAATGCTTGGCGCACTTCGCTAATCTTTCCATTCGCGGTCTCGCACATGGCACCACCACCCATATGGTAGGGCTGAATATGCTGACCAGGTCAAGCAGGTCAGCCGCGGGGAGCCAGATGCCTCGTGGCGTTCTATTCACCCGTTCTGGAAGCCTTGTGCGTAAATCGATTACGGAATGCTTTCACCTGACACAAAGACCCGTTCACTTCACCGGCCCGAAGTAGAAGGTACGGAGGCGGAGATTAATCGGCGGATATGCACCCCTCATTTGGCTATCCGTACTCCGCGCTGTCCTACTCAATACAGTCCCAAGCCCGTCTCTTCGCCAGACGAGAATACTATTAAACACAATTCCCAAGCGTGTTTTCCCATAGGTGTACCCAGCGAAGCAGAGGGCATCCAACGTGGCCCAAATCAGCCCCTCCCCTCTCCCTCGTCTTCTCTATCCCTCACCTCGACCACATGACTTGCAAAGATATATCTTTTTTCTTCTCTTGAATCGCAACCGCATGTTTGAAGGCTATTAGACATTCGGAGTGACAAGACAGTCTAAAAGAGAGTCTCGTTCCACCATCTGAACAGCACTAAAAAGACCCTAAGCAAATACTGCAAAAGTGCATGCACTGTCGAATAGAACACTGATCATCTAACGCCAATAAGTCCTGTAAGACCTGTCCCTGGAGTCCTCCATGCATCGTGTCGCCATCGTATATGCAGAAGATGTGAAGAAGCAAGTAAACTAGCCCTCTTGCCCTACTCTATTGAGCTGAATGACATTCTTTCGAATTATTTATCGAATGTGATCGTGACACCGTTATTAGCTCCCATCAATATCGGTTCTCTCGGTTCTGTCGACGCTCCTCTTCCTGACGTTGTCGAAGTTTCTTTTCCCTTTCTATCCGGATCTTCTGCGCTTCGGTGCCGTCGTCCAAGAGAGTCTCCTTGAACCAGGGATGCTGGAGGGCTTGCTTGGCTGTTATTCGCTTCTTGGGGTCGTAAACGAAGATCTTTTTCAACAGATCAAGGAATTGGCGGTTGAAGTTAGTGTGCGGGGGAATAGTCTCCTACAACGATATCAGTATATATCTCATACGAATAGTAGGAATAGTGCTGAGACGTACGGGAAGCTTCTTCATGGCTTTGACATATTTCCTCGAAGCCTTTGGCGTTTCGGAATTCGGATAATCGAGCTTGTCCTTTTTGAAATACCTTATGATACAAGTTAGTAAAAGCTGGACTGGGTGGAAAGAAGAAAGCTTACGATGAGGTGGTGTTGCGTGATGAGCCCCTCTCGTTCCTATACACTTGGTTGATGAGATGCTTATCTAACTTGCCACCGCACACGGCCTCCATCATTGCAAGGTGTTCCAAGTTGTCATGAGTCTGGAATAAAGCATCTCCCGTGAAGAACTCGACCAGGATGCATCCGATACTCCAGATATCGCAAGGGAAACTCCATCCAAGATTGAGTATAATCTCTGGCGCACGGTAGTGCCGTGTTGAAACAACAGAGGAATGATACTCGTCGTTGAAGGTCGCGGATCCAAAATCGATCAAGCGGATCTCTGGATCGAGGAGAACTCTCCGATGCCTAGCCGAGCGGTTGCTAGTTGTTGATGATGACGGCACTTGGCGGTTGTAGGTGAATGTCTGATAGGCGTTATTTACGAGGAGGATATTCTCCGGCTTCAAATCCGTATGGATCAAGTTGAGATCATGTAAGACTAGGGAACGTCAGCTTCTGAGGTGGGTCCAATCTGCAAGGGGAACGTACAAGCCACGCTTGTGAAGAGCTGCTTAGCAAACTTCTGGATATGAGAGCTCGGGAATGGCACGAAACCATTTGACTTAAGGAAGTCGAAAACACTCTGGCCGTACAGGTCTGTAACAATGCAAATGTGGTTCCTGAAGTCGAAGCAGTCCCGGAGGTGAATGCATCGGTTGATGTTGAGCTTATCGTTCGATGCCAATGTTGACAAGACTCTCAGTTCAATCCGTGAAGCGTCACGATACTTGGGAACTGATCGAATGACCTTGATAGCACACTTGGTTTGTTTCTTCCTATCGAAGGCTTCGACGACTTTGCCAAAAGTCCCTTGGCCAAGAAGTTTCAAAATTTGGTCTATCATGTTGATCAGTGTCGCGCAACAGCGGGGGATGGCGAAGTTACGTACATCGATCCGTCAAGTCTGCATCAGGAACGACGATATAGTGGCCATCTTCGTCGTCGACCTTCTGATCTTTCATGTAGGATTTCTACCAAGAAAGTAAGTCTTCATGAAACACTCGTGCGAGGTGGAGTGACTCTTACGTCAGATATGACTTGAACATATACATCTTTCGCCTTGATGACTGGATTAGGCGGTGGTTGGTAGAGACTGAAGGGATCGTCATTGTTGTCGAGTTCTCTCCTTTTGGCTTCCTTGGCTTCATCCTGTGCTGCGGCTCTTGTGCGTTTCCGTTTCTGCCCGACCACCCTATTTTCTAATGGGGCGATGTATCCATTGCTTGCTTGTGAGCCTAGCGAGGTTGTCGCAGTATTCAGAGCGGATGTTGTTCGGTCGGTCGAAATTGAGTTGTTTGGTGAATCGTAGTATGGTGTTTGGGTGGTGGAATACGAGGTATGCTGGTTGTATATGGGATCGTACGCCGTCGAAGCGGTCGTCTTTCGTTTCTTGTCCGCGTGTCTTGTTGAGCCGTTGGCGACAGTCCTGTTCGTCTGTGTCTGTCGTGGCGGTGGTCGGGCGGCAGGGTCGTCATCATCGTCGTCGATCACGATAACCTCTTTAGGAATGCCATTCTTGTAGAAGTCGGCCCAATCTGGGTTTCGCTTTCTCTGGCTCGAATGGCCAGGGTTGACATTCATATCGGATGCAGAGCTGTTGGGCACCGTGAGAGGCGGGAGCCTCGCGTGGCCTGTCGCGGTTCGACGCAGGTCGGAATTCGATGAGTAGCCGTTGTAGAGAGAATTGCCTAACCGAGCAGTGCCATTCGAGAGCTGACCATTGGAAAGTGATGGTTGATATGTCTGATGGTGAGAAAAATATTGGTGAGGGGGGAGAGTCGCCGTGGCAGTGGAAGGCGTCGACATCGCTCTGTGGCCTGAAGGCGTGAGTTAGTTGACGTTGAAACGTTGCTTCGTGTCGAAATGAGCAGGATGGCGGCGTGTATAGGGTGAAGGAGACGACCCCGTCACTGAATTGGCGGGCACTGAGTGGCGGTCGATGCAGAATTTTGCCCTTCAGCGTGTCGTCGACTGAGGCTCGAGGCGAAGAGAGCCGTTATCGCTAGCCAGCCGACCGAGGGAGGAGTGGAGAAAGGCTCTTCAGGCCGGCCAGTGCGGACACATCGGCTCTGGAGGCAGCAGATGGGGAATTTGTAGAGGTTCGGTGCACTCGGGGAAGAATGACGGGGTGGTGGGCATGCCAGAGCAGTGATGGTGGTGGTGGTGGGCTGGCGAAGGGCTGCTCTGATCTTGCGGAGTTGTAGTAGAGCAGCGTCTTGGGTCTTGGGGTGCTTAGCGCGATTCTATCGGCACCGCTTGTATGTTCGTCATCCTTTTACTGGCTCGATCACCTGGGCCACGAATGGCACGCTGCAGCAACGAAAAAGAGCCCAGAAGCAGGCCCAGAGCAACCACATGTTTCCCCTGGAGCGGGCTTTCGCACCGCCCAATATTTTGCCCTCCGGGCCGCTAGATTCACGCTCTCGACAAAGGCGGCCCGTCGCACGCAAGCCAGGAAGAAGCCGCAGAGTGCGACAGCAATATGAAGTGTCACCGGCTCGTTGGGGCGGACAGGCCAAGTAGCTAACCCATTCAATTCACCCGACAGAAGGACGCCGCCCGATCCCGTTTAATATTTTTGGTCGCTTGCCGCACACCGTTCAGAGGCAGTGAAGACTTTGCTGCTCAGCCATGGGCGCAACTGGACAAGACGGTGCAGCAGGCACCATGATATAAGAACTGGAGTCAGCCACGGCCACACATCTGCCGAATTTGGTCTCCATCTGCCCCAAACGGGCCACCCGGACGCTCGCGTTCCCTGGACTCCTCTTAGCCTCTGCTACGGACCATACCTCATCCACGACGATGTCACAGGATTCAAAAAGAGTGAAACCTTCACACTCTGAACGTTCTGAGAACATCAAAGGACGCTCTTGTCGCACACAGAACCAGGAACAGCATAGCCGATCAAAACATTTGTGTCCTTGTAGCTTTTTTAAATAGCAGCTCCTTGAAACCTTGAAGTAAGGACTGATCACGTGAATCCTCTCCTAGTGCGACGTCTGACATTTAGCACGAACGCTCGGATCTCTTCTTGTCAAGCTGAGCAGCAGGAATCTCGAATTCGCACGTTCAAAGTCTCGGAAGGGCTGACGATACGATGATCTGGACCATTTTTGGGCCTGCAGACATGTTTTTCTGCGTTCGGAGATAGGTGGTCGAATTACGGTGAGGTCATCAGGGTGATACTGCCACAATCCCTCATCTGCCCTCTGCAGCTTTGCTCAGATAGTTCCCCTCCGCAATTACTCATCCTCGCAAAGCCGGGCCTAAATGCCATAAGAATACCTGACACGCCGCGTCCGCCAATTAATAGACCTCGCTCTTCCCACCTAACCCCCTCCTGCGTCATCTCAACTGCTTTTTGCATGTAAAAAGGGCCCACATCCCATCACATCATCTTGCTTCATTTGCCTTTTTGCATGCGCCTCGTCCGTAGGAATTTGGGGGACACATTTGCCGTCGGATGCCCTGAAAAGGCGGCAAGTTGCCGAATCTGCTCTTTGCCCGTCGCCCGTCGCCCGTCGCCCGTCACCCGCGCACACGCCAACCTGCAGTGGCTAGGCAGTTTTTGTCGGCGTCGTGCCTTGGCGCTGCTAGAGACTTTTGGTGGAAGGCCAAGACCTGACCATTGTTATATGTCACGATTCACCTTCAAATGTAAGAAATAAGAATATCATATTCCTTCACGATTGGGTTTTGGAAGAAAATAGTTGGATACCCTTGCCCAGAGTTCTCTGAAGCATAAGGAGTGGGCAATTAGACAAGTGAAAGTCTTCCAAAAATGGCGATTCAAGCGAGTATGATGAAGAGTGACAATGCCCAGTATTCTATCTTAGAAGAAGTATGATGCAAACTCGTGACCTCTTTGGATAGAGGGAAGCCTGCTCTCCCCACATGCCAAGCTCATCTCTCTTGGAATCCCCCTGGGATATTCACCATGCCAGTCTATATGTGATAGTGTGCAATTTGACCTCCAGTCGCCAAATCTATGAGTAAAGATGTCAGATAGCCGCCACATTCCATCTAAAAAAACAATAAAATTTCGGATAGCCTCCATGTCCCATCTATGAAAGTGATCTCAGACAGTCCCCCGTCGTCCCCAGCATTTGCACTGGTTCATTCTTCCAGTGTTCTCCCTCTTACATTTGTAAGCTCATCAAGTATACCAGCAGATATCTAGAAGTCAGCAAAGAAATCCTCAATTGCTCTCACGGTACGATCCACGATAAGTTCGATCTCCGCCTCACTAACGTTGTAAGCGGGAGCGAGGAGGATATGGTCCCCAGACTCGCCATCGACCGTACCTGCGCCCGGATAGATAGAGATATTGTATGGAGGTCGAAATGCTGTAAGTAAATTAGGCAATGACGAAGAGCTTGTGGACGTTCGTACCTTTTTCGTGGACGCGACTTGCGATGCTGAGAGCAGGGTGGAAAGGTTGCTTCGTGGCTTTGTCGCGCACAAATTCGATCTGACCTGGTTAGCATACAATTCTTAGGGGGGGTTGGTGAAGGTTTCTGACCCCCCAGAACAGTCCCTTGCCTCGAATATCACCGACATAAGGGTGTGTCTCGAGCTTTTGCTTTAGCAATGACGACATCAAGGCACCCATCTTGCGAACGTTGTCGAGAAGACCCTCCTCACGTATGATGCGTTGGACTTCGAGCGCCGCGGCACAAGCCCCTGGATGGCCCTGGTAAGTCTGACCATGCGCAAAGGCCCCAGTGCCTCGTGCAAGAGCGTTGATAACTCGCTGGCCGACGAGAAATCCAGCGACAGGGTAAAATCCACCTCCAAGGCCTTTCCCGATAGTTTGGATATCAGGGACGACTCCCTCTTGCTCCCAGGCATGAAGGGTGCCAGTTCGACCCATACCGCACATGATCTCGTCAAAAATTAACAGCGCACCATACTTGTCACAAACCTTCTTCATCGCCTTAAAGTAACCAGGAACTGCAGGAACGCAGCCGAGTGCCTGTTCAGGTGTTAGTGATGTCAGCCTTATGCAGGAGGTAGATTAGATTAGATCAAGGCGACCAACGACAGTTGAGCTCGGTCCAACCTTGTACTACATGAGAGCGCAAGTGAAAATTAACGACAGTAAAGAGCAGTCGTATCATGTTTTCTTTATTTTCAGAGAAACAACCTGAGAGCAACTCACCGCACCAGACACGGGTTCGGCGACAAAGGCGCAGACAGTTTCCGGGCCGACTCGCTTGAATGCTTCATCTAACTCTCCGGCAAGCCTTGCAACATAATCTTCCGTGCTTTCGTCTGGATGTTGAAAGCGGTACGCATTGCATGCTGAAACGTGACTAGCGTTCTGCAGCAGAATTGGTTCGAACTTCTCCCGCCGGGCCAGGTGACTGCCCAGTGACAGAGCGCCCAGTGTAGTTCCGTGATAAGACTGTTCACGGGCAATGAACTTCGTACGCGCTGGCTGTGGGGGAGATAACTCTATAAAGTATTGCCGCGCGAATTTTATCACCGCTTCCGTGGCTTCGGATCCTGCCTGATATTAGTGTTGAGAATGTTATGAACCGGGCGGAATCTTGCCTGAGCTAACTATGAATGCTTTAGCCATCTCACCACCAGTCGAGTTGACCAACTCCCTTGCGAGGGCTTCTCCTGAACAAGTCCCGAAGGACCCAGAGTGACAATAGGATACCTCACTCAGCTGGCGGACCACGGCATCGATCACTCGCGTATTGGGTTGTCCCAGGCAAGCAACGGCTGCACCTCCTACAGCATCGAGCAATTTCTGGCCATTGTTCAGATGAAGGTAGATTCCTAAGGCACGTGTAATTTTCGGCGGCTCGTGGTGAATATCCCGGTGCAGCACAGCACTCTTGGTAGCGCCATTGGTATGGTTCGCTTTCCATTGCACAACCCCATTGTCCTCGTCGATTACCTCTGGTGCTGTCATGGCTGTTGGGGATACTGCAGTTCCGCAACGGTAGTGCGGTATTTCTAGCAATTTCGAAAGTGGGCTTTTCGTTGGTACTCCAGCGTTTTGGCAATTGGAATTGCGGGGACAGGCGGAAAGGCGGACAAATAAGCAAATGAGATGTTCTGCAAGAGCGTTTTCACTGTCTTCCAGAGCATTCACCACACACCTTGGAGTGAGAGAAGGCAACGACCTTCACCGCAACATTTATACAGTTCCAGGGCAGGCGTGATTGACACTAGCGCCGGCAGTGAATTCCGGAACAGTCATGTGGTAAGAGGTGATTCCTTGGACGTAATCGTCCCAAATCTGCAGATTCGGCATGCCGAAGCTAGCCTACTCAATTCGGCCCGCGCAGAGCCCGGAGGATTGGTTAAGCTCCACTTACCGTAGTTGAATTTCTCTCCATGATTCGCTTGCGGCTATTTCCCTGGTTGATGTTTTCAGCACGGTGCTGGATTAGCGAGGATATAGCATGTCAATTATTGGACAAATGCGCTAGTGTCTGAGAAGGTCTCCCCAAAATATCTCTACTAGGGGGATGAAGGGGTCAATTGAACGTCTTGCTTTATGGTGTGTTGCGCTTGGAGGGGGGGGGGGGGGGGGGGGAATTTCACCGGTCTTATGACAAGGATATCGTGTGTCAAAAAATGGCACAGTCGGTACCGAAGGCGGAGCCGGTTTATAAGCCCTGCGGCGTTGCCAAGGCACATGCATTGAGTTACTGAAGAAGTTTGGACTCGAAATAGGCGAGAACATGTGGATCTTCTCGGAAGGAGCGACAGTTAGGATGTAACTGTTTTCCCAGTGCCCAGTTGGCTTGTACCGATATCACACCTGGACGCCTTAGTGGGGTGGCCCTCCCCTGAACATCTCATCCGAGACTCTGAGCATTTACTCCATGTGTGTAGCGGGCTCGAAGTGATGTAATGCCTGTTCATGGAAACCGTCTTCCACGCGGAAGATGCAGGTCTATGTGCATCGGCGCAGGGACGGTTTCACAGTAGAGCTGGCGAAAATGCCACGTGGTATACGGCCAAATGGTTCCTGCTGCTGAATCGTTTGAAGTCTCTCGAAAGGATTGCATCTGCCGGACGAGAAGGTAGGTATTGCGAGGGGTATCCCCACCTGCTTCGAGCAGGAGACCACAGCTCCGAATACAGTCATAATGCCGGTTCCAGCCACAGCCTTGAATGGGAAGGGAAAGTGGTAGTAGTTCCTGCCTCACCGGCTATTGTCTCCAGCTTTGAGGAAGGCGCAGCACAATTGATCCTCCTCTTCAAGAAGCTAACCAGATAATTACCGGGTCCCAGACGTACGGATATAACAGGGGCATTAGTGAGCCGTGTCTTCATTTATCAAGAGGTCTGATAGGCTAGCAGACACAGTCGAACACACAAGAACGAAAATGTCTACCAGCCGCTCGGTTCAAGCTTGGCATTTCTGATGAAGGCAGGAAGAAGATATTTAACATATGAAAATAGGAAATTTTTGACGAGCTTGAGAGGCAGAATATCCAAAATACAGATTTCGAATGCTGAAAAGAAAAGAGATTGCAGGGTGGGGTTCTGTGTCATATCACAAAAGGGAAATTTGCGCGAGCTGTCAAGCCCTCTCAGGCCACATTACTGCGCACTGGGACGGCGTAAAGGAATCTCAGAAGACACGATAGATCGGCGTCCCGAGAGAAAGGACGACAGTTAGTCGAGAGGGATTTTGAAGAAATGCCACTACGGCAGCCGGCAAGGCTGGTGCAAAAGTTCTACGCCGTAATTAGCGCTGATTCAGATCTTCCGGTCAACATTGAATATTACTGCTGAGGAGCCTTACCTATATTACAAGGAAGGACTGTCCGATTACTCGTTATTGGTAAATGGATGGTTGCACGCGGAGGGGCTGTATATCTACCTCACTGGATCGGTGAAGGATGACGGTCGGGATTCGAAGGGGACTCGGCTATTTCGGATGATAAGTTGCGGCTGACGCCGAACACGTGAGCGAGGCCAAGAAATTCTTTTTTGGCTTGGAAGCGCACGCCAAAAGATGGTTTGGACGGTGCCACACACCGACCTCCTGTACTCGCAAAGTATTTGGCAGTATACCCTTTTCTAGGCTTACATACAATCCTGTTGGCTACATAGCCCCAGATACGCCATTTGGGGAAGGGTAATGTCCTGAGTCGAATTTTTGGTGTCCCACTTTGCTTAGGCATGAGCCGTATCGGTACGAGGTTTTCAAATACGGTATATACGGCCGTATATACAATGGATTTTCGCCTGTTTTCGTATATATACGTTAGAAAGCGTTTATATAAGCTTGCAGAGTCGCTTTGATACCCACAAACAAGGCCTTCTAGGCCTATCACTGGGAGCTCTGGTGTCGCGCCTGCCCTGCCACCAATATGGGCCAGAAAAAGCGCCCGATCCGACTCTAAGTGGGAAGACGTCGTCGTTACTCGCGTAAGTAGATATTGACGGGCTTCCTCATTGATCAATTGGGCTTGTATAAAATACTGTACATTATACGGATTTATATGTGTATATATACACGTACGTATATACGAGGGTTTTGCGAAAAATACGGTATATTCACATCCCTAACTTTGCTCATTGCCCTGCGCCAAGCATCACCAATAGCATCCCACTTCTTCTCACGATCGATGCAACTCACTTCGCGCCAACATTCGCCCGATGGTTTCAGCTGAATAGCTTCACCACACGTGATTTATAGCATTCTTCATGATTCTCTACCCATCCTGATCTCCACAAAGCCCTTTTGAATTTCTCTACGCCGTCATTCCAACCATCGATTCAAGATGAACCCCCGAATAGAAGAAGTCAGCGACTCAGACAGCGAACCCCCAGAAATGGACCTCTCCGACATACCCGCCCTCATCAACCCCTCCGCCATCCCTTCCTCCTCAATGCCAACCCAAATGCTGCAACCCCAATCGCCCGCAGTCCGCGCCTCTACCGACCGCGAGGAGTCTAAACACTACCAATGCCTCTACCCCATCTACTTCGACAAAGCACGGACACGCGCAGAGGGACGCAGAGTGGGCAGCGGGCTAGCCGTGGAGAATCCATTGGCACGAGAGATGGCTGACGCCGCCGCAAGTCTGGGCCTGAAGACGGTTTTCGAGCCCGACAAAACGCATCCCAAGGATTGGAGCAATCCGGGTCGGATACGGGTTCTGCTCAAGCAGGATGGGAAGCAGATGCACAGGAATATCAAGAATAAACACCACCTCTACATCCTGGTGTCGCAATACCTGAAACAGCATCCTACGAATAAAGAGACTCCGCTTCGACTGCGCATCGCGGGTCTGCCGCCTCCTAAGGAGCCATTGCCGGAACCAGCGATCCCACATGGATGGAAGATGAATACTATTCTGCCGTTACACTCGCCTGCTTTGACGGGTGGAGGCGTGAGTGAGAACTTCCTGCAGGACATGATGGCAGAGATGCAGGGGGAGATGGGTGGAGCGAGTGGGAGTGCTGCAAGTGGAGGCGAGGGGAAAAAGAAGAAGGATAAGAAGAAGAAATGAAATTTCGGCGGCAATGATATGTTTGGACACATGTATCTGGGGAGCAATGATGCAGTGCGGAAGTCCTGACACGGCTTGCTCAAAAGGTAAGAGATAGTTTTGGTCGAAGGATATCTTCAGATATACAAGGTTGTCTTGCAGAAGGCTAGAGCAAGATAACAAGGCATACCCAGGACGCAAGCATTCTGGATTCGAAATGCACTGGCAGTCTTCAAGAAAGACGGCAAGCTCCTTTCCTAAACCAATAGATCGCCAACAGTCGAATACCAAAAGGTTTTTCTCAGACTCCTCGTTCTGCATTTGTAAACACGTGCTTCAATACCAGAACCATATGAACCTACATGTGCCGTACCATTACAGCTCAGGCAGGACACTACAAATGACATTACCTCCAACACCCACCCTCCGGCTACACGCTACCAGTAATTACAACTACAGAGATTTCCGTAAAGCTATGTCTAGATCCTTAGATAAAGGGATTTCATATTCAGCTAGAAAGGTAGGGCAGGGTGAAGGTTAAAGTCTCATATTTATTCCGCGGGGGCTGGAAGACTCCACATCCACATCTACATCCACATCTGCCTCGCACAGATATGATCTCTTCTTGCATGACATCGTATACGCTCTCCATATCAACTCAAATACAATCTTTAAGCTATCCGTTCCCATTTCCCATTTTCGAGGCACAAATACCTAAAACCAGCTATTGCAATAACCAAGTAACCCGCGCTTCGTGCGTATCATGAATCCCTACCAAGCCCACTATAGTGCACATATAATATAGCGGGGCAACCAACCCTTTACTCCTGATGGACATCAACCGCATCAAATTGAAATGAGGACCATACTGGCGGTCGCATAGATAAGCCGAGAGGTTAGAAATCCCACGCTCGTTTGTCTCACCGGTATCACCCAACGCGCACTAGGTCAGACAATAGTAGTTCAGATGTGTTTATTTGACATTATCTCAAGGGCTACAGCCTAGAAACTGAAGCCCATGTACTGTGATCAAGCACGTGTGTATCTCTCTGTACGTTGGCCACCCATCTGACCATGCATTTCATGAAAAAAAGAAAAAGGAAAAGAAAAGAAAATGCCGCGCAGTACATGCTTCTGTATGTCCTGCATGAAATCCAGGGCAATTACACGCCAGCCTGCTGAGCAAATCCAAGCCTCGGCTTTGCACCTGCCTCGTGAATGACATACTTGCTCTTCAAGAAGATGTCGCCGAAGATGCTGAAGCCAATACCGTCATTGGTCTGGATACCGCCGAAGCATGTCGAGGAGCCGGTCGTGACAGGAGCGTAGTTGATGTGTTTGCCGGGAACGGTTTGCTTGCTTCCTCCGATGACGAGGGTGAAGTCTGGTGGAGCGGAATTACATGGGAAGACCCAACCGCCATATGTGTTGGAGTTCTGGGCACCGGTTACCTTGGCGTAGTAGGCTTTGACGACAGCAGTGGGGAGGTAGAGGAGAGTGGTTCCAGTGTCGCCAATACCATCGATGTTGACAGTGGTCGTCGCTCCGTTGCCGATCGAATATCCAGTAGACGTGAACTCCCACCAGCCGTTTGCCGTGTTGACATCAATGTAGGTGATCTCACCGGTATACTTGGACTTGTCGATAAATCCAAAGTCATAAGTTCCAGGAGCGTGATATTTCAAGGTGACAGCGAAGAGCGGCTCGGCAAGAGAGTCCTTGACGTTGTCGAAGAAAGTCTTCGCTTTCGTAGGCTTGACGGTGTTGAGCGTGCTGAAGGACAGGCCGAGCAAGCCATCGGTGTCTCTGTCTGCCTGAAATTGGGTGGAGACCGAGGTTGCAGCCTCAACGGCCTGAGATGTCGCGGTAACGCCGCCAACGACGACTTTATCTGCATAGACAGTGCCAGAAGCTCCTGAACCATCACCGTAGCTGATTCTCCAGCTCGCGCCTTCAACCTTCTTGCTCGCCACTGCCTTGTAATAGTCGTGACCTGTCAACTGAGAAGAGGCCTGGAGGTCGGAGAAGCACCAGCTTGAAGGCAGTCAGTATGAGTTCATTTGGATGAGTAAAAGGCCGAGATTTTGTGACAGGACAGGGTTGAATGGAAACAAATGCCAGCGAATATAAAGCAAGAAAGCAATTCTACAGATTGCGCTAGAATATGGCTCATGCGAAACAATCCGTCAGTTGTTATCAAACACTGCCTTCCCTGCATTTCAATGAAACACTCTGCTGTTCGTATATTGCGGCAAGACAAGCAGATGATGTGCGGCAGTTGAAAATGGTGCGCGAGGATGAATTCGGCTTGGCAGAGAACCCAAAATGATCGACGCGCGATTGGAGCAGATATATTACTTACAGATCAGCACTGCCAGTATCGAAGTCTAGCTGCAGAACTGTGCCACCGACATCGACCGGGGAGAGATACAGCGAGTCGTACTGGTCTGCTGGGACAGCAGGAGCAGAACCATTGGGGCCGGCATTGGCAGCATTGAGGATGTTCTGCGGCACCTTTGCGCCATACTTCCGAAGAGTCTTTGCTACGGACTTGGCTCCGTTCTTGATGTAGGTCTTGCGCTCGACTTGACCGATGCTAAACGCCTTCCGCTTCTGAAGCTCGACGGGAGTAGCGCCAACAACTCCAAGGAAGGCCAGCACGGCCGTCAATGAGGCAAAGGAAGGCATGGCTGAAGATGTATCCGAAGAGGGAAGATTGTCAACGAGTGAAGATCCGTGGAGGTCCTCCTGGAGTTGAAGGTTAGAGTTGGAGAGAGAGAGCGAGGTGAGGCTCGAACTCAATTGAAGGTGGCCATCTTGGTTTATATAGGCTCAAGCACACCAGCGAGTGAAGGCAGGCACGAACGGTCGTGCCTCCCCGCACAAACGCGGTGTGATAGAGTGAAAGTGGCCTACCTCGGAATGGACCAAGCAGATCACGTCGTTAATCAAAAACAGTAGCCACTCAATGCGGAATTCCCAATCTTGGCAGGAGCATAAGGATCGTTGGAGACAACCTTGGAAAGTACTGTCGAGGTACATACCGGCGCTGTTCATCAGCCCTCTACAAGATACCTTCTGATTTGGGCGGCGTCTCCGGACATGAGGCGCAACACACTATATTGGATGCGGAATGCGGCATGATGAAACCAAGCGAGAGTGTCTATTAAAGAGATTTGTGCCGGTAGGTACCCGTCTTAATATGCTACAGCAGTGCCTCCATCCTGGATTCAAGGTATCGCGTGCAACTAATTGGCCTTTGTCTTAATGGAAGTCCAAAGTTGGCTTGGAGTGGTCCGACAACTGCTATTGCAAGTAAGAGCCAAGCAGGAGAGAAACAATTGCGGAAAACATCTATTGGCGAGGCCGCAAATGAAAGGATAAAGACTCGAGAATAGGCTACTAGTGTTAAACGTTAGGTCCGCTTGCACATCAGAGGCAATATCATGATGCTGCAGTAATCAAGCTCAACGGGCCACTCAAGCCTCAGAGAAGCTCGATCAAGCCTTTTCCCTTCACCTTGGCAACGGCAAGCTTCTAGATCGAAGAGCCACAGCCGCTGAAGGCGAGGGGCACTGGTTTGTCTGCAGGCCAAGCCCCTGGTAGAACGGAATATATTCCCTGCAATGGCCCTCCCGTTACGCTGCCAACGCAGACTTCTGAATACAACCGACTCGGAGGACGGCGAAATGAACTGGAAACTCATCAAGCAAAGGCTCAATTCCCACCGGCTCTATTGACTCTTGTGATAAGACGCGATGAGCGAGTTGGCCAGCACGTAAGAGGATGACAGGAAAACGCGATTGTTGCGTTGAGATGGGTTGAATGCGCCGAGATAGGGCAATGTGGCGACGCTCCTAGCCGTTCCGCCAATTATCGTGGTCGACTTTGATTGAGTAGCCGACAGATGACTGGAAATGCCGATCATATATCATCTGTTAAGAACACAGGGGATGCACTCTCGATAACGGTTGTGGTCAAAGGCTGTACGAGCAGGCAACCAAGGAGATTTTCTGGGAAGACTAAACCGCTTTTAGAGACGCTATGGAGACGCGCCCGATCTTGGAACTTCAACACATCCAATTGGCTTCGAAACGCCTTATTCTGCCTCCATCCATCTATAAACCAATGGGCCAACCAAAGTGCCTTGAAATGCTCTGCGCTTAAACCAGGGAGAATCCTGGAGAGGACGAGTTTGACCTGCCATTTACGGACTGGCTCTAGCCGCCGATCCACCTTTGTCTTCTGAACGTCGGTTTCTACCCTATCCAAGCCTTGTGGGTGGTATCAGGCATCTTCAATGCTGTACAAGCTCCGTGGGCTACTTTTTTGGGTGGCAAGAAGTTTTCGCCGAGGATTGGAAATGCAGGAGGAATGGCGAATGCATGCGTCAGAAACCAAAGGCGTCTGCGGCAGAAGGCGCCACAGAACGCGGACACCAGGGTCTTCACATATGGGCGATGGCCAAGCATCATCTTCATGAAGGCGACACTGGATCCAGCTCTCGCGTAACTCTCAGATAAACGAAGATCATGCCTTCATCAACACTCACCCGAGTTTCCAGTCACTCGAAATTCGGAAGCAGGAGTGTGCCTATCACATTATATCGACAACATCGGCATCCAAAGAATCGTATGAAGCCGACAACTGGTAGCATCTGGCGTCTCATCCGCTTCGGATCCCTTACGATGCTTGAAACGTCATCAGCCTTCGCGTCAAAATGCTATTTTCTCCAAGGTCAGACGAATCAATTTATCTCCTGCGAAATTATAACCTGGGGACATGTAAAATACTGAACGAATTCATGACAAAAGCCCAAAACTAAAATAAATTAAAATAAATTAAAAATAAATTAAAAATAAATTAAAAATAAATTAAAAATAAATTAAAAATAAATTAAAAATAAATTAAAAATAAATTAAAAATAAATTAAAAATAAATTAAAAATTTCCTACGGAAACCAACCGACGTTCAATTTGAGCCCAGGCATCCCATCCTGGAAACCTTCAACAGCCAGCATAGCATCCAATCTCAAATCATCAAAGGAAGGAAAACTCATCCATTCACATCAACCATACCTCTAAACTGCCCATTTCCGGGAACCGAGACCGAACTCTCAACCAGGGCAGCTAGACCGATCCCTCCCACATTCCTATCTAGAACCCAGAGCCGGATGCGGATCCGATGCAGATCAGAAATGCTTACTTCTTCGCTTGAAAGTGGTTTCTGGTGTAAAAATTATGCGGGTGTCGCCTGATCCTGCAGTATTCGGCCATGTAAACTTCGCCGGCATTGCTGACTATGGTAAGAATATTGAGAGTGAAGGAAAAGAGGAAGAGAACTAGAAGTGTGCTTTAGCTTAAGTGGAGTCATATGCAACTACAGAGGACGGATTACCTAGAGGTTTGGAGGACTGATACGAACAGGTTTGCTCATGCTTGAGGCCACGAGGGTGAATGCCGACGTTGCATCTCCCGCTGCCTCAATATCGATGAGTGCAGCTTGTCCTGACGGAAAGCACCTATGTTGAAAGCAGTCCCTCACAAGGCGCTACAGAGGCATTTCCTTCTCGCCTTTTAGATATTCCCTGTCGAAGGGCACCAATAACCGTATTCACCAACCCCAATTATCATCTCAACCTCAGCTGTATGCCTAAAAACACAATTTCCATCATTCATAGCCATCCCAATGGCATAGTCCTATTTTTGCCTACTCCTGCATAGCCTTTCCAGCGCCCCCTTCTACAGCACCCTGTAATTCTTGAAGTGCAGCATCGTACCTCTTCTGCTTATCCCCACTCACGGCCTCAGCCCCGAAGTTCACTCTTTCAACCTTTTTAGCACCCCTCCTGATCATATTCCCTCTCGCTATATCATGCCAAAACCATCGTGCTTCGTTCTTAGTAAACAGGGTCCAAGCCTCTCCCGCTTTCCCTGCGCGGGCCGTTCTGCCCACCCTGTGCACGTAGTCAGTGACGCTGTGTGGTATATCGTAGTTAACGACGTGGGTGATATGTGGTACGTCTAATCCCCTGGAGGCTCGGTCAGATGCGATTAGGACGCGAATTTTGCCTCGTCCGAAGGATTCCAAAAGCTTCTTGCCTGTTTTTGCGGTCGAAGTCTTTAATAACGTGCCCGTGACCTCTTTTAAGGCTGGATGGAGAGTAGATAGGAGGTAAGATAGCCTAGATGCGTTTTCGTTGCTTTTGGTGAAGATGAGGACGCGATTCTGGCCGTGCTGCAGCGTCTTCTTGCCCGATGACGGAGAATTAGAACTAGGCCGGTCGGATGTTTCGACGTCCTCATCCTCCGATGTGGACGATCCATCGGAGCTCGAGGAGGCCTCTTCGTCCACGAAGACTTTAGTTTGGAGCAGATGGAGGAGGTAAAGAGGCTTATCCGATCCGTCACCGACAGGTGCTGCAAATTCGTCGAGCGTCGATGGCAGCTCAAAAACGTCCCCATCTCCCGTCAATGGTTGCTCCTCGTTGGTCTCATCCTCAATTACCACGAGTTTTGGCCTCGTCAACCTCAAGGATCCAAATTTGGCCATATCTTTCTTCATAGTCGCGCTGAGTACGACTTTAGTGAGCTCTCGTGGCACTGACCATCCTCTTCGCTGGCAAAGCCGTTCCTGAGCGCTCATTAAGCTTTCTGGAGTCTTCCCATGTAATGCGTCCATCAGAACAGTAGCCCATTCTTGGAAGTCCTGATTTAGCAGTTGGTCTGCTTCGTCAATGACGAGCCATCGCACATCACGAAGGAGGAATCCGGTTGTTGATTCGACGTGCTCTACAAGACGGCCGGGCGTACAGATCAGAATATCGACTCCAGAAACATAATGAGGAACGTGGCCAGGCAGCATCGTCATCAAGTCGTCCAGAATCCCGCCTCTCTCAATGAAACCTGTTCGTAGCTGCTCATTTGCCCTATCCTGCAGCTCCTTTGCTCGTTCCGGATCGTATTTCCCACTCAATTGCACAAGAGCTCTCTGCTCAGTAGGGAACGGAATACTACCCACAGCGGTCCCAACTCTCAGCTTTGTACCTTGGCACAGCTCTTCAGCCACCTTTTGCGCTTGATCCACCAATTGCCTTGTGGGAACCACAATTATTGCAGATAACTTTGTGGCAACCCGATCTTTCAGAGCTTCCACAATCGGCAACATATACGCAAGTGTTTTGCCTGATCCTGTTTTCGCTGAAATGCAGATATCCCCCAGATGCTGCTCAAATCCTTGATGCAACATAGGCAACAGTGCGGTCTGTACCGCAAATGCATCTTTATAGCCTTGCTGTTCCAGCTTCTTGACGAAACTGTCCTCGACCCCCAGTTTGCTGAAAGGGACGGTATGGGCAGACTCGACGGTGATCGGATTGGCCATCCAAGGCGGCAAAGACTCGAATGTGGGCTTGAACGGAGCTTCTAGCACAGGGGCCGGTTGAGGGAGGGGCGTCAAGTCTACCAAGATTTAGCTTATGAAATAGGTCCATTTTTCAACGAACATACCATGAAGCTCTTCTCCAGGAACATTGTCCTGGTTTTCTCCCTCCGGTACAGCTTTTGAGCTATTTCGCACGACATCCGTCAACTTTGAAGATTTCTCGAATTTCGAGAGTACGGACTTGTGCTTCATTGGCGTTGCTTCTTCAGCTTCCGGCTCTTCATACGGCTTAAGATCCCGCTTACGCTTTTTAGATCGTTCTTTGCCTATGTTCGGCCATATATTGGCCTTCTCTTTCGACTTAGAAGCCAATTGTATCTCATGTGGCTCTAGCACTGGATATGGCTGCTCAATCTCCCTCTTCTGCTTCGTCTTCGGCTTGTCGTTGCTAGATGTGGGGCGCTCATCTGGTGTCGCTTTGCGCTGCTGCTTTGGTTCTAGTATAGGCGGCACGGCAGGCTTCACTTTCGTTGTAGATTTTGGTGGCACATACCGTGCATACAGTGGCGCCGGCATATTTGCGTGAAGGCTGGTGGAGTGTAGTCGCAAAATCAAGACAAAAGTAGAAATTCCCCAATGCCAAGATTTCGCGGAGCTCAGAACGCCGATCTCCCCCATGACGCGCTAACAATCTTCAATTCACCACCAGTAAATACCCACACAGCTTCACACTGTATTTCGTTCAGACGCAGCTCTGTCATGTATCCAATATCTGCTGTCTATCGAGGAGATATTCCTCGAACTCTCTCACAATGCCCTACAACATTGCGTAAGCTTCAAGGATTCCTACGATGGAGTCCTCAATTGTGCTAATTCATTGCCTAGGATGATCAGCGACTTTTTCTTCCCACAGCCAGGTACACATCATGATAACCTCTATACTTTGACACATGATGCCTAATTCATACTAGGAGGAGTGGAAAGTCACATCTATCAACTGTCGAGTGTCAGTCAAGCCTCGAACTCGGTACTCTCTGCTCCTTCGCTCATCACCTCTCTAGAAACTTATAGACCGTGGGCACAAAGTAATAATCATAACCCACGCCTATGCCGGCCGTACAGGCGTCCGATATCTCACGAATAGCCTCAAAGTCTACCACGTTCCCTTCCTCGTCATGTACCGCGAAACGACGTTCCCCACCGTCTTCTCCTTCTTCCCCATCTTCCGGAACATTATAATTCGTGAACAAATTGAAATTGTTCATGGACACGCCAGTCTCAGCAACATGTGCCATGAGGGGATTCTTCATGCAAGAACCATGGGACTGAGGACGGTGTTCACAGATCATAGCTTGTTTGGGTTTGCAGACGCAGGAAGTATATTGACGAACAAGCTGCTGAAGTTTACGCTGAGCGATGTGGACCATGTCATTTGTGTTAGCCATACTTGGTATGATGCACCCTGGACCTGGTGCAATACAGGCTAACTGAGGTATAGCAAGGAAAACACAGTCCTTCGAGCATCCTTAGACCCCCTGATGGTCTCTGTCATTCCTAATGCAGTAGTTGCAGAAAACTTTCAGCCACTTTCGCACACGTCCAACTCCATCACTTCTCCCGCCGATCATCACCACCGTAATGCACCTGGCCCTCCGCGGCGTCTTGGGCCACACGACACCATAACAATAGTGGTGATATCTCGCCTTTTCTACAACAAAGGCACTGATCTCCTAATCGCCGCAATTCCTCGCATCCTCGCCTCCCACCCAAACGTCCGCTTTATAATTGCAGGGACGGGTCCCAAGGCTATAGATCTAGAACAAATGCTCGAGCGCAACGTTCTCCAGGACCGTGTCGAGCTACTCGGCCCCATCCGCCATGAAGAAGTTCGAGATGTCATGGTGCGCGGCCACATCTACCTCCATCCCTCCCTGACAGAAGCTTTTGGTACTGTCATTGTCGAAGCCGCATCCTGCGGCCTGTATGTGGTGTGCACCCGCGTCGGAGGCATTCCCGAAGTCTTACCCGGCCACATGACCGAGTTCGCAAAACCGGAGGAAGACGATATCGTGGCAGCGACGGGTCGCGCTATTGCTTCGCTGAGGGCGGGAAAAGTGAGAACGGAGCTGTTTCATAACCAGGTGAAGCAGATGTACTCCTGGACTGATGTCGCACAGCGCACGGAACGGGTCTATGACGGCATAAGTGGTGTATTGAGCCATGACGAGTTCTACCAGGGTGCTGGTGCTGGCGGTGGTTGGAGCGCCACGAGGGGAAGGGCCGGCGTTCAGAGTTTTGCACTGATCGAAAGATTGAAGAGGTATTATGGGTGTGGGATATGGGCTGGGAAGTTGTTTTGCCTGTGTGTTATCGTGGACTACTTGCTGTTCGTATTACTGGAAATCTTCGCTCCCAGATCGCGCATCGATATCGCTAGGAACTGGCCGAAGAAGGATATCAAGGGTGGAAAGGACAAGGAGAAAGAGAAAGATGCCGATAATGGTGCGAAGGATGGAAGCGGCATCGGCAGAAAGCGAAGCGCAAGACACCGACGAGAAAAGAGAGAAGAGAGGGATGAGAGTTGATTGTCACCGTCACGATATTATGAGGCAGGGGAGAGGATGTTCAAAAAATATTTGCGGTTTAAGATTACGACCACTCCATGCATGCATAGCGTGCTAAAGCGATCGTCAAGAAGGTAATAGCTATCTACTGAAATGCCAAAAAACCGCTCGATAACGCCGACAAATGCTCTGTACAAGGATACAATATACAACATCCACTCAAACTATCATCGAAACATCCCTTTATTTCCAAAACCAGTACTCAGCGGCATACTCGACAGTAAAGTGGCCCTCGATTCCTTCGCAGGTCTTTGGCGGGCTGCCGCCAGCAGTGTTCAGTCGGTACACTTCCATGAAGTCACCAGAAACGGCGTTGAGCTTGAGCCATGCAACAGATCCCTGTCCATTGGGACCGGCAGATGCGCCCTCGGGAGCAGGAGACGAGGCGTTCTTCTTGGCCTGAACTTCACCAAACTTGTGCACATCCGTGTTGAGAACGAACAGTGGGACGCCCTCGGATGTGAACTCGTGGTGGCCGGAGAGCAGCTGGCCAGCGATCTCGTTGGCTGGAACGGGGTGGTTCAATGCGGTGACTGTGACATCGGCGAGGACGGCGGGCGCGCGCACGGCTTGACATGTGGCGTTGAAGAGCTGGGCGACGGCGCCGACGGCGGTGGGTGTTTCGCTGGGGGAGTCCGATTTGCAGGTGTAGTTCTGCGTGCCGCGGCCGACGGCTACGTGGGAGAGGTGGAGACCCGCGGCTGGAGCTGGAAGAGGTGTGGGAGCTGCGAGAGATGTTAGTCTGGATTGATTGCGTTCGATGGAAAGAGGGTAAGCTTACCAGTTGGCATTGTTGCGGCATCGAGATCGCAGACACCGTCGTTCAGGGCCTTGACGACGTTGGCGGAGAGGTGTCGCTTGTAGATATCGGTGATTGAGGGGAGCGTTCTCGTTGGAGCAGCAAATAGGGTTGCTGGGGCGAGGGCCAGGACGAGAGTGATAGTGTTTGTGAAGATCATTTTGACGGTTTGGATGTGTGTTGTTCGTGGATGCGTGAAGTATTATATCCTCTCAGGAGCAGTCGTCGTAGAATTCCAAAAAACAGCAGAACCCAAAAAGGAAATCCCCAGATAGAAATTCGTCGACTTTTACTGATTTCTTTCGTCCCAAAAGGAAATAAGGAAAGGGGGAGATCAAGGAAATGAGAGATCCAGATCTCTTTGCAACACAAAGGAAACAAGAGAGAAGAAACTGGAAATGTTTGTTTGTTTGAGTTGGTGAAGTGAAGAAACAAAAATTCTCAACCCCCATCGAGGCCTCCCATATATACATATTCCTGAACGATAGCGTCTACCAAACCGTTGCTGGGTGGTTGTTGGCGCCACGATCTGGTAAAAATAGTAGGGGTCAGCAGTGATTGGTGGCCCGTCATCTGGCGCATCTGTGCACTTAGCGCTATGGGCCTTGGTTCGTTTATCTTTCCGAAGTACAGCTTGCAGGGGATCGGAATAGCTCCCGCCTGTGCGCCAACCTGGCCGGCGCATCCTAATTGAGCTATTTTGGGGCTTTTTGGTGGACCTGTGATGGAGAAAGATTTGTGTTCAGGCACTGAGGGCTGGGCATAAGTGGGTGAGAAGGTTCCGGGTGACCGGACGTGTGTATGGCGAGAAGCGGAAATGCATAAACGGCGAGGATCTGAGCTCAGGATAAGCTTGTTTCTTGTGTAAGGTCAGATTCGGGGGCAATGCTGGCGGAAGTATTTAAAATTGTTCATTACGAATCTCGAACCTCGCAGTGTGAAAATTCTCTTTTTGCCTCTTAGGCTTTCCAACGGTTTTGCGAGTCAAGAGGAACACAGTCTTGCTGATGGAGAATAGAAACAAGGGAACATTCCAAGGGTCTTGGAGACTCCACAATCGCGCAGAGCCGCCGGTACAACACCACCAATTTCCATTCATTCCATCTTGGAGGTACCATCCATAGCTCCACTTAATTGCCCTTAATTGTACAAGGACGGATGTAGGCCTTGGCATCTTGCACAAATATAACTTAATATAGCCTTGCAAGGGTTGGAAATGACTGCTAATATTCCCCGCTCGAGCGCGTTAAACGGCGGCCAATAGCAGGCCGCTGGCGCTTAGTGAATGTTGGTTGATTGGCGGCTGGATTTAAGCATGCACGGGTGGTCTGTTTCAGGGTCGGAGCGTGGGCACGTTTTAATGGATGAGTGGGGCCCCAAGGGTCTGGGTTGTATATACAATTTTTCTTTGCTTGCATCTCCAAGGTTGGAAGGTGAGGGTGGGTGGACGAGAGGTCTCGAAAAAACTACGGGTTTTCGCACGAGCAGGGCGATTGTGGAGTCCCTGGTGGGAGACTCTGCATTCGGTGTTCAGCGACTTCTGGAAGTTGAGGCTCGGTGGGTGGTCGTTGGCTTGGCCTTCGAACGGTCAATTTAACGGTCAATTTCACGGTTGATTTAACGGTTGTTTTCTCATCCTGGGGCAAACATGTTCGTGCACTTCGTGGGGAAGGGAACATGTTTCTCCTGATACTTCGGCTCTCTCGTATCCGAACGCATTCCCTTCTAAGAATGACTTTATGTGTCAGGCTGGTCTGCAGCCGATAGTCCTAAGGCCTGCGGTGAGCTTTTGGTAGCCCGGAGGAAGCAAGCCACGTTCGGATTCTCAAATACCGGCGCACGCCCTGCCGCATGGGTCAGCAAGGTGAAGAATATAGAACGCGATTCCTGGAGGAACCTCGTAGTTTGTTCTCATGACCTTGACAAGCTGTTAGTGTCTTGGGAGAGACAACTGTTTCTAGTGAGTCGTTCGGATTACGATCCGTCAACAAGCAGTCTGGGTTTGCTGATAGGATGCAGATATAGAAAACAAGACATGATACATCAGAAAAAGGTCAGCGCTGGAGCTATTCTTGAAGTCGAAAATGATAAACTTCTTAAGGCCGCAGAATGAGGGACCACAGCCGTAAACAGCTCCTCCTCTTCGACACGTGATACGCCAACCTCCAGTCTCCTAGCCTTCCTTCCACCTGCTCCTACTCTCATCTCATATGGCTCTCCTCTCTGCCGCTCTCTCCTCGGCCCCACCCCCCCCCCTACGCAGGGCAGAGAAAAGATGGTACACCGCAAAGTACACCTCTGACAATACCATCCGCAAATCACGTAAACAGCCTGATATTGCCAACGCGATGATTTGAAAGCCTAAAAAAGAGCATTCTAACAAAAGCTTTGTGACTACAGAAGCTCGGTATACGGCAAGGTGGAAGTTAAAGGCATCGTTGGTATTTGGTGTGCCACTTTTCCTCTACCCTACGTGTCCCTTCTCATCTTAAACATTCTCCTGACATCTAACAACACCCAGTACTCGAGCACATCTCGCCTTCCTCCACCGTACACACCGTCTCATTCCCAGCCCGCGCCACAACCGGCGACTTCGACAAATCCTGACCCGCATACACACAATTCCATTTCTCGCTCATACATGCGATATACTAGAGGGTCCCGTTATTAGCTTCAGGGGGACATGGCTTTGTTTTGCAAAACTTTTCGACCGGGACAGGACAGTTCACTGATGGCGCTCGAAGCTGGAGAGGATGAGTAGGTACGATGATAGAAAGTGAATATAATGTAGTAAGACGAAAATACATAAGATACCGAATAAGAAAAGGCTGCATGCCTAGGCTGCGCCATGCTCGAAGGTAGGTGCGCCATTGGTGACTGTCGAGAGAGCCGCAAAGAGCGCGATGGATAGGATCGCTGGAACGTACATGGCCGGTGGATGAGCTGCTGATACCTGGGATCAAATAAAGATCACAGATCAATGTAAGTGAAATCTATATTTTCTAGGTACGATTGAGACGAGCAATAACAGTATTAGTATCGTTTGCTTTGCGTGATGCCCATGATGGCTTATTTGTGTCCAGCCGTTATACATAGTGATTTCCTCCTACCTTCAGGCACCAGAAAGTGACGTCCAATACCCCGTATTTTCGAAAGTTTTCTTTTCTACTATACGTTAATTATTTGCAGGGCGATGCCGACGGGTAAGATCGTGGGGAAGATCCGCGATGCCATGGCGTCTTCATTGATTTGGACCATGAACGCTTGTGATCGCCGAATTTGAGATAGCAGATGATGGCAATTGAAAAGACGGTACGGCGCGAAGGTGACGACGACATAGTCGGTGAAGATGAAAGAAAAATATTGAATCACATGCTCATTGGCTCACCTACCAGGGGGCACATAGATTAACTTACTAAGCGCCCATAGACCCAATTGAGATCATTCACCGCGCCATGGCCGTTCAGAAATCCAGATAATAATACAACAGGCCATCGCTCACGAAATATCGCAACTCCCTTGGGCGATGAAAAAAAAAAAAAATTTTGAGATTTTCACCCACCTTCTTGGAACCCTTCCTTTTGCCACTCGACTGGGTCGGCACCACCCGCAGCTATTGGTCCCCCGGCAGCCGCCGCCCCAGCTATTGCCGCCGTATGCTTCTCGATGTCTGTGGTACCCATCCAATACAGCATCAAGAAAACCATTATATGCAGTCCTAAGCAATAAGTTGCAAATAGGTTCCTACTCGTCCTGGTCGCAAGGACAAGCCTTGTCACTCTGAACACCATGCGTTCGAATACACTCATTCGCTTGAGGGCTCGAGCGGATTCGCGCCCACGGAAGGCCGCAAAGGGCGAGATGTTTTGCTCATAGGCCGATCGATAGCGATCCATGGTCAGCCCGGATGAGGTGTCAGAGGAGACGTGAATGGTGGATGGATTGGGGTTGGTCGAGTAGGCGGATGCAGAAGAGCCTGCTGGGTGGCCTCTGTTATAGGTTGACACATAGCGGGTCTTTTCGTAAAGATCTAGATTGTCCTTCTGCAGTGCTGAAATCTCCGACCGAAGAGAAGATACCGTCTGGTAGGTCTTCTGGAGCTCTGCCTCTAATTCTGAATTACGCTTCTTGAAGCGGTCTCGCTGCGCTGTCACCATTGGTAATATCCCAGAACCGCCACCGACAGGTTCACCAGCGCGTATCGCCTGCATTGTGTTCTGAGATGAGTGCGCTGGATCGAATCCAGAAATGATGGAAGATGTAGGGGAAGACCTTCCACGTCGTCCACCCGCAAAGGAGGCCTGAGGGTACCGTGAGGTGTACGTCCCTGCTACAGACATGGCTGAGGAATCGAAAGCGTTTGATGCCTCCTGCTGTACCTTCTCCAGATCAGCCTCCAGTGTCTCGTTCAGGTTTCTCGACTTTTCTAGCTCCATGTTGGTATTCGATAATTCTTCTTGTAATGCCTCCAATCGGCTTTGCAAGTCCTGATGCGAAACTCGAAGGACAGTGAGCTCGTTGCTGAGCTTCTTATTGCGTGCCAGGAGGAGCTGCTCCAAAGTTTCTCCTTTCCCTTTACCAACTGTGCCGTTCTGCGAAAGAGCAATTTCGGTGGCTTCATCGTCATCGTCTCCGGTAGCGAACTCGATTGACTGGAAACCGTTAGACATAACTTCACTGAGAGCCGTGGCAGATTCACCTTGAGAACTTCGAGTTCCTGTTTGACATTCTCATAATCACTCCACTTCTGGACTTTTTCACGCAAGTTCTCCTTCTCGATCTTCAAGGAATTAATCTCCCGTTCCAAACCTCGTGTTTCCGTCTCTAGGCGTCTCCGCTCGGAATCTTTCTCAAATCGTGCCGTTTCCAATTTCCGCAGAAGAGAAGAGTTCTCGGATTGTAATCTAAGGAATGTTGGATCATCTTCGACTGCGTGTGTAGCCTGCGCTGACGCAGACTGTGCCAGTTCCAAGCGCAGTTGTTCGTTCCTTGCTTCAACTTCTGCAAGACGGTGGCTTGTTCTCTCCAACTCCGAGCTGACAATCTCAAGCTCTGCGACGGTAGCTCCGCCCCTACTAGCTTCTCTTTCCACGTCCTCGCCCTTGCCAAGCCTCTGCGAGACCTCAAAGCTAGCCTTCAGCTCTTTGAGCAGCCGATCCTGGCTTTCAACCTTCTCCTCGAGACTGTTCTCCTTTGCTTCCCAATTATTCTGCTTCTCGCTTAGCACCGCCGACCATGAGGCTTCCACTTCCTTTATTTTTGTGTCTCGAGAGTCCTCAAGAGACTGCCGTGCAGTCCGTTCTTGCTCAAGCTTCAGCTCCGCTTCCTCTAATTGTGACGTAAGCGACACGACCGTCTTCTGCAAATGTTGATTCTCAGATGTAAGTTTGGGTACGGTTTCTTCCGCAGTAACAAGAGAGTCGACGGAGGCTTCGAGGAGTGGATATGGGTCGGGAGCTTCGGACAGGGGAGAGTAGATTTGGAAGAAAGCGGCTTGGACAGTCTTGGATTGATTCGATATGAGATCGATGAAACTTTGGTAGGCTGTATAGGTTAGCTTAGCCTTGTATCAATGCAAAAGGACCTACATTTCAGCAATCCCTTGATATCATTGAGCTTGCTGGCATCGTCCAATTTCCGGAAGTCCTTGGTCTTCTGGGCTAAGTCTTTGCGCTGAGTAAGAGTATCTCTCTGGTGGGCAACCAAATCTGAAGCGACGGTATCGAGCTGTGGAATGAGAGATGTCAAATCGATACCTAGATGAACTCGTTAGCCCTGATGCTTTAATGGAGAGGCGCAATGGGGCAAACGTACTCCTCCACGCTCCGATGGCTGTTTGAAACTTGTTGCCTCCTGAAGCATCAACTCCGGAGCCATCTCCTGCTGCTGCTGCATCCCGCGGCGCATCCTGAGAGCTTCTGCTCTCGACATCTTCTCCTCCCTCCATTGCCCTCAGGGTTGTTTAACAAGTATCCGGTTGGTGGTAAATCCGGTATGTATATGATCGATGGCGTATATCTGGAGGTTAGAAACCATCGAAGGGGCGCAGTTATGTCATAGGTGAATGTGGCCGTGATGGTGTCAAAGTTGCAGACAGCTTTCATGATCGACGGGGATGATGCGGCGCACGGGGCAAGCCGATTGGCGGGCAGGATCAATCACCACCAGTTCTCAGAGCTCAATGCGGCACCTTATCTTCAACATGAACACCATCTGCGGCCCCCTCTCATAGCCCGTCATGGCAAAGACGGCGACTCAAAGTCATGGAATCCTCATCGTCGTCCGCACGATTGACCGAGCGCCCTCGACCGCAGACTAGAGCCTACATTCTCCGCAAGCTCGTATCAGACCTGCCACTGTCCGCTGATGGACAGTCTACGGATATTCGTATAACATGTGTCGAAGTATGGAGTATGTGGTGATCTTCGATATATCAATTATCAACCTAGAGTGTAGAAAACTACTCGACAATAGAGCTAACTGGAACATCAGGCGGCAACCTCTACGTTGGCACCTCCGCCGCAGAGATCCTCCACTTCGTTCTATTACCCCCTGAACCCAATGATCCTTTAGGAGAGCCCACCGCCATAATCGCGTCAAGACTCCAGCCGGCATACACCCAATCTACTGGGACTGGAGTGCAGCAAATCCTCCTGCTACCGAGAGTTAACAAAGCGTGCATTCTGTGCAATAATACGCTCATATTCTACTCGCTGCCGGAGCTGAGCCCAGCTTTCCCGAATATCAAACCGCTATCATGTTCATGGGTGGGCGGAGTAGATCTCAATGCGGAGGAAGATGGATCAAGCGACGATGGAGTAGTGGTAATGGTATGTCAGAAGAGTAGAATCAGGATGGTTAGAATATCAGATGAAGGCCCGAGGAATCTCAAGACAATCGAATATGGGGGCTGCTTAACATCTGTTCGACGAGATAACTTTTCGTGCGCGGCAGATACGCACTCGTATGCGCTTTTGGATGTCGAGCATCAACAAAAAATTGGCCTGTTCCCTATTTCTTCCCTAGACCCGGATGCAAGCGATGTTGGTGGAGCTGCTGAGGATATCGCTTCGGCTCTTTCATCACATGCCCCTTCAAGAAGCGTCTCATCTGCAAGCACACATCCCCGAGGGGCATTGCAAGAAGAACAACGTGGACACGGAAGGAGCTCGAGCTTGGGTATCTTCGGTGCAGGCGGAGTCGCTTCTCACAGAACTGAGAGCCCACGCCCGCCAGGGCAGAGATACGGTTTCGATGTGCCAGAATCCTTGTCCAGAGCCATTTCTCCAGCCCCTGCTCGTTCGCCCGAGAGACAGCATCCAGAAAGAACATCAAGTTTACCAAGAGCAAGCACACCTTCGCCGGATAAGCCTTTACCACCTGCCCCAGAGACTACCGCTCCACAGCAAGAGGAATCTTCTCCAGTGCAACCATTTCTTCCCCTCAAACCTCATGTAGCATCGCCTTCGCCTTCGGAATTTTTGCTTACTGTAGGCACCACTCCATCCGAGCCAGGAGTTGGCATGTTTGTCAATCTCGATGGCGATGTTTCACGTGGCAGCATCCAGTTTAGCAGCTACCCCGATGCGATCGTTGTTGATGGCAGTGGCATTGACATGTCAACGTCTATGGGACCTGATCTAGAGGCAGAGGAGGGTTACGTCCTAGCTGTTGTTCATTGCCAGGAAGAAGAACGAACCGAGTACGGAATTGAGATTCAGAGGTGGGATGTGGATGCTGGCGAAGGCGAAGCATCTAAGGAATGGCTGGACTTACACCACATTCCCAGCTCGGCTACCAAGAACAGTGAGCGCGTTACTGTCCCTTTGGGGATCCGCTCTATAGTGGAGCCCAACGATTACATTTTCTCGGAGATAAATGACAAGCTTTCAGTCAAACGTCTCAAGCTCCCACAGTCAGAAGAACCGATACCCGTCCCAGAAGGCGACAAACCCAAAACGGCGCAGTCTGAAGCAGACCTGGAATTCACGGGGCAATTGTCCAAACTTCAAGCTCGCATCGTCCTGTGGGCAGGAGATCAGATCTGGTGGGCTGTTCGGAACCCGTTAGTGACTCGTTTGGATGCCCGATTGCAGGAAGCGCAGTCGACCCCGACTGGAGATGGAGTTCGAATTCAGCCAATTAGGAGCCAGATCGAGACTGTCTTAGGTGACATACGTAGTCAGGAACCTCGCAATGAAGCCGAATATCTCAGTCTGATCTATATTCGGCAAAAGGCCTCTGTCCTTCTGTTCATGGAAGTGATACTGCGAAGCAGTACAAACATTATCATTTTCGAAAATGAAAAGCGGGTCACTGAACAGGCTTTAGTCGAAGGAGAGGTTGACCCCCGCGTAATATTATCCCTCTTACCGATCCTGAACAAGGAGGTGGTGCAGGGACCCAATGGCATACAGGTATCAGGAGGAATCTCGGTGCTTGTTGAACAGTTTTTACAGCAGAACGATGTCTCAATTATGCCAGCAACGGTCAATGGACCCTTCGGTGATAACCTGCTGCATCTCGTCAAACGATATTTACTCTTCTGGAAGAGGAGAAAGGGCATGGCAAGCGTTACGAATGATCCCTACGTGTTCCAGACCGTTGATGCAACCCTGCTACATATTCTCCTTCTTCTAGACCGAGACACGCCCAAAGGTCCGGCTGCGGCTGGGTCCTTGCGTGCAGAGCTCAACGAACTTGTCGACAATGAAGTGGAGTGCTTTGACCGAGCCATCACTCTGTTAGAGCACTTCAAGCGACTGTACGTACTAAGCCGTCTCTACCAGCGTAACAGCAAACCCTCGATCAAAGCATCAAAAGTGTTGGCAACATGGAGGCGGATCTTGGAGGGTGAAACAGACGAAGGAGGGGAGTTCATCGATGGAGAACAGGAACTTCGAAAATATCTCAGCAGAATACGGGACCAATCGTTGGTCGAGGAATATGGAGCTTGGCTCGCAAACCGCAATCCCAAACTTGGTGTTCAAGTATTTGCAGATGATCACAGCAGGGTGAAATTCGAGCCTATGCGCGCGGTTGCACTGCTAAAGGAAAAGGCACCAGGTGCTCTCAAAGAATACCTAGAGTACCTTGTCTTTGGAAAGAAGGTATGCTACAAGCTCTCCCACCTTAGATGTAACCACTTGGCTAACCTATGCCTAGCATACGCATTACGTCAACGAGCTGATAGCATTCTATCTTGACATTGTCATCTCCGAACTCGAAAGCTCTTCCGCATCCCGAAACATCCTACTCCAAACATACGAAACGTATCGCGCTCTCCAGCCCCCTAAACCTACCTATCGACAGTTCATCACCGACAACGCCATCGACGCCGAGTGGTGGAACAGCCGCTTACGCCTTCTTCAACTCCTTGGAAGTAATCAGTCTGCTACCTCTGCTTACGATGTTCCCTCGATCCTGTCTCGGCTAGAGCCGTATGAACAAGAGCTGGTTCCTGAAATGATCATCCTGAATGGTCGCCAAGGCCGGCATCCAGAGGCCATCAGACTGCTGACTCATGGTCTGGGAGACTTTGACACAGCAATCAGCTATTGTCTACTAGGTGGTTCGAGTATATTCCGCCCATCGGGGTATGTTCCGCAAGAGGAAATACCGGGGAGGGAAGAGCAGGCTCGATTATTTGGATATCTTCTTCAAGAGTTTCTGAGGATAGAGGATCTGGCTCAGAGGATTGAGAGGACGGGTGAACTGCTTGAAAGGTTTGGAGGGTGGTTTGATGTCGCGGAGGTAAGCGATTATCCTCCCTTTACATGTAACCTTGTGGAAGTATGTTGACAATTCTTTGACAGGTGTTGGAGGTTATACCCGATGAATGGTCTGTTGATATCTTTTCTGGATTTCTCATCAACGCTCTGAGGAGGTTGGTTCGAGAAAGGAGTGAAACTACGATTGCGAAAGCGTTGAGTGGGAGTCAGAATCTGCAGCTGAGCGCGGAATTGATTGACAAGGCAGAGGAGATAGGTCCGACGATTCAGAGGGTCAAATGATCAAAGTAGAGATATAGGTTAGAGTCGGGATAAGGCCCGCGTTGAAGACTTCTCAAAATTAGAGATACAGTCTCGTACATGCGAAAATAGATTCAATCTTGCAAATCAAATGGCCACATGCCACTGAGTGAAAGCAGCACCCTTGTGACCAGAGTGTTGTGCTATTAAGCTTCTCTTCCGACGTCTTGGCATGTCTGTGCCGGGAGCACAACCACAGTGAACAGCATCCAACTTGAATCACCACCGCCAAGACCTTCGATCAACAACCTGAAAACTCATCGTTCTAGCTATACCCATTTTCTCATCAAGGCGACACCCGTAAACCGTCTTCTATTTCTCATGATGCAACGTCGGATGGTGAGATCTTCCCAAAATCTCTTCAAGTCAGCCAAGAAAGACATCTAACAGGATGTAGCTCTCGAGAGAGGACGAAGCCTCAACCGGAGGCGAAGACGTCGAAGTCCGGCGCGAAGATCAAGAGAAAATCAACAAATTCAGCACTTTGCACCAGAAAGAGACGGGGCTGGAGGAGGAGCTGAAGGGCAAACAGGTTCGTGTTTCCCGCTCCCATTAGTCTAGAATTCAGCTCCAATCCTAACTATATCTTCTTCCAGAAAGAGAAGGAAGATCTTGAGGAGATTTCCACGGAGCTGGAACTTGTTGATGAGGAGGAGAAAGTACCGTGAGTATAGCCGTGGTGTTCCTAAGGACGTGTGTGATTGATGGTGAATAGCTACAAAATTGGCGACTGTTTTGTCTCGCTACCACAGCCGGAGGTCCTCGAGCTGCTATCTGCTTCCACGGAAAGCATCGATGAAGATGTTTCCGCACTCGAAGAGCAGCTGAGTACGATTCGAGATGAGATGCAGGAACTCAAAGTCGCGCTGTATGCACGGTTCGGGAGAAGCATTAACCTGGAGACGTAGACGTAGGAGTGTACAGGAGAGATTGCAAAGGTTTTGAATGAAGTAATCGATACCATTCTACTGCGATTCTACAAAATGATCTTTCTTCTTCATTCAATGCTCTCATATGGTCATGCCTTCCTTCTTCTTGTCTACCATGTAGGCATTTTTCTCCCAATTTGCTATCAGCCTCTCACCGATGATCCCCGACAGCATGAGGCTTCATGAAAAGAGCTTTTATCCCCAATTAACCACTCACGATTCCGCGGAAATTTTATTCCCGAAATCAGTCGGCAAGTGCGTCGTTTTTCCATCGGGATACCCCTCGATTACATTTAGCTGCCGTCATAGCCGAATAGAAGACCTCAACGTGCAGATGCACATCCCCCACCATACTCCAGATGAGGAGATCCTAGCTTCAACCTCGGGCGGAATGCCGACTTTGGTCATAGAGTCATGGCGGCTTTCCTCCTTTTTCTTTTCCTTTCTTCTGCTTTTTGAGTCTTGGTTTATTGAGCCCTGGGTTCGGTTTTGCAATTGACGATGTCGGATTTGGAGAAGACTTATTCAAGGGAGCAGAGGTGTCTGGGTAATGGACTCGATCTACCCACGACACCACATACGCAGGCGGCTAGACATGTGACTCATAGTGCGTCCCCTCAACTCCTCGAGTCCATATGTCTGATCTAACTTTCCATGTATAAGGAGAGGAAAGTCTACTCTCAATACGCATAGGAGCTGACGAGGAAGATGTTGACGCTCAATTAGAGCTCGAGAAAGAAGATGACTTCAAAGAAGCGGCGTCGCCACCCGAGTTTTCAAGCGGCTCAGGCCAGCCTCCGGCACCGAGAAAAATCATAAAGTTTGAAGAGGATGACCCTGAGCAGCCGAATAATTGGGGGCAGGTATGTCCAATACGTGCCAGTCATCCCTAAACTCTTCTCTGATCAAATATTTGGTCTCATATAGTGCAAGAAGTTATACTCACTATTCGTTGCAATATGCACGGTAATGAACAGCACGATGTCGAGTTCCCTTGCAGCCGGTGCTACTGAACCTATATCGGAACACTTTGGCGTTATAAACGAAGCGAGGCTTATCCTTCCGACATCGATATATCTCGTCGGCTACGTATGCGGGCCTTTGATCTTCGGCCCCCTCAGCGAGTCATTTGGAAGGAAGTGGACGATGATAGCAGCATTCGCCATCTACTCGGTCTTCTCCATAGCTTCAGCTGTGTCACCCAACTTCGCCGCACTTATTGTATTCCGGCTATTCGTTGGAATTGCTGGATCATGCCCGATTGCTGTGGTTGGAGGGTAGGCTGTCCTTTTCTCTCCAACCTTTTCGTGTTCGACTAGCTGATCGAGTGCTATGTAGGATCTGTGCAGATATCTACCATAACCCAAGATCACGTGGGTACGTTATGTCGCTCCAGGACTACGGATTGAACTCATCTAGTATCTAACATGCTGCAGGCGATCGATGGCGATCTTCATGGCAGCCACTACATATGGACCAATAATGGGGTACGTGCTATAAGTTTGATAATTGCTAGTTGTTGTTCTGAATAACCACATTTAGGCCTCCGATCTCTGGATTCATATCCCCACTCTCCTGGTCCTGGCCCTTCTGGGTTAGCGCGATTGTCGCGGGTGCTACATGGCCCATCCTCCTCCTAATGTCAGAAACCTATGCCCCCGTAATACTCAAGCAACGCGCAAAACGGCTACGAAAAGAGACTGGAGATACCTCAATCGCCGCTCCGATCGAATTTGAGAAAACAGATATCGGCCATATAGTAACCGTGGTACTGACGCGACCATTGCGAATGATATGTTTTGAACCATTAGTGCTGTTCACCTGTCTCTATCTCTCCTACGCGTATGCAATCTTCTACATCTTTTTCCAGTCATATCCAATCACTTTTACAGGCATATACGGGTTTAATGCTGGAGAAGAAGGACTAGCTTTCTTACCTATTGGTGTTGGTGCGATTATTGCTGCGGGGATTTATCTGGCTTGGGATAGCATACTGGTCCGCGCCCAACGTCTGGCGAAGCCCTGGTCTAAAAGCGAGGAGATGAGGAGGTTACCTCTTGCCTGCATCGCTGGGCCTTTCTTCGTATTATCACTGTTCTGGGCTGGTTGGACTGCAAGGGAAGATATACATTGGATCGTTCCCGTACTCGCTGGAATCCCTTTTGGAATCGGATATCTCTGCGTTTTCATGGCGCTCCTAAACTACTTGGTTGACGCATACGAGATCTTCGCTGCGTCGGCCATGTCTGCGGCATCGGTGTCAAGGTCGAGTTTCGGTGCTGTGCTGCCTTTTGCAGCGAAGCCTATGTATAGAAGCCTGGGCGTGCCGTGGGCGTGTAGTCTGCTGGGATTCTTCTCGGTTGCAATGACAGTTATTCCGTTTGTGTTTATTAGGTTTGGGACGAAGTTAAGGGAGAAGAGTAAGTTTTGTCAGTATTTGGCGCAGAAGAAGAGGGAGGAGATGGAGGCGAGGGAGAGGGACGCTGTTGTGGACAATGTGAGGAAGGCGGATGAGGAGAGCGGTGCAGCTGCGACCCAATAACCTTGGTCCCAAGGCGATTTGGGCTCGACACATAAAATACTTTGCAATCCAGGAGAACAAATCAATTGTCGAACCGAACAAGGGAGTACCAAATACAGGTGTTGTGGTGCAAAATTTACTGAAGTCTCCTTCCCCTAGGTCAAGTTCCATGTACCACTTACACTCTTGCTAAGTCCCCTCACATAAATACTTTTTGAAAGCCCTTTGTCCACATATCTCGCTGTTACCCTTTATCCTTCTGAGCGTTGTCTCGCGATCGGTTAGATATCAGTAGACCCGCTATATCACAGTATATCGCCCGCATTCGTTGCGCATGCTGCGTACCCGGCAAATCTAATTGGTCCATCGAAGATAGGACGGCTACCCAGATACCCATCAAGGCGAACACCTAAAACGCCTACGAACCGGTGAAGTCGAAATCCAAGACTGGTATACTAGGTTTTACCACACTAATCGATTGTTGGAGTCAGCCTCCTCGATCGCTGCACGAATGCAAGGGGAGGATGTACACATTCAAGGCTGACCACAAGGCTAAATGATCTTACTCATGTCCAAGCCTTCAAAGAACACTCCTCCTAATGCCCTACAATATGAAAGCGGCCACCAAATGGCACCAGTCTCAAAGCAAATATAAATATCAGATGTGCTTGCAGCCTAGGGTGCTGCTCCTCCTCCGACAGGCATTGTAGATATCACACTCATATGCATAATATCCAAACAACAGGTGGATCGCCTCGAATGAATTTATGGGCAAGTCTGGCAACCAAAATCACAGCAAAGCGAAGGGCTGGCTTGAGGATGAGGAGGGTCTTGGGGGCTTGTCCACGGACACGGCTGCTGAAAGCTTCCTACCAGCTTGACAGGAGAGGATTGCCGCATACCTATATGCCTTGATGATGGAGTACTTTACGGATTAGGTTGTTTAGCCATGATACCGGAGGCTAATATGACGGTACATGGGAGTTTAGTGAATAGGAACATGAGGAAGGTGAATGCGCACTCAAAGCTTTGTGACATTGAGGCTTGGAAAATAAAACCAAGCAGAGCGATGGTGGGGATGCCAGTAGTGTGGCGAATAAGGAGATCAGATGAGTGTATAGGGAAGGCATCTAATGGGATAAGGGAAAGGGATGCTGGAGAGTGGGTCAGATGATTCCGAAATGGATTTGCTGAAGATGGACACAGTTGCATCACCCGAGATGTCGAGGGGGTAAAATTATGGCATGATACGATACGTCGGATCACATAGGTATCATTCAGTAGGCAGCAGGGGGGAAGGGGTGGTTGCCAAGAGGTTAGCCTCCTTCACGGCCAGGAGTGGAACGAAGTCACAAAGCAAAGAAGATTGATTGGTAAGATGGCATTGCTAACGCTAATGAAAATACTCCCCCTTCCTTGCAAATATCAGATCGCCCTCCCGGAAAGTGCGGTAGACCGCCCGTCGAAGGTAGAAGAGGATGGTGGATTTAAATGCGATGACCCTTCCACCGTGTACGCATGCCACTTCTTTGATTTCTAAATAGGCAGCGACGCTCAAGCCAAGCGGTATAACTGCGAACCAATAAAGGTTCAAACAAGGATACCACCCAGCGTGCATCAAGCCGCCCCAAACACCGTTTTTGACCTGTTTCCACTGCGCATGTGTACAGTCAGAGTCCCAGGGCCGGGCTTTGTGGACCGATCCAACATCCACTGTGTCCAACCCAGCCGAGCCGGATGTGGAGTGCCTTCACTGCTGCGAGTCCTCGCCCGGTGTATCCCACGCCTCCGACGTGGCTGTCAGAGCCCACCAGGCATCCAAATATGTTATTGAAGTTCCAACCATCACACCATCACAGCTTCAGACGAATCGAAGATGGCTTGCAAGCTTGCGCTGGCCGTGTGCGAAATGTCGGGTAAAGGAGAGTTCATGTATTGCTATGGACAGGAGCCCAAATCCGATCCGCTAGTCGAGGGGTCGCAGGGAAAGAAGCCGTGCAACCTGCCTGCAAACGAAAGGAGTCATAAGCCCGGCTTCATTTGTGTTTCCTCATGTGCCAGCGGGATAAGAGTGGAGAGTGAAGTCAAGGAAGGCGGAGAGGAGTGAAGGGTTCACGGATCCTCGTAGTCGATGTTGCCATCGAAGAGATCCGTGACGACCTTCAGCATAGGCTCGAAGAGGCTTACTTCATCGCCGACCTCGCCGCCAAACAAACGAAGGTTCTGATCTTCCAATGCCTGCTCGTATCGAATTCGGTCTTGCCATGCGGAATACGTTTGGTGCCAATGATTCGCCGACCGATTCACAAGGGGAAAAGGTGGAGGCTGAAATGTAGAATACGTAGTCGAATAGGACGAGTTGGTATCGACTGAAGAGGTTCGAATGTGGTTTGAGCGTGCTTTGCCAGCGTCGCGGTGACGCGGCCGACTCCTTGTCCGCTTTCTGTTGTGTCGTTTGGACATGATTGTAGGGGAGCGAGAGAGTGAAAGGAGAGGTGGCGACAAGCCGCCGCAACGCGAAGACTGGTGATTTTCGAAAGGTAGAAGACCAAAGAGAGCAGTACCTACCAAGACTTTATATATGTTTGCCGTAACGTGATCCAGTCAGAAGGCCGCAGTGACTCATAGCCACAAATGACGACTATGGTGTGAGAGGGAAATGAGCCGTGCCATCATATGACTGGTCGAAATGTCTCAATGTGGTCCGTGCACAAACGATGTGGCGAAGCCGATATCGCAGAACCATCAAGGAGTCACTCATCCCCAACAAACTCTGAATCAACACATCAACCTTTCATCCAGTCTGCCTTTAGTCCAGACTCACGATATGGCAAGCGGCACATTGTATGCAAGACGGTTGCGCGTTGCCTTGTCAAAGTGTGGCTTTGCAGCTCTTTGATGGAATGTTAGCGCGAACACAGCTATTCAAGGGTGCAAACTGGTGGCTGTGCACTGGTCACAAACCCCAACTTTTGTCCTGTGGGTGTGCGACATGTTTCCAAATACTTTGGTGGAGAGCGGCACAGGGCAGATTCGACGGTTCCAGATGAAATGTATGGGCCTGAAGGGTGTCTAAGATGGGACGAGCCGCCCTTGCGACTCTTTCACAGCCGCCTTAGGACCTTGGATTCCACGGTAGACAAGCCATGGACTACGATTCGATTGCTGAGGCCATCCCTTGGGATCTTCCTGGACAAACTATTGTCTCGGAATGGAAGCCGCGTGGACAGTCAAAGGTACGGTCATACGTCTATGTGAAGTGGTCAGCCTGATCAACACCAGTCAACTGGAACTTAACGCCTTCCAAACTCGAGCGCATCGCTACTTGTCGCCTGCGATACGGTTGAAACAGTCAAGTATACATGACCATGGTGAGGGAGTTTCGTGCTCTGTTGACTCAACACGGCGCGGAAGCCTGTGCAAAGGCTGCAACACGGAGTCACGCGACTTTACAGGCAACCAGACGCCTGATGGTATTGTAGTCGCGATCAAGAGACGAAGGATTTGAAGGATGAAAGTTGGTAGGCATTCGTCTGCCAAGGTAGAGGTCGGAGTTTAGCCTTCGTTTCACCGACGTACAACATCAGTACGGTGTCAGCCGGCTCTCCACACTCTCTATTCTCCGGTGCAGGTGTGCCCTGAGGTCTTGACCACTCTTATGCTCTGGAATACACTTGGTTACGCGTAATCCGGTAGCAATTCTGCGATCACAGACGTCATTTCCGTCTGATGTCTCCGCCAGAACGTCGTTTCAACCAATTGATTTCACTTGGCTGCATTTCGTAAGCCGCACTGTCAATCTTCACTTCACATCATGGCATTGGGATAAGTAGCTCTCCTTCCTATATGTTCATTGTCAGGTCATCTTCTATCTTTCTGTTTCCTTTCCTTCCGTGATTTAACGTAGGCACTCGATTCCCGACCATGGATTTTAGCACAGCAGGAATACTCTTGTGTATCGGTATTTTACACCTCCGCCCGCTCACTGTGATTTACGCTAATAGAGAGCAGTATCTGTGGTCTTTGCTGACGATGGATATGGACCACCCTGGGGTAACCCAGAAAACAGTCCATGGAATGGAGGGGGTGGAGGAGGTAGAGGAGGAAACAACGGCTTCGGCAACGGCCAATTCGGAGGCTTCAACTTCCAAAGCTTCCTTGGCTCCAGACAAAAGATCCTGATCGCCCACGGTGTCCTTGCCGCCCTCGCTTTCGTAATCTTCTTTCCCATAGGCGCGATCATCATTCGACTAGCCTCTTTCCCAGGTGTGTGGCTGGTCCACGGCCTGTTCCAGATCTTCGCATATCTGGTTTATATTGCTGCATTCGGCATCGGGGTCTGGATGGTCAACAACATCCCTATCAACCTCCTCGATCACTATCACCCGGTCATCGGCATTGTGGTATTCGTTCTACTCTTCTTTCAACCCATTCTAGGATTCATTCATCACTCCCAGTTCAGGAAATACAGCCGTCGAACCGTCTGGTCTTACGGACATCTCTGGCTGGGAAGAATCGTTATCACTCTTGGCATCATCAATGGAGGCTTGGGAATGCTTCTCGCAACTGAGACCGGATACTTTGTTCCTAGCAGGGGACAGATGATTGCATATGGTGTCGTTGCTGGCGCCATGTGGCTGCTGTATGTGGTCGCAGCAGTTATTGGCGAGGCTAGAAGATCGAGGAGCAGAAAAGCGGAACAGACGGGCAAGGAGAGATATGCGTATGATACCCGTGAGCAGCATGTGTATCGACATTAGCTCCTGGGTTGTAGACACGCAGCTTGGATTTAATGCAACATTCATTCACAAGGCGATCGATGCTGGCGACTAGCTCATGGCGTGGGATAGGAGAATGCCTGGACTATTTATGGGGACTGTTATGGGTAATGTGTTTATGATTTCTTCATTTTGGGATTCTGGATGTCTTTTCAGCCAAAAAAAAAAAAAAGTCTACTTTCATATCATGCTGTCTACAGATACCATTCTCTTACCCTGAACGACTAACAAAATAATTGTATCGTTTTATCTTAATGACGTTTAACAATCTCCCTTATTCCCGACATAGTTCCTCTGAACAGGTTGTTTACCCTATCCACATAACATGCATGTCGACATTGGTAATGGGAGAGGAAACAAAAAGAAGGCGTGACTGAATTGGCAAATTAGCATGGGGGTGAAGTCAGTGACCCAGAGGAGACGTCCAAATGGGAATGATGATTAAAGATTCAATCAAACCGTTTACTCACTGAAATATTCTAGCAACATGCGTAAAGATTGGGGAACACGTGCTCGTGCCAGCCTAGGCTAATGTTCCCCCGTAGGGTGGTGTGTGAAGCTTGGCTACACATTTTCCCAAGTCTATTCTAACCTCGCGGGCGTATAGCGTACTAGGCTTGCCACCCGTTCTTGAATAACATTCGTGGACATATAGAGCATCTCACACTTTACCATGATAAGTGCGATATCCGGTTGGACCCCACGAAACATGATAAAGATTTCCCAGAAATACGGGTAGGACGGAACGAATATATTGAAATGCCACCACTGCTCATACTGTTTGATCCCCGAGATCTACAACTACTCAATAGGCGGGAAATAAAGTTACTATATTGCCTCCGTGAGCTCACCCGGAAATATTTTGGTTGGATCGGATTGAGCCAGAGAATATAGCTAGTGCTACAGTTGAGTGCAGCTGAGACACATTGGGTTGCAGTAGCCTCATCGCACTGCTCCAAGTATTGGAGAGAGGTTGTAGGTGGCAACTATCATGCACGACTTGAACAGATGTCCCATTTTGTGCTGTAACGATGTTTTGAGGATGGCTGCGGCTGTAACCCGTCATACCGAAATACAGGCAACGATTCATGACGGTCTCAACATAGTACGATCGAACGATCGTTAAAGTAGAAGAATTCTAGAAGCCTTCAGCCCTATATCGAAAATCTAGAGTTGATTCTATGGAAGACGAGTGCGAGATGGGGATACCGGATGGAGTTTAGGCCCGGCAGCCCATGCCTGATAGAGTATTAGCTTCATTCGCTTGTCAGTCAGATTTCCAAAAATAGATCTACAGCTGAACTTGGGATGCTTGCAGCCCAGTGTATGTCGATCCTTGGCTAGATTCGCGTCTCCATACTGCTCCTGACTTGTCGCGTTTTGGTAGAGAGAGATTGGAGGATGCGCATTTGCCAGGGAGCCATAAGCAGGCAATACCAGAGCTGAGATTGATTCGTTTTCATTTCTGCAAGGCTGGCGAATGCCTGCCGTGGACGTTCGATTCGAGGCCAGTTCGTGCACTCTGTGTTATTCTGCGCATGCCTTAGCTGGATAGAGTCTAGGGATACGAGCTTTTCCTTGTCTGTTGGAGCCTCAAAGCGGAGTTTTATCTCAGAAGAATATTCATCAGGCTCTGATCAGGCAATGTATCCTCCCGTCCAGCATTCATGGTCGTTCTCCTCAGGAGGCATTTATTAGCTGGCCGAGCACAGCCACCGCCTCCGACAGAAGCAAGTTAACGCAGTGCATGAGCTGTAGTGGTCGAGTACGCAATTGCAGTGGTTTGCGGCTCGCATACATTTCAATTTGCTGACTTGGATGCACGTGCGGCTGGTCTGGGGGCTGAATATCGTACAATCACCACCGTCTCGCTACTTACTTGAGCAGCCGTTCTCATCGATGCAAATGCTGCCTTACGAGTCGGAAAGAGGCGTCCGTCGATCGCATGTTTATTCTTAGCTGAGCATCACCCTCGCGCTCGCGCCCCGCCTCTTCGTCAAGCTTCCTCTGACTGAAGCTCTTGGCCGTCAACACTCACTGCAATGCCCACTCCAAAGCTCCCGTGGTCCAAGTCGAATCGCTCGCATTCTTCTGTAGAGAGTTCCTCTGGACACCCCTCGCCGGTGCCTTCTGGTAAGTGTGCGCCTCGCCCTCCAATCGAACGTGCGGCTGACAAGGAAGCGCTTGTAGTGAACAACGAAGCTGCCGCGCAGCGATACCCTTCACCTGAAGGGCCGCCGCAACAGCAACAGCAACAGCCTCAACCGCCCCAGGGACAGCAAATTCCCCAGGGAGTACCCCAGGGTGCCTACAGACAGCAGCAGCCTTTTCCAGCGAGAACCACTAGCAATCGTCACTCATCCAACCTCTCGCTCGACAACCCTCCGCATAACTTCCCCGGCGGTCAGCACCCCGCTAACACTCAGCCCTCGCCGGGAATTGATCAACCACGGCGTTCTTCTTACCAGCCTCAGCCGAGTACAGTTTACGTTCAGCAGCAAGAGCCCAAGAAGCAGTCGTTCCGCAGCCGTATTGTCGCTGGGCTTTCGGGGCACAAGGAATCGGAGGACCACGCTCGGGCATCCTCGAACAAGAACGGCCTTGGAAGAAAGGTTTCTGTCAGGAAGGGTGACGGACGACCTCACGACGGCTATCAATCGCAAGCCAACGACCGATTGCAGGCTGCGCAGTGGGCTCAACGGCAAGGGTCCAGCCCGCATTTACCCACCTCAAACGAGCAAGACGAGGACAACCTCGACCCCTTCCTCCAGCAAGGGAACTCCGAGTCTCCACAAGTTCCTCCTAAGGACATTCAGTATCAACAGCAGCAATTCGTACAGAATCACCATCAGGAACAATATCGGCCCCCACTCGCTAGGGTTAACACAGAGGGGAGCTATCACACGCAGGGCGGGGTAGATCATTACAGCCCAGAGCAACACCAAGGCCTCCAGCAACCACAACATCAGCAGCAACAATACCAAACTTACTCACCGCCTAATCAACAGCAACAACTTCTCCACGAGTATCAGGCCTTTCACCCCCAGACTGCTGCTAGCCCCCACGTAAATAACGCTCAGCTGCATCCTCAAGAGCTCGCACAACAGCAACAAAATTATTACCAGTACCAGCAACAACAGCAGCAGCAGCAGCAATCCCCCCAAGATCAACAGCAACAAAACATTCACTACCAACAGCAGCAGCAGTTTTCGTCCGGTCAGCCGCAGCAGGGTGTTGGGCAAGAATTCCACCAACAGCCTATTCAGCACGGTCGTCCCCCATCCCAACACCAACCGGAGCTCCAGCACCCTCAAGCTACCCACCAAATTCCTCAGATCGTTCAGCAGGGCCAGCAAATCGACACTCAACACTTGCAACAGCTCCGCCCACCCTCGTCACAGCAACAGCTTGCCCCACCATCGCCCTTGCAACCGCCTCAGTATCAAGCTTACGACCCTCAACAACAAGGCCAACAAAACCGAGCAGCTGATACTCACGGCCAAAATACTACTCCTCCACAACAAGGGCAGGACAACATGGCTCCCTCGACGAGCCAACAGCGTAATACACTGAGGAAGGTCAATGATTCGGGCCAACCACAGCCAGGGGCGCCTTCTCGAGAGTCATCTCTCCTCCAACAGCCCCCAGCTCAAGGTCAGGCCCAAGGTCAAATGCCGCCGGTATCACCGGGCATTCCTACGTTCGGAGCTAACGTCGTGCCAACAGCCTCGCAAGGTCAGCCTTACCGTGGTGAGAAACAAAGTCAACAAGGTCAAGGCGGAGGGGAAATGGGACGATCAACGCCTCCACCGAGGTCTGCTTCTGACATGTCGGAGGAAGAAATACATCAACTGATCAAAGATCATGACACCCTACGTGAGTACAGCTCTACACTTCTGCATGTTAAGGTGATTGATCGTCTATACCACAGGCGAAAAATATCAAAAAGTCAAGCGTTACTTCTTCGAGCAGCAAACGCAGGTGCACCAGCTGCAGAACACTCTTGCCCACCAGCGCCTCTCGCTTTCACGCACATCATGGGACGACAGCGAATATGCGACCCGGTTCAATAGACTAGACGGACTGATAGCACAGCTTTCATTTGCAATTCGAAAAGAATGGAAGTCTATTCCGCCGTGGTTACAGACTGTGGTCAATAAAACTGCAGTGGAGACTGGAAAGCAAGAGATGACTGCGGTTGGCCGCGCTTTCATCTCACATTGGTTGGTAGAAAATATCTTCGATAAATACTTCCACCCGGACCTGGATCCTGGTCTTTCGACGCAACTGAAGTTGATTCAACTCAACATCCGACGATTTTCTCCTACTTGCCAGTCGAGCGAGGACGAAGATGCTCTTATAGCCAAGGTCATCAACTGGCGGTTGGCAACTCTCGAAGGTCTCGCAGAAATGCTCCGGTCCCCGCAATCACCAGCTAACCGCCAGAATCTGATTGAGACACTTAACGAGAATCTCGTCGGATCGTTACAAATGTTCTTGAACGAGTCTGCAACCGCAGATCTCAGTGGGAACGTGCCTATGATTATAGAGTTGGCTGTCAGCGTTGCTCAGCATCTTCCCCTTGAGAGTCGAGATGTTCATATCGAGTACTTCCCTCCGGGCCACGGTATCGTCTCCGAGTTCATGAAAATGGAGTCGGGCATCCCTGCCTTAACAAATCCCATCACGGACCCCGAAGATGCAGACCGAGCTTCTCTCAGGAGCGTTGCATCAGAATTGAAGGACTCTGCCTCCATTGCCGAGCAAGAGAATCAGCAAGCCTCTCAGCCTCAGCAGACAAGCCTGCCTCCAGCTAAGGAGCCTGCCGACAAGAAGCGCAGTATGTTCGGCTTCGGCGGCTCGAAGAAGCCCGCTGCTACACCAGCTCAGCTTGGTAAACGCGAATCCTCCCTTGGTGCAGGAGGCAGCCAACAGAGTCTCACACAACTGCCGCCCGGAAGTTCGAGTGGAGCTAAGGAAGAGCCGCCACCACCCAGGGTCAGGATGGCAGTCGGTGTTGCGGTGCAGATCCGCGGGAAGAGCATTCTGATTAAAGCGCCGGTTTATAGCACATGAAAGCAAAGCGGAGCTCATGTTTGAATTCGGGTTTTGGGATGGGGTTTGTTGATGAAGGCGGTGGGAGTCTGAGATGTTATAGACGGCTGTTATGAATTTTCCTGACTTTTCTACCTTTCAATTCGACATACACCCTTTTTCTTTGGTCGGATTCCCGATTTTGAAGAGAGGAGCGTAGCTAATTGTCCATATGACAGTGGTGGGATCCTGATAGTGTGAGATGCGTGACAGGTGGTTCTGGATAGATGTGCTGCCGATACCCTCACTGAAATTTACGGTTGGTACAAGAGGTAGATTAATGGCGGATGATTCTGGGTGATGATATCTTCTAGAAACTGGAGAGTTCCAAATCAGCGCGTTTAACTGTGATATTTTCTTACGTTAGAATAGAATGTGAAGTTTCATCTGTCATAAATCCGAAAGCTTTCGGCGTAAGTTGAGACATCTAGAGCAAAGCATGGTGGTTGGTCAGAGCTCCGCGATCTTTGTTTACCTCCATCAACAGCCTCCGCCCTCTCAACCCACAACCCGACTCCGTCCCACCACAATGGAGAGCATAGAAATATCGCACCAATTCAAAAGTAATTCATCCTTAACCCTCCCTTCCGCAAAATATCTACTAACAAAACCAGCGACATCTCACTCCTTCTCCTCCCCCACCGCAACACACACCGCCAGCCTTAGCGGCTCCCGCCTCCAAATCCGCTCCCTCGCTACTCTTGAAATCACGCGCTCCATTATTCTCCCTAACTCACATGATTTGCGTAACTCCCGCCTCGCATGGTCGCCCCCCACTACCTCAACCTATAGCACTACATCCACACCTCCGCGCCGCTCACAACCAGTGAGATCAAACAGAATCCTAGTCGCTGACGACGAAACTACGCGCGTATATGATCTTCGAGATGAGAAATGGAGCGCAGTTATAAGGAATGGATCGGGTGGCATGGGAAAGAATGTCCACGTCGAGTTTGGGAGAAATGAGGAGGAAGTGGTTGTGTGGAGTGATTTCCAGAGTAAAGTTTCAGTTTGGTGTTTACGCACTGGGCGCACGGTTGAGGTTAAGGATCCGAAGATTATAAGCCAGAGGGAGAGGGGATGGGGATGGGGATGGGGATGGAGGCCGGGAGACGGGGAGAAGGTGTTGGCGTGTCTTTGTAGAAGTGGGGGACAGGATGTGCTACTTTTGATGGCGCCGGGGAGTTATAAAGTGCTCAAGAGAGTGGAATTGGGGACTGTGGATGCGCAGGGGTTGAGGTGGTCCAGGGACGGGAGGTGGGTTTCTGTATGGGATTCTCCGGGGAGTGGGTTTAGAGTGCAGGTTTATACGGCTGATGGGCATTTGTATCGGACTATCAATCGAGAACCTCAAGAAGAAAGCCGGGAGTGGGGGATTGGGGGCCTGGGTGTCAAGAGCGTGGAATGGGTCCCTGGAGGCGAGTGGTTGGCGGTCGGAGGCTGGGATCGAAGAGTTCGCATGCTATCCTCGCGCACGTTTTCACCCGTCGTATTCCTTGATCATACGGCTCAGATACAGATTCCCAGCGCGCCGGTATACACAGAGCAGGTCCCGGCTTCTGGAGTACGAAGTTACGCGGTCTCCCCGCAACCTGTTTCTCCACCAACCGCACAGACAACGCCAAACGACACAGTACCGAAGCAGGGCATTTCAATCATTACATTCAATGCAGATAGTACGCTCGTAGCGACGAGAGATGACTCAACGCCCACAACGGTCTGGATATGGGATCTCCGCAGCCTATCCCCAAAAACGATCCTCATACAACACGCACCAGTCAAATCACTCCAATGGCATCCGACAAATCCCTCCCTCCTCCTCATCCAATGCATACAAGACACACCAATCCTCTACCTTTGGTCCGCTCCGTCCCTTTCCACCTCGACTTCGCAATCCTCATCTCCTCCGCCACCACCCGAGATCCTCGACCTAAACCCCAACATCACAAAACCCTTAGGCTCCGCAACCATAAAATGGGATGTGAAATGGCTCTCCACATTCGAAAACAAGAAACCGTGTTTCTTGTTTGGACACCAGCAGGGATATATCTTGGTCTGGCCGGAGGGTAGAGAACAGATTCTCAGGTTTGAGAATGAGGAGGATGAGGAGAGTGAGGATTCATTATACGATATACTAACAGGCAGGACGCCTGTGCCGAGACTGCATGATAGTTCGGGTAGCGATTTGAAAGACGAAGAGAATGAAGATGGGGGCACGTATGCGGAAGGAGAAACGTATTCGTCTGGGGAAGGAAGTACAAGGAGCCTCGAGGATACGTTCCGGGAGAGGAAGAAAGTGAATCCGGGCGTAGGAAGGAAGAAGAGCGTTTTTGATGAGAGTGGGATGAGTGAGATGTTTTAGAGCTCTGTGATCTGGCGTTATGGCGTCGGACTAGATAATACCCGTTCGTTAATGAGGTATGAAGAAGTAGCTTTGGACAGGCAATTTTGAGATCGTGGTTTGAGACAAGGGCTTGGTTAAGGAAAAGTTACTTCTTTTTCAGAGACTTGGCGGATCGTGCGATCAAGGTGAATACTTTAGATATTTGAATATTTGCCGCTGAGCTTCCAATAAATTATATTTGGAGGTTCTCTCTTCAACATTTAAGGTTTAGTTTTTAATGAATATCGCGACTGAGTTGCCAAATAAATTTTGCTTGATGGTTCTTTCTCAATTTTTGTGAGGAAAGATTCAAATAAACTTTGTGCCCGAGTCTTAAATTGTCCTCTATAATAGTATTATGAAAAGAGGGTTTCTTAAGGTTGGGGTTAGGAAAGCCGAGACTGAGAAGAAATGTTAGGGTGAAGCCACCTCAGCGTCGAGAGAGAGGCAGCCTGTTGACGGCGTTTAGACTGAGTTTGACGAGCCTTGGGGGAGGCTAAGTATGGTGTTGTTGGAGATTCGGAGAGCTCATCCAGCATAGTTCGTCGAGAACTAGTTCGGCGCCACTCGAAAGCAATGCAGAATTCGTAATTTGTGTTTGTTGATACCATTTCGTATACCCTTAATTTCATATACCCAAAAACCGTATCGTACATCCCAAAACCCATACTCATACACATTTCCAAAAGGGAAACACCCACCTCTCCCCCTTCCTCGTCCTCCGCTATTCATCCCTAAACCCCCACCTCCCCGTTTCATCCAAGCCGAGCGGATTATCCCCCGTCTGCTCCTTCCCCGCAATCTTCTCAGGCTTATTATAACTATCTTTATTATTTCCGCCTATGATCTCCATCCTCTCATCTTTCTCACCCATCAAGGGACCAACGGCTCCGCGGGTGACGCCGCCGACGGCATTGCCGAGGGGTGTGGTGATTTTTTCGAGGGGTGCGCCGATGGGGCGGAGACCTTTTTGGAGGCCTTTTCCTTTGGGGCGAGTTAGATGGGGTTGGAGAAGGTGGTATGAAGGTAAGAGGTGTGGTTTTAGAGGGAGTATGAGGGGAGAAATGAAGTTGGACGTGATCGAAAGACGGAAACGAGAGCTATGCCGTACCTAAAGGATCACCGATAGGTGAAAGGAGGCCTCCAGTACCCTTACCCTCTTCCTGTTCTTCTTTTTGGGTCGGGATGTGGTCTTTGTTGTTGGACATTCTGGCGGTGTGGTTTCTTGTTTTGGACAATTCGAGAATGCGGAGGTTCGATGAATCGTAATCGTGTTTGTGGAAATTGAGTATCTGTTTTGAATGAAAACGGTTGCTAATGACATGCGAAGTTTGTTTATATCAAGCTTTCTGAAGATGTGACGTCAGAGGGTCACTGTAGACGTTGGTGCGAAGATCCCTGTCCTAGTGTGGCGGGAACTTGGGTTACGTGGGTGGGCCAAGAGGATTAGTGTGGGTTTCGCAATCACGACATCGCGACGACATCGAAGTTTAAGTGAACCGCATGTTGGATAGAAAGCGTTGAAAAGGAGGGCCGGAACGTTAGACTTAGTATCGTTGAGAGTTTGTAATGTTTGAAAAGGAAAAAGGAAGTTTGGAATGAAAATAAATATTACCTAGAAACTGTCACCATTTTGAACGCTCCAATCGCTAGACCTGAAAGAATGATGGGAACGCAAATGATATATTGTGCAGATGCTAAACCAGTGCTGACTCAGTGGAGGTGCTGAACAAGAGCTGAAGCAATGCAAATGCTCGCCAGGAAACCGTGTATACCTGAAAACTGAACGCAGATCGCAACAGTTTTAAAGGCCGTGGGAGTCATCGTAAATTTGAACACAGGACTCCGTGGAAATGCAAATGGCCACCCAGTAGAACAATTTACCGAGGGCCCATAACTCATCTATGCCGGTGCCATGGCAACACACTTACCGGGCCTCTAATCCATACCAAGACCATACCAGTACCCTTACTCTAGCGCATTTACGCCTAGCTCGCATAATTCTATTGACTGATACTTCCATACCCATTCACGCGGGGCTCGTCTTGCTCGAGCAGACTGTCCATGACACTGTCGGCTTCAGTGTTAGTAACCGACATCGCGTCATCCTCTAGTAGCTTCTTCTGCATGCGGTGGCCTTGAATGCCGACGAAAGTGACCAGCGCCGTCCCAATCACAAAGCCAGCAACAGCGAGGGATACGTTGACCGGTATTGGGTTGCCGTGGAAGGGTCCTTTGGTGAGCGCATCAATGCCGGTTTGCGAGAGATTGACCAGGCCAGAGAAGCAGATGATTGTGCCATACACGCGGCCGAAGGTAGCGAAACCGAACACTTTCGTGGCATAGTCCCTATCACAACGTTAGCGTTTCGTGTATGAGGGAGATTTGAAGAACTTACGACATGGCAGAATAGTAGAGCGGCCTAAGAAGAACGAAGAGGATCACGTTCACATATCCAGCCCACATTGCCGGGATAGATCCCATGATGCCAATTGTTGTAATCATAAAGACAAGAATGAATAGCACCCCGGTAGTGCTAACATTGTCGAGCATCAAGCCAAGGAAGGGAGTTGAGATGACGCCGCCAATGGGAAGAGCCCAATCGAAAAAATCATTGATTCGAGTGGCCAGCTCGCCAGAGTGCAGCATATAGTCATACTGTTCACGGATTGTCGAGATAAAGTAGTTCATCCTGTAGACATGTTAGAAGTGTTTTGGACCCCAGTGGAGTGACCCCGCTGAGGGGTTCTAGGCCGTAGCTGAGAACGGAATTAAGTTTGAAATCCAGCCACCAAATTTATTCTCTTTGCTCTTTCTGCAAAAAGAGAGCATGGGTTTCGAGGATTGGCAAGGACATGGGTGGTGCGGCCCGTTGCACTCAAAAGTTTAGAAGATCTAGAAATAGGACAAGTGGAAGAAGGAAGAATGAAGTCGTCAACCAACGAATCATAGGAAAAGAACTCACCTGACCATTTGCAATACTGTCAGCAGGGTAATGAGGATAAACCACGGGCTAAGCATCTGCTCCTTTGCAGGCTTGTTGTGCAAGGCACCCCAAACACCGCTAGCCTCATGCGCATGCTCCTGCTTCTCCTCCCTGTGCTTTCGGGTTTCTGCATCTCCTACTAGCTTATCCAGCTTGTTCAACCGCCGTTTGCGCCTCACACTCCGCTTCTTCCTACGCTTCCAAATTTCGTCGTCTGGCAGTTCTTCGTCAGAAGTGTGGACATCGCGCGTAGAATCCTCGGCTCGCGCAATCTTCATCTCCAGCTGAGGAGGTGTTTTGTAGCTCTCGCTTGGCAGAAAGGTGAGCTGGGCGATGATAATAGCGAAGGGAACAATGAGGTAGACAAGGAAGAAGATCTGAGGGTTGAACTTTCCATCACTTGACTCGTACGCCATTCTGTAGAAGAGGAACACGGCGGCTGAGGCGTCGAAGGCGCCAGTGACTAATGCGACGATGGTTCCGGAGTACTTTGGGAAAGCATTCGCAATCTGGAACGAGGGAATGAAGATACTCGTTCCACCGAGCGCAAGGAAGAAGTTACCAATGGTATAGCCGTCGAACTTGGCAATCTGGAAAGCTAAGCTCATGAGAATACTGCCCACCGCAAGGCAAACACAGCCAAAGAGGTAGCAGATCTTGGGGCCAAATCGATCGAGCATGGTGCCGACTGGGAGGGCAGAGACATTTGCCGTGGTAGATGCCAAGCTAAAGAAAAAGTTCAGGCGCAAGTCCTGATCGTAGCAGACCTCGATATTCATGTTGATTTCCTCTGGTTTGCAGAGCTCTCTGAAGACGCCCTCCTTGACGAGGATGGGCTTGAGCGCAGCGAATCCGAACACAATCCCACTGGCGAACCAGCATGCTAATACCGTGGTGATGATCTGCGCTGTGCGGAGAAGTCAATTGCGGCGTTTTGATATTGCCCAATCGGGCTAGACAGAGTATACTCACCAATTCGTTTGGCTGCAGAGACATTGTATGGGGTAACGCCACCATACTCTTCTTGTGTTTCTTCAGGCGGCTTTAGAGCATCGTAGCTGATTACTCGTTTGACTGATTTTGAATGGCCGGGCAGTCCGTTTTCGAGCGATAAACGGCGCTCAGAGGTGATCGAAGCTTGCCGTTCTAGTGGAGCAAGGAACAAGTCGACAAGCGCCTCCTCGCGGTCTGTGCCCTCAATGCTGGTGACATGTTGGGCTAAAGACATAACAACTCAACAAACGGAAACTGAAGCTGAATTGTCAATTGGGAGGCAGGCGAAGAATGAAGGGAAAAGGTGGAGGAGAAAAGATAAGGAGAGCAAAGAAGGCGATCGAAAGTGGAGTTATATTGGGTCCTTGGCGGAACCCTCGCGAACCCTCAACCTGGCAATTGCAGCGGCCGAACCTCCGGGATCGAAGGTCACACGGATCTCGTGAAAGCCTTTCTGTGTAATGAAATTCCATCATGACACTGCAGGTATGATCAGTCCCACGTGAAAGCTGCTTCTTCACTGCGACGCTGCTGCAGTTGCTTCCCTTCACTACCACGAAAAACTGTTCTTAAACAATATGCGAATATGCGAGGCTGCGCACCTGATGATTGGTTGCCGGACAATTTATCCCGCTTAGTGATAGCCTATCACAAGGCTAAAGAAGGGCGCTAAAATGATCGTTCGATCGCATCTGAAAACTCGGTAGATATATGCTGTGTACATGTTGACGTTGTCTCTATTAGACGGAGGTTCTCGCGGTATGGAATGTTTTGTACGTACCCAGTGGACCTCTGTCTCCCGATGTCTGAAGAAGATGATGCGAAGCCAAATTGTTGGGGACAGATGATGGAATTGCGACTATGTGCTTCAATTGCGCGATTCCTTGCAACGGCATTCTCTTTGAGCAACTGCAGCAGCTTTGACGTGGGATTCGATTTTGACTGAGATGAATGTCGTGGCCATGGCCATGTTGCTTTGGCTCGCTGCGTGGGCGGTGTGGAGCTGGTTTTGTCAACACTTGACGTTGAATTCCATGCCTCATGCATGCGTCTTCCACGACTGCCACGATGCTTCATGATCTATACTTCACCTTCTGCGGCGTGTTTCGAATATAAAAATTGATCTAGAAATCCCATTATGTCAGGAAATGTTTTCTACAAACCACTATGCAGAGCGTTATCAGAAGTCATATCGATCTAAGCTCTTTCTCGAGTGTTGACTTGTCTAAACCTGATACACTGCCCATACAGTGCGCATGCTACTCCCAGCAACCCGCTACAAGCCATCTGATCGCGGCACACCCCCTAAACCAACCGCCAGATTGCGCCTCCTGCGTGACACAGAAGCAGATCGGTACCGAGATGGTTCTGATGACGATGTCGACCCGCTATCCCGACGGCCTGGTCGCACTCAACGTGCAGATGATCCCAGGCCTGATGCAGACTCCGATGACTCAGGGGTAGATTTGGCGAACATCAGGCACTGGCTCGATGGATTGTGTCGAGAAGAGCAGGCAAAAATTGATTGGGCTCCAGAATACAGTTTCCGGAGACTAAGTGCCTTGACGCAAGCTAGCGATATCCCCATCTTTTTGGCGAAAGAGGATTTTGAAGACGTGGAAGACGGACTGCCGGTCGTCGCGGTGCAGTCAGGCATAGGAATAAACACCGAAGTCCTTACTTGGATTTCCTTCGGATTGGGCCCGCGTCCTAGTAAGAAGGAAGACCTTTTGGAGGCATTGCGCCAAGTCCACCCAGAAGGCAGGGTAAGCCAAGGGGAGAGTCCCAGAGAAGAAGGCCCGCTTGCTGATGAAAAGTACTCTGGATGCCTGCAGGTGCTTCGTGAATGGAATGATCACGTCTCCACTCCGCGGCTCGACAGTGAAGCTCTCCCTGAGCTGCGGATTGAACTTCTTCGATTGCTCAGAGAACGGTTTGCTCTTCTTGTTCAAATCACCAGCAACACATCCAGGAGTGAGTACGATACTGAGCGCCTCCATGAGCAATCATCAAGAATAATGTTGTTACTCCTGGAATACCGACCGGGAATTACAGACCTAGATGAGTACACTCCATATCGTGTCATGATAGCAATGTTTGCAAGGGAAGGGATAGCAAAACAAGGTCTTGATGATGAATTGAAGGATAGTATGATTAAAGCTATGTGGACAGAAATACACTTACAGCTCGATCGGCGATATGCTTCTAGGAAGTCTACCCTCAAGGCGTGCATTCAATCAGCAATGCGAGTGGGAAACAACGAAGAAGTCACCCACCTGACTGGGAAGAAGTGGGATTTCAACGAGGAACTGTTGAAGGTTGGTGCCAGAAAAGTGATTGAAGATATCAAGTCTGCGCGACGGAAACTGTGGTGGAAAATCCTTTTGGAGCTCCAGGATCTGGCAATACAACATGCTGCGCCAAAGTCGATCTTCGCCGAACATCTTCCTCCACTGCCCGAACTCATGGGAAGCTGTGATGAAGCCGATGCCAAGCTTGAGCGGGTGCTACGAAAACATCTCAACGTGATGGAATTGCAACATGAAACTAGTCAGGCTTTAATAGATAGCAGTCAGAAGGTTGCTAGAAGGTCCTTGACTAGAATGATGAAGATGGATGCCATGGAGATTCAGGATCCAGCAGAGAGGGAGAGAGTAAGGAGAGAGCGGCTGAACAGACCTGATGCCTCCAAATTGGTCATAGGTGTGCGCACGGAGAACCCGTGCCTAAGAAACATGACGGGCGTTGTGCGGCAGCGGTTGGGTGCGTTAGAGTCCTCACTGGGAGTGATATACGAAGCAGCCGGTCAACGCTATCGCGCATACAATGCAGTATACGGCGCGATAGGCAGGAGTGCTGAAGAGGCACCAAAGTCACCACGGTGCGATGTGTTCTTGCTTGATGATGACTAGGCGCTCTCATCTGAAGTTCTGTCTCCTAAGTCTTAAACAATGAAGAGGCCAAGCACTGTCAAGCAGGTGGAAGTATTCGTTGTTCTTTGGGCATTTTAGATAATTGCTGTTGATAGATGTAAGCTAGAATGTAGAGTTGTTAATGAGTGAATAGGTGTGAGGTAATATAGCTATGAATGCGCGATATATGTGGGTGTTGAGAGTAGCTGCCAGCTCATCGGCAAGGGAGTGAAAGCACGCCAGTAAGGGTGGGCGCTGAGTGGCTAGCGACGGCGAGGGTGGCCTTTCGGAGAGGTCGGGATGAGCCGGAGCAAATTTTGGCGACGCAAGTGGAACTTTTACAGGTCCCTATCTCCGTCGCCCGTCCAACCTCACTCTCATCATCCACACTCTCCTCTCACTTTTTCGTTCATTTTCATCCCCTCGCCTTCATTTTCGATACCAGCGCGATGGCTGCCTCTGCTCCTCCTACGTCGACGGGCTCGCCCAAGCTCGACGCCATCAAAGGAACTGTCCCAGCCATTGACCCAACAAAACCACAGGGTCTCGCGCTCTATGCAAGATTCGCCTTCGCCGGTGCCGTCTGCTGTTCAGTCACTCACGGAGCCCTCACACCTGTTGATGTGTAAGACTTATACGCATTTTTATCGCCAGATGGCGCTTCAATGGCTCGCTGCGTGATCGCCGAGCTTCATGATACTATCTGGCCGCTGCATGTTCAAGTGCCAAGCTGACCGATTATCAGAGTCAAGACCAGAATCCAACTCGACCCGGTAAAATACAACAGAGGTCTCATCGGGGGCTTCAAGCAAGTCATTCAGAGCGAGGGCGCTGGCGCGATATGGACAGGTTTCGGTCCCACCGCCGCGGGATACTTCCTTCAGGGCGCCTTCAAGTTTGGAGGATACGAGCTCTTTAAGCAGCAGAGCATTAACTTCCTTGGCTACGAGACCGCCTCGCAGAACCGCACCGCCGTCTACCTCGCTTCCTCCGCCGCCGCCGAGTTCTTCGCTGACATCGCCCTCTGCCCACTCGAGGCCACCCGTATCCGTCTCGTCTCTGAGCCTACCTTCGCCAGCGGTCTTCTCTCCGGTTTCGGCAAGATCTTGAAGAACGAGGGCGTTGGCGCTTTCTACTCTGGTTTCGGTCCCATCCTCTTCAAGCAGTAAGTTTTGAATTAGAATGTGCTGGGAAGATTATCTATTGACATTGCACAGGGTCCCGTACACCATGGCCAAGTTCGTCGTCTACGAGAAGGTCTCTGAACTCGTCTACCGATCCGTCGACAAGAGCAAGGCCTCCAGCGGAACCCAGACTGCCATCAATCTCGGCTCTGGTCTTATCGCCGGTTTCGCCGCTGCCATCGTCTCTCAGCCCGCCGACACCATGCTTTCCAAGATCAACAAGACCAAGGGTCTCCCAGGAGAGGGCACAACCAGCCGTTTGATCAAGATCGGAAAGGAGCTCGGACTCCGTGGCAGCTATGCCGGTATTGGCGCTCGTCTATTCCTTGTGGGGCTGATTACCGCAGGACAGTTTGCCATCTATGGCGACATCAAGCGTGTCTTGGGTGCCACCGGGGGGGTGGAGCTCGCTTCTAAGTAGATTATTGTCTCTGGAGTTGTGTGATACTCACGGATTTGTACAATACAGGTGATAGAGGGCTGGCTGTATTTCTGGTTTATTCATAGAGCAAGATGTTCGCAGTTTCAACGTGTTGTGGAGTAATGGGTTTCATTTTCTCGCTGCCTAGACATTTGTTATTTCAGCATCTGCGTCAAATTACCCACAATAGTTGCATCCTGTCAAACGTGTTCGACGTTTTAACGGTGAGCATATCAAGCAAGAGAGATTGCCTCTTTCTATATAATTATTAGCATCGAGGGCTTCCATTTGTAGAAGAGGTTGTAGATACTGGCCTTGCCCTTTATTCAGATCTTACCACCTTTATGTTTAATGGCTGTTAGGGATCGAACGCGTACAGGAAGCAGTATGTGTATTAGTTGCTCTGCCTACTATCCATAAGATGTTTCTGACGTTCTAGTGCCACAAAGCTCCACATGACTGTATAACGCTTTCCCTAACAATGTTAACCTTGTAAGAGATCAACCGAGCAGTAGTTGAAGAGAACGCAAAAGGTAACAAATACACGTCTTGAACTTGGCGCAGATGGGAAATAGATGTGTAGTTAAGCCAGATGGCAGCAGGGTAAGTCTGAACATCTTAATAGGCAGAATCAAATCCGTGCCTCGAGCAGCAGCATCATCTTAAGCTTTCTCAAGCTTCGCTTTTCCCCGGACTCGCACCCGCTTTGCTTTCGGCCCGCCTTGCACCAGACCATGTACGTTGTAGATGCAGTGTTCCTTTGCCAGATGCTCTTCCAATTGCGCCGCATCGTATAGCTTGGTTGAGCTGCAGAGTACATGGTCTGCTTGAGCAAGGGCGGAGGCGGGGCAATGGACGAGGCCTTGGATGGATAAGAGGTGGTTCCTCAAATGGTCCTTCTGATGCCCATTGGGTATGCTTTGCCACACCCTTCATTGCAGGTCGCAAGCCGCTCGTCCGCTTTAAGAAATGGATTATGTAAACAAAAGATGCAAAAACCATGGATGTCGAACGTTAAATACCTCCTCACCATTATACGAACTCTTGACATCATTGTATCCGTGAACCTTGACGGCATCGAGAGCCTCGACCAAGTGCAAATCATAGTGGGCCGCGCGAGAGGAAGGGCCTGCATTCGCGGACCAGCAGTAATCATTGCAGAAAGAGCAGTAGAAGAACAGACTGCTGGGCCTGAGGTATGTTATGCTATGCGTTTCGGAGATGTGGTCGAGCCAAGCGTTCCTTGTAGCAAGTACAAGAGACTTTGTGAAACAGTCCCCAAACCGACATCGATCCGTGTTCCAGGAGTGCTGTAGTATGTGGCGAGAAAACTTCAGACGGTCGGTAAAACTCTTTTCACACCGTTTCCCTTGCTTGTTTTGGGCCAAATCGCAGGGAGTAGCTTTCCTAGCATCAAGTAGGTTTTTCCACTCTTGTTCAACAAGATCCATGACGTATTTTCTTCGACATTTAACTACATGCATATTGAGACCGTCCATGGAATGCTGGTCCACCTGGCAGCTACGGCATACAAAGGTCCCTGGGTCCGGCTCAATACCTGGCGCGTACCTCTCCAGTGCATGCATTGTCTTGAAGAATGGCATCACAAGGTTGGCGGGTTCAACGTCTGATAGAGGATCTCTGCATGTATCCTCAAGCAACGTATCAAACCGGTGGGAGGTGAAGATCTGAGTCTCAAAATAATTCCCTTCAGCTAAGCGCTGGTGCGGTCTGTTTCTGGTGACACCATGTAGACGACGATGCTCTTTGGTTGATAGTGCCGAGGAGGATGAAGCACTATCCTCGTTATTGCTATGATCGAGGCCCTCGTTGTTGTCGGCTCCGATCTGCCGCTCCATGGCATAGAAATCTTCCCCAAAATCCTCTCCATCACCCGGTGGCCCCAACTTCACTTGCGCCATCGACTCAGCGAGCCATTCGGCTTTACTTGCTACATCGCCGTAGGCAATCAAATCGAAATCATCTTTGCTCAACAGTTGCGGATCAATCACACTATCAAGTACCGGAGACTCGACCACATGTTCCTCTTCCGCCATATTGTCCGGATGTTGTTGGACAGTGCTTGGATAGACGAGTTGTTGTCCTTCTCCCATTCCATCCATGGGTTGATCGTGACTATCGGCTGTCTTCCACACCTGATTGACTCTGATGTATTTCGCGTACTCCGTCTTGAACTGTTCCTTCCTCAATGACCTTGTGAGGGCCTTGAGCGAGTCGCGAGCGGCTTCGTATATCTCGTACTCGACGCTGCGGTCTTCTGATACGGCGCCGACGGAAGTATATTTGGCAGTGAGGGAATCGAGGGCTTCGTTGCACCTATGCATAGCATCACGGGACTTTCGGATGGCTCATGACTTTCTCCTCGCCAGCGAGCGAAATGGCTTTGGGGGCTTGCTTCACTCGGCCGGGTGACATGGAACCCAAGTGGACCACATCCTTTTGTTCCTCACCGTGCATGATGCTTTGGATGTCAACCGAGGCTGTCTTGCCCTTGTATGAGTTCATATAGCTCCTACTTCCGGGCGTATCCCCCATAGCCCACATGCGACGTTCGGCTGAGCAATTCGCCTCTAGCGTATATGCGGCGCCTCGTCTGAAAGCGTGACTGTGTAAGCGTGAGAGTTAGCACACCTTCATTAATTGATCGAGGCCCTCAATGCCGACGTTCATAGGTACCTCTTGAGAATATCCGGGAAACCGCAGAGCCTTCCTACGCGTTGGAGCTGCCGGGGTATGATTTCGGGTTTCGCCGCAGATTCTTTGATGAGTCCAGATGCATGGTCAATCGAAGGGATCAGAGGGAGATCGAGAGACGACTCCTTGAACGGAAGCAGTAAGTCGGTGTCACTGTCGCAGGTTGAGATGAGCGCTTCAAGTTCAGCCCAGTTGGAAGCTCCTGATTATGAATATGCAACTAAGCTTGTGGTCAACCTTGTGGGAGAGGACATGCCCTGACATACCTGGTATATGCCCATCGATCAATGCCTCAAAGAGGAGAAGCCGAAGGATGTCCTCAGCCCACAGTTTTGGTGGGAGGAGGTGCAGGACGAATTCCTTGAACTGGTTATGTTTATCTTTCATGCCCTTAAGGCCTGAGACAGCGAGTACACCGGACAGAGATATTTTGCCGTCGCGGTTAAAGGCTTAGACCTGGAGGTGGCGCCAACGCAGGTATTAATTCGGATACCTTTCGGTAGAGGTGATCTCGTGTATCCTCCCGCAAGTGTCTACAATCAGGTTGATGAAGATGCTCACATGCAGGATCACATGCATTGACAGGACTTGTCGTAGTCCCAAGGGAGAGTAAAGGTGTCGAATGATCAGGGAGACATCGGCCCAGTGAGCGATGGGCTTGGAGATACCGAGCTGCTTGTTCAACTCCAATTCCTCGGTGAGGTTGTACTGGGCCCAAAGCATGGCCTGATCACGTACTTCCCGCCCAAGGTTTCTGTTGCTGTAGGCATACGCGCTGAAAAAGCTAGTAGCGTAGTCGACAGCCGTCCTGCGGGTGACCTTTCCAGTTGGCCTTCGTCCACTGCCGCTGTCGGCCACGTAGAACAAAAACTGGCGCAGCATCTTGGTGGTGGGTATGAGACCTTGCGGCTGAAAATATCGCATTTCCTCACCATCGGGCAGATGCAACACCTCCTGACAAAACTCGCACCAAAGCCGGATCGTGCGGACATAGCTCTGCAGTGTTGATGCACCCTAAATGCATGCTTGTCAAGGTCCCATACAATTTTGAAGCCGCTTCTCCTCCGGTCGCATCTCCTCATTCTGCCGATGACGTTCTTGCCGCTGCTTTTTTCTTAGCTGACCTCTGCTTTTCTACCTTGGCCGACTTGGGAACTACGGCTTGGATGGCGGAGAGTGATGGAATGGCGGGGTTCTGCGGAGCCATGCTGGAGTCGGAGATTTATGACCTATCGAGGTCCTCGATGAAGAGTGTCCCAGGTCGACGATAAGGACAAGCCGGAAGGAATGGTTTAGACGTTGGAGGCCTTGAGCACTTGATGTCTATCACCAGTAGGCTTCGTTCCGCAAAAGGGAGCTGTAGTACAAACAATATACATCAGGCGAGAGAAGATTTGTCGAGTGAGAGAGTACGTGCTGAGGTAAAAGAGAAGGAGTTCTGGTCCGGAAATGACTGCGAGCAAAACGTGACTGCTCAAAGGAGGAAGGATCGGTCAAGCACGTCTCCAAACGACCGAGCTCGACGAGAGTCGATGCGTTTTTGCCGTGAAGGATGCAAAACATAATAAACAGAGGTTGTTGATAATTACTCAATCGTCCCCATCGCGTCTTCCTGTGCCGTGAGGCTGGTTGCGCGAGGGTGGTTACGATCTGAAGTGAACGGACTACCCGATCGGGGACAGTTCGGATATTTGAAATGGCAGTATCGGGATAGCAAGTTTTCTCGGAAATAGAAGTCTGAAGCGCAAGGTCAGGAAAACTAGGGCAAAAACATCCAAGAAGATTAAAGCCGTAAAGGAAACAAAGCATCAGGCCTTCGACCTCGCGACTCCGAATGTAGGTTCCTGAACCGCGAGTGTCCGACACCTGTGAAATTATCTATACACAGGACACTTGAAATCGCACAGGCTAATAAACACGCGAATAGATAACCTTTTCGTTGAGAATCCTCATCCCCTTCCCCTTCTCCAGATTTCGCCGCGTACAAATACCAATCGTCCTCCCAAGCATCGCCACAAGCTTTAGAATCGAGATATTGGATGTCTGTCCCCTAACCAAAGCTTCACGTCCACGAATCATCTCCAGATTTTTGCGCTATGTACCTGATCCTGAACGGGTTTATGAGAAGAAGACACTGTTAACCAGAGCAAGGTCAGGGAGAGACAGGAGCAAAGTTAGTAAGGTGGTGGCAAGTCTCTCTTCGTTGGGGAACTGTTGTTTGGTTTTGACCGTGCCGTTTGATTGTCGACGTTGTCAGGCTTTTCAAGGCGCCTCATCCTGCTTACGTGGTTTTTTGGTATTGATGCTGTCGAAAAAAGTGAGAGTATGAAGTCGTGTGAGCGGCGGAACAGCTAGATTAATGGGGAATCCCGTGGAGATTGATTAGAATCTCGAGGATGCAGGTCGGCTGAAAAGTTCGGTTAATCTACCAAAAATAGGTAGGGCCCGTTTACATAGTTAACTAATAATTATGTTTTAATATTTTCGAGGTTAGCCTACTTACTGCCTACTATGTTCTATTAATTTTTTATTAAAATATATTACAAATCGATATTAATCTATTTTAAGAAAATTTAAATATACAAAAAGGTTTAACTACTAGATACCTATTGTCAAGGAACTACCAGTAGCTAATGCGACCGTGCACGACTTGGCAGTGTGCGACCCGACATTGACTTCTATAGCCTCTCCTTTCTAGCTTAGTAAACTCTCAAACCAATTGCCCATGGGAGCTGTTAGGAAGGAGAGCTTCGAAGCAGTCTACAAAAGCATATCATTGTATAATTGCCGTATTTGTGGAGTTTGGTGGGGTAGAAGACTCGTCGATCGCGGTACGTAAGAAGCAGTGAGAGGTCTCGGTTTTCCTGGTTTATTTTCAATGCTGCTCGTCGAGCTTTATGCTTAATTCTGAGTAACGTATCCCAGTAGAGCTCTGTCAGAGCAAGGCGAACAGGGACTGCATGAATTATCTTATGGTTGAAAAGAAGGCAACGAAGCTCTATCTATATACAGGATAATCATTGAGGTCCGAGGACATTGGACGATGATCTCAATATCAAATATCAACTGCGATTGACGACCAGGATGATCAAGGTCCGATCCTTCGACATGCTCTCCTAAGGTAGATTCAGTTCGAATGGATTGTTTACTGCGCTACCGTACAGTAGTTTATAATTCTCGGCAGTCTCTGTTCCGTCCTCCTTCTGTGGGGAGCTGCCATATCGTAGTTAATTAATACTCCAGCTGCGGATGTTAGAAGCTCTGCGGTGTTATCATTCTTACTCACCTCAAGCTCCTCATCATTCTACTCTTCGCCATGCCCAGCATCGACATCTTCCATCTCTTTATCTTCCTCCGCCTTGGCTCCCTTATCGTCAGCTTCCTCATCGTCTTCCTCGTCATCGAGGTCCTCGATGCTCTCCCCGAAATTATATATCGGTATTCCAGAGAATGGGGCTAGCTGAGGAATCTCGGGGCCCTAGCCATGCGGGCGATGGATTCGACCCAGAGGCCTTGCATTGATTTCCAGTTTTCTTATTTAAACTTCACTAATTTCCTTGTCAATCGGAGAAAGGCCCCATATGCGGAAGATGTGCACTTCGTCTTCCTGTTCTAGACGATGGGCTCACTTGTAAGCTTGCAATTCCGTGCTCCGTTTCCACATAACTCCGTCTGAATCAATAGGACGCGCTAAAAGTGCTACCGTGGACACAAAAGTGCTACCGTGGACACAAAAGTGCTACCGTTCTTTTAAGCAGCAACAGGGCGGTGTCGAAATCGCTAAAATAAACGGGATATAACGGACATAGATTAGGGCGGTGTTGGATTGATACGAAGACAGCAAAGCAAAAATGAAATTCTCATATAGAAGGCTTTTCCTTCTCGGAATAATTTTCGGAAAAAAGGTCGGTTCTGTCTTGTTTATTGCATACGGCATGGTTCTATATCTTCTTTGTTTTCTTTTCGTTTGAGTGCGCTCGCAGCGACTGTTATAGAAATTTCGTTCCGCCGTTAAGAGGGCGGGATCCGTTAACGGTACGATCAGTATAAGAAGCCAGCTGCAATCAGACGGTGCATCTAATTCCAGGAGGTTTGCTATTCATCCATATATTTTTGCAGACAGTGAACGAGTGCGATTGAGTCTGGCATAGTAATCATATTACAGAAATGTTCCTTCTGTGAGAAGCCTACCTCATTCATCTCTCCCCCTCACGACGAGGTGCTAAGGAACACCTAAGCGGTGTGGTTGTGGCAAATTCCCCTTTCCCCCCAACCAACACCCCAAAACGCGAGCATTTATATCTATTTCAGTTTGCATCCGATTCGGCATCACAGCTATGTGATGGACATGGCATTGCACATGTAAATTGTCTTTTGGAGTCCTGGAGTTTGGGAAAAACCGGTTCTCTTCTCCGCGCCATGCCCGCCCTGCATATGTACGACAACGTCACTGGCACAGATGGTGGAAAACGATCCTATCATCTCAACTCCCATCGTTAAAATCTCCTAGGCTGGAGCTGTAGTGGTCAATTGGGGCTGCAGAAGCGGGAGATAAACCTATCCAGCCATGCGGTTATGCAGGGCATTCATCGGCTGTCGTCGATGACGGGAATATTGAATCAGGTGTATTTATCTAAGTAGCTCTTGCAACCAGACCGTCTTTCACTACGATACCTTTCACCCCATATATTTACTTGTTCATTTTCCTATGCTATATATCCCCCTCCCCCATCGCAACTACCCTCCCCCCCTCCAGTTCCTTCCTGCCCTAATATCAATAGACATCCATCAACATGGACGACCAAGGTACCAACTCCAATACGCTCCCCACTATGCCGATCCTAACCCTCCCGCTAGAGCAGAAACCAACTTCCTCAAACAAAACTCTTTTCCAAGCCTTCGAATGGAATGTTCCCCCAGACAACAAGCATTGGGCTCGTTTGACTGCCGCCCTCCCATCCCTGAAATCCATCGGCATCGACAACATCTGGCTTCCTCCCGGCTGCAAAGCCAGCTCTCCCGACGGCAACGGCTACGACATCTACGATCTGTATGATCTAGGAGAGTTCGATCAAAAGGGCAAGAAAGCAACAAAATGGGGTACCAAGGAAGAGCTTGTCGAAATGTGCAAAGCTGCGAGGGAGAACGGGATGGGCGTATATTGGGATGCGGTGCTGAACCACAAAGCTGGTGCCGATCGGACAGAACGGTGTCGAGTCGTCGAAGTGGACGAGAATGATCGCACGAAAGACGCCTCGGACCCTTATGAAATTGAGGGCTGGTTGGGCTTCGAGTTCCCTGGTCGCGGCGACAAATACAGCGCCATGAAGTACCATTGGGAGCACTTTTCGGGAACCGACTGGAACCAGGAAAACGAGAGGAAAGCGATTTACAAGATCCTCGGTGATAATAAGGGTTGGTCGCAGTCTGTAGGCAGCGAGCATGGCAATGCAGATTATATGATGTTTGCCGATCTCGACTACTCGCACCCAGAAGTCCACGAGGATGTCAAGAATTGGGGAGTTTGGATCACGAAAGAGCTTGGACTGAAGGGCTTCCGCCTCGATGCCGTACAGCACTTCTCCGAGCGCTTCACGAACGAATGGGTCGACAATCTGCGCGAGCAGTGCGGCGACGACATGTTCGTCGTCGGCGAATTCTGGATCGGCGACACCAAACAAATGGCCGCCTGGCTCAACAACATGAATCACAAGTTCTCGCTCTACGATGCGCCGCTTCTCTACAACTTCTCACAGATCTCAACGAGCGAGAAAGCTGATCTGAGGAGAATTTTCGACAACTCACTTGTGCAGAAGAACCCTGTGAATGCCGTGACTGTCGTCATGAATCATGATACCCAGCCTGGTCAGACGGTAGCAACGCCAGTCGAAGACTTCTTCAAGCCCCTTGCTTACTCCCTTATCCTTCTTCGGCAAGAAGGATATCCCTGCCCATTCTACGGCGATCTGTACGGCATGAAGGGCGAGCATCCCGAACCCGCATCCTGTGGTGGAAAACTCGCAGACCTGATTCTCGCACGAAAGCTTTACGCTTATGGTACACAAGAAGACTACTGGGACGACCCGAATTGTATCAGCTGGGTACGTCGCGGGACCTGGGATAAGCCGTTCGGACTGGCGTGTGTGATGAGCAATGCGGAACCTGGCGAGATCAGGATGGCAGTTGGGGATATACACAAAGGGGAGAGGTGGACGGATTTGTTGGGTTGGGAGGATGGCGAGGTGGTGATTGATGAGGATGGATACGGCGTGTTTAAGTGCCCCGGGGTTAGTATGAGTGTTTGGGTGAATAAGGAGGCCAAGGGTCGGGATAGATTTCCTACGAACTTTGACTCCAACATCTATGGGGAGTAGATCAACTTGAAGCGACTTCCAGGGTTGGCCTTCTCTTTTGGTTTAGAGGACCCACGGGGGTTGCGTATTTCTTTTAGTTAGATGGATAGATTGAGGGTAGAGGGATAGAAGGATGGACTGCTTTGAGGCAGGTGTGATGACCGTAAGGATATATTCGATGCTCTACGTTATCTCCCTTACCATCTTTGTTCCTTCTCTGACATTATCATCTTTGAAGTGTTAATTCATTTGACACGATATCCATCTTCTAGTAACACTATGAGATCGAACACCGTCATGTTAATGACTTGAGGTTCTCATCGGGATGGATAATAACCATGATGCAGTGCTTTTCGATTGCATCCATAGGTTCATCACGTATTAGTACCAACATTACCAAGACTTCCCTTACACAGCCAAGTGGAACCGCACAGCGCATCGTTTATGCCGTTTAAACTAAAATAAAATCTCCTTTAAATTCTTTGTCTTCGTCTACACTTCACCACAGAGCCGACCTCAAACCCGCTTCACGATAAAGTACTTCAGAGATGCAGGAACTAAATAATGATAGCTCTCTCGGCTACCACACCATTCGCCATTGGCGACAGGAGCTGGATCTGACAGCTGAAGGGTGGGCAATAGGCTCAAGAACCGGACTTGGTTGAATCCCTTCGATGCAAGGGAAATAGAAATGAGGTCTATGTCTCCGGCACTGCTTCTGCTTCGGAGTCAGACTCCTCGGTATCGAACCATATCTGCGGCACTCCTTCCAGCTCGAACTTCGACTCCTCATCGATATCAGGGACGACGGGTAGAGTTCATATCACTGTCATCGACTCACCAATGTCGAGCCCTTCTGCTACAGAAGATGCACCACGTGCAGAGGAACTGCCAGCATACCAGTTCGCTCCGACCGCAAATACCGAAGATCCAACGATGCCATTACTTAGTCGCCAAACCTACGACCGCATCACTGCCTTAGAGTGTGGCCTCTGTGAACTCAGGAGCGATCACGATCGTGTCGTCCACACCTCAGTCTCTCTATTCATGATCTTAATGGTCTTTTTGTATCCAGCCATGCTCCTTCTTACATTTCCGTATTTCGGAAGATGGTGGCTTGTGCTCCTTGTGAGTGATATTACAATTTTATGGTGATGGAAAACTAGATTGTTATGTTCACGTCTTTACCTTTACCCTTGTTCTAAACTTTGGCGGATATCGGAGGACAGAAGGTGATTCGCAGTGAAATTGTTGAGAGAGATGAAATTGTTCACGTGCGGTGTGCGTGCTGTATCTGGGAAATGGTGATGATATATCTATTTCGACATCTTCTATGGGACTACGATGGCCTCTGTTTTAATTCCAATGACCGCAAAAAATTTGAAAGGCGTTAGGCGGAGTTTGTGTATATCTCTCTCAGTTCGACGTTCTCGATCCAAAAATACCACGGGACTCGAATTAATACGGTCGGAACAACCAACACAATACAGTTTACTCAACAACTCGCATAGAATTACCGTGTACTTTCTCAGCTAAAATCTCGCAAGAATCTCCTGCATGGGAAGCAACTGCACCCCAACGAGACCTCACAATATCAACCCCTACTATCCCTCGTCGCTATCGCCAGCCTCGTCGCAGTGAACAACCTCCAACTTTGCAACCACTCTCTCAACCTCCTCTTCCCATTTTAACAACTCCCGGCAATCACACCCACCCCAATATCCATAGCCGTGCCGAACTCCAACCGAACTCCAACGACCCTGAGTCTGCTCATCCAGCCGAACCCCCTCCCTCCTACGACACTGCAAACACGCTCAGAACATGGGCCAAATGGTGCCGCTTCACACCATGTCTGGGCTGCCTTCTCGTGCTCGTAGTTTTCGTGACTTATTTCGTTATGTTCATGTCGTATTTCGTCCTTAAAGGGAATAAGACGCATATGTTTTTGGCTTGGTTATTTCTGACTCCGTTGTGTCGATGCCCCAAACACAATAAAGAATAGGAAAGGGGGGAAATTTGACGAGTTGGTTAAAGGTCGCTCTCATCTTCCTCAGCCCTGCTGTCTACTACTGGCTCGCCATTCTGAACCTCAACAAGCATTCTGCTCGTAGTGGATATCTCACTGGTTTGGTGGTCATTCTTACGTATACTGTGGGTTGTGCAGCTATTTTTTTTGGCGATCAGCCGGAATAAGGGATTGCTTTTGACGTCGTGGTTTGTGCTTGTACCGGTGAGTTATAAATTGAGTGCGTTTGAGTATGAAGGATGAGACTGATGAAGAGTAGGTAACCGTCAATATTGTGAGCTTGATCGGAGGTTTCTGGGGCTGTCGTCCTGATGAGAGAGCGCTTGCGAGATTAAGGAGTTGAGACTGATGCTAAGTGTGAGATCGATGCATGGTAGAAAAGGTATTGTATCGTCGGAGATTCATCGTTCCGTAAGCATAGGTCGATAACTTCTCCTTCCTAGAGAGGAGTTAGCTGCCAGTGTAGTGGATGTGACAATGGAGCTAGTGGTTTTGTAGGATGTGGGAAGACATTTGGGTTCGATGTATTCGTTCGACATTCGAGAGTATAGTTTGATCCAGGATTTGATTTGAACATCTGGGCTGATGCAAATTTACTCACCGTTATCCAATTTCATCTCAAGAAAACTATACGATAGATATGTATAGAGTTAGCGAGTGTTTGTGTGGTCATCATCAAATCCGCCCAAATCCCGCATGGGAGTTTTGGGACAATTTCGTCAGTAACGACATATTTCAAGCATCTATCATGATTCATATCTCCGCTATGTTAATTTCTCACTTTTCTATACGGTTCTTGAATTATTCCCTCACACTCATAACATATCACTCACATAACCAACAATTATCTAAAGGGTTGGAGTTGAATCCCTCACCGCAATGGCCCGAGCGGACGACATCGAAGCCCAATATCCTGCTTACGAACCTCCTGCTCATGACACGCCCGTGCCTGTTACTTATACCTCTCCCACTTCAGTCACTGCTACCACCTTCTTCTCCTCCACCAGCTCGAAAATGCATCTCTTTAGCAGATCACCCCAGGTGTACCGTGACGTTTCTCATCATTTTAGCCTATATAGCACTCTGTGGAACCGCCACTCCACTCCTTCAAAGACCAGAGATGGTGCTGCGGCTCTTCTCGTACTTCGTCCTGATACCGGTAAGCCACCTTATGCTTTCATCTACGTAGTTCCTCATGCTCCACCAACTCGTTGTAGCTCTGCATGGCTCCCTTTGCGTGGCGATGGTAATATGAATTTGCGCCATTCCACCGACTACTCATCATACGATAGATACTCGCGGTAGATGCATTGCCGATTTCTTTCCTGTGGTTTGTATACCGCAGCGTCATTGATTGACGTCTTTGTGATCTAGACCGAACAGAATACATTATTTATGCCAGTTTCATGTTAGTGCCGGTGAGTCGCGATGCAAGTATGTTTCAGATCAGACGTTGATAGAAATAGCTTGCTGTAGACTGAGTATCTGTTTACGGCTCGGAATTAGGGTTGTATGCAGAGGGATGTAAAATGGGACCGGTAGGTTATTCCGATAGTTGAGGGGTGGATCCTATTAGAATGTAGGAGTGCATGGATATGGCGCAATATTTATATAGATTCTCTCAAATTTGGAGCACAAGTATTTCATATTTGTTTGCTAGGTCTACGTCAAATAGCATTTGAGGGAATTGTTGCCGTGGTCAACAGGGTTGCGAGCCTAGTTTACCCATTAGAGCATAAGAAAGTTCTTGCTTTTATTCGGAGACTATGGAGGCATGAACATCTTTATTTTTCATTGTAAGAATGATAAAAAAGCCTTACATATGGGGATCTGGAGGCGGATATGAATTGATGTGTGTGAGTGAGCGTGTGACGCTATCAACTCCAGAATGGGAACACAAGACGACTTTTGAGATCGGTGTGAGAAATATGGTAGGATGATAACTTTCCCATCTCGATTCCACGGATTCTGATCTAGAATATTCGTTTTTCCCCTCCTTGTCTATCTTGTCCCATCGATCTTATTCTCCTATCCCTGATTTTGTCTTCATCAGAGACACAAGGACCTCTGAGTGTTTCCGAAGTTTCGTTCATTCCTTCTACCTGCACCAGCCAGTTTTTTATTATTGATTCCCATACATTTGCACAAATATTACAATGAGTGACAATATCCAACCTCTTCCTTCGTACCACACTCGCAACCACCAGCTACCTGCCTCGCAGAACATCTGGGCCGGCCGTGTCATTCCTTTCGTCCATCGCATCCGTGCCAATTTAATCAATCTCGTCACTTTCACGGTGATACTACTGGCATATTTCATCACGTTCGGCGTAACATACGCTATTTTCAGATCCGATAGGCCAATGCTTCTTGTGCTGTGGTTCTTGCTGATACCCGTACGTTCACCTTAATGCATCCCATTTAGAGTTTTAGAATTTCCCAAGTAGCCTACAATGACTGCGAACAGAGCTAACTCATTTCCCAATAGGTAGCTGTCATCATCCTCCTTGGCGCCATCTATGTGTGGATTCGAATGAGGGTATGTGAAACGGCTAGGCCAGAGCAGTTCATTTTCTGGTTGTCGCGAACGCATACGCTTGCACATATCTAACCACGTACGCTATAACTCAAAAGGCCTCGAATAAGTTGATTCTGGGTTGATTTGGCATAGCTCCGGTATGTGTCAAGTGAAGCGAAGCGAAGCGAGAGAGATGAGACTGATGGCAAACAGACGGTTGTTCATCTTCTAGACTTTGTAGGGGCATTTCTGACTCGTTACTACTGATTTTCATAGAGGTCAAAATGAGCTGAGGCGAAGAGGGGTTCTTGTGTGCGCAACTCCCAATTTAGGAAATGGACCATGGAAGCGACTATCATAAACAAGAAATTACTATAGCGCGTGGAAACGGAGGCAAATACTTGATATTGAGTGCTAATATATGCTCTTGGAAATTCACTTCTTTAAATATCTCGAAATTTTGCAGTGTTCTTTGCAATGGTCTCAGCCGCCTTTCCTCATGCTCCGTCGTGTCATGAGCCCTGGATAAAGTAAATAATCATGATTTCATCTATTATCGCTCCAAATAGGGAGCCAAGCCTCCTGACTTCTGAGGAGAAAACCATGGGAGCTTTGAAAATCACGGAGAAACAATGTCGTATTAAAGGGATGTCTGCAGTAAGAAAAGTACGAACTCTTCATAGATTGATTCATTGCAGATATTTGAGGGGAAAGGCCTACCTCCCCCGGCGCCTAGGCAAATACATTGTCTAATAATGAAGCACAAAATTGGAAAAGAAGTGCCCAAGACACTCGGAAAATCTTACCACCCTTTCAAAACAAACTGTATCTCCAGCTTCGAAAGACACCAACAAAACATCTTCTGCGGTGTAATTCTTTCGGGCTAAATGGCGTTCTGGTTCCTTGCCTACAATCAACTCGAGGAAGAAATTCTCCAAAAGGTTTTGATGTGCCTAAGTCCTGTACATGTAACCGAGTGCAGGGAATCAATGTAGCAACCCATGATTAATTAAATGAGTGGAACACTCGATCTATATACACAATCGAGGTGGATTGTACGTAAGAGCGTACGTAGAAGAGTACGCAATCTGCTGACGCCATTAGGGTCAGAGGTGAGAGATGGCGAGAGCACTACTTGATGACAAAGTGCGCTACTCGGTGACCGTACATCGGGTACCCCGTTTCTTGCTCAATGTTCTATTGCTTACTCCTTGAATGACCACGCTCATCATAAGCGGTAATATGCTTCTTTCCAAGGTTGAAGCAGTCCCATGCCGCTCCTGGCCCAGAGAGGAAATAAGTCGCCGAAGCTATAGAACTCTTCTAGTAAGCGTACACGCTTAACTGCCCCTCTCCACCTCATTTATCTTAGAATTTACTTAAGTATTAACTATGTGTTACGTACGGCTAACTTACGTATAGTGAATAAAGTTTTTTCTACTTAAAGTTTAGTTAAAGTTTGTAAGTAGACTTGCAAAAAAGTCTACAAAAAGTAATAACAATATAGACTTTAGTAATTAAAAATATAGAAATAAGCTACTTAAATAAAATACTAGTATAATTATAATAAATTAAACTATAATATTTTTATTATTATATATAATACTTATATAGTAATAGTTCTTTAAGTTTTATTTTATATTTAGAAAATACAGGTTTTAATTATTCAGACCCGTCTTAGTCTCTCTATACACTTTACTCAACATTTGCTTCACAATAAATCTACTCGCCACAATCGCGCAAGCAGATGTGCACGTGCACAAGATCCACATATTCCTCAGCGACCCTGCAAATGCATCCTTAACGGCCAACCGCTGTGCTGGATCCGTGATCGTCTCGATGACCATGACATTCGCCGCAGCAGCATGACCTGAGAGAATCTGTGTTAAATTCGCCGACAACCCTGTTGCGACCAAATTCGGCGCCCGGAGATCCATTCCATTCTGGAAGACGACGCTGCCAATAACGATGGACAGGGATGTGGCGAGGTTGCGGATAAATCCTAGCGTCGCAGTCGCTGTTGCAGTATCTTCTGGAGAAACTAGCGCCTGAAGGGCTATAAGAGGGGGCTGGAAGAGAAGGCCGGCACCAAAGGCTGCAACGATCTCAAAGCCTATAATTTCACCAATTGATGAGGCTGTATCGAGATTAATATATAGCCCGTTACCAATGGTCAATAAGACGACGCCGATCCAGATGGGCTCGAGGTATCGGCCTGTTTGATGGACTATGACGCTTGTGGCCATGCCCACGAGTGCCTGTGTAAGTGTAATGGGGAGGATGAGAAGGCCAGAGTGAAGTGGTGAGGCGCCCTTCACGGACTGGAAGTATAGTGGAAGGTAGTATTCTGTTGCAAACCCAACCTGTGTGAGGAACAATCAGCTAAAAACGGCCGTCTTTGGAGATAGAGTTAGCACTTACGAAGTCATGTATGAAACCGACAACAAGGGTTGCGATATTCGACTTGCGACGAAACAACCTAAGGGGCATGAGTGGATGACGTGCTAGTTGCTTCTCACTAAAGACAAAGAAAACAGACATAAGGGCACCAAAGATGATGAGGCAGATGACTGTTGCGGAGTCCCAAGGAAACGTGACGCCTCCAAAGTTGAGGCCGAGAAGTAGCATAACCATAAGCCCAAGGAGGGAAAGACTCCCGAACCAATCGATGGCTTTAATACCCTCAATCACCCCTGTCTTGGGATCGTGCACGTCCAAGGGCATTAGTAGTAAGAATGTTGTTCCCGAGACTGGGAGGTTAATCCAGAACGTCCACCTCCACCCCACAAATTCCGTAAGACTACCTCCGACGACGGGTCCCACGCCGCCCGCAATCGCCCACATGAGCTGCAGAAGCCCGAGATAGATGGTCCGGCTTCGCATACTAAACAAGTCTGAAATAGTGATGTAAACGAGCTGCACGAGACCTCCACCCGCCGTTCCCTGAAATGCTCGGCCAACGATGAGCATCTTCATGCTCTGCGAGACGGCACACAAAATTGAGGCGAGAAAGTACAGTGCAACTGTCGTCAGGAGAATAGGTTTTCGGCCCCAGATGTCAGAGAGCTTGACCCATACTGGCGCTGCAGTCGCATTTGCGAGGAGATATGCAGCGCTAATCCAGGCATAACCAGAAGCTGAATTGAGCTGGGAACAGATGGTTGGGACTGCAGTGGCTACAATCGTCTGATTGAGAGCTGCTATAAACAGGGTGCACTAATGGAACGCAAATTAGCCTGTGAATCAAGCAGGACTTTGGTGGCTAAAAGGAGATAGATATTGACAGTTGTCACAAAGATTAAAATCAACTCCAATAGTTCTAACAGAAAGACCTGTCATGACTGTAAATGTTCTCAGCTTGCCACGGGATTTCCGCTCAGGTCCGTGTGGATTACAGCTATTTCCTAGAGCCTCTGGAGCAGCGGCGTTATCCGTCGTAGAGTCTTCATAACCAGTGGGTCTGACCTCTACCATCTTAGTGTTAGAGTTTGCACCAATCTAGCGGATAGGATCAATAATTGAGGATGGAAAGAAAAGCTGAAATAAGGTTTCGTGTAGAGACTGGAAGTGGGAGAGTCGAAGAGCGCGAGCGCAAGCGAGCCCAATACTGTAGGCTCGCTGACTCAGAGTGAGATTCCGACTGGGAATTGATATGGACGCCACCGTGCGCTCGTGTCATCAAAATAAGACAGAGACACATTAAAATGCTAGCTTTTGCCACTATAATTTATGTACCTTTATCTATCAAAATGCCTGATAAGCGAAAGAGTCAACATTTTAGTACTCCTCCACCACTTTTTGCCCCTGAAGACCTAAAAAGCAGCTCGAGACGCCTTCTAGAGCTGGTATAATGGGAGCCTTATACTTCTGTGAGTGTATGGGCTATAAGACCTCTTTTAGAGACGTTGAAGGCATTTTCAAAACATTTCGTTCTACAGTTTCAGACGTCCTTTATACGAAACACTCTCGCCGCATCTAGAACTCTCTTGATGATGACGATAACGGTATCAAGACGCGTGGACGGTATATCTAGGTTTACAAACGATGTTCAATCGCTCAAATTGAGCGTCATGTAACTTCTGCAGACAGCAGCCTTCTGACGAATGAATGGATACATGCATGCGCAGGTGATTTTCCGGGGATGCTCGACGTCGGGAGAAGTGCCAATTGGCTCAAATATCGCTCAAAAGGAGTTTGGATCCGAAATCAAGTGCAGTATTGCTATCGGATGGGTAGGCCTACTTTACAAATGATTTATGTTACGCTCGTTTGCTGGTTTGGACGTAGTGCTTCAGGCGCCGTAACCGAATGTAGGTGACTGAAGAGAAGCTCCATGGAAAGTGGATGGAAAAATTTGGCCCCAGACGTTTGGTGAGTCCAAGTCGTTGTGAGGATCGTGGCCGAAAGAGACCTGTTGACGATATCGAACCCGACGGTGAGGATCCTATCACTTGTTAAAAGCCTCGTCAACTAGATGGTTCCGAAGACGTGCCAAACATCAACGAAGGTAGCGGCAATATCGATCTTGGATCAGTAGACGAGGATGAAGACGAAAGTTCTCCTGGTGACGCAAAGAAGCGCGCCCCGAATGTAGGAAAGCCACTAGACCAATGCACAAGTACGGTCCGATGTCCTTGAAAATTGTACACTGGTTCCATGCCCCCGCAGGCTGCAGGATCATACACGATCAAATACCTGACGATCCAGGACAAATATCTATAATACGCATCACCCACGCTCGATATTTCCGACACTAATAAGATTAGCCGATTACAAGGTGGACTAGCATAAAGGAGTTAGTAAAATACTGCTAGAAGGGATTTAATAATATCAAAGAGAATCTAGGGCTATTGAATAACCATTAACAACACTAACAAGTTTACAACATTCTCCATCTATGCACGCAAGAGAGAACAGAACAACGAATCAAAAGTGCGTTAAGCCGAAGATCAACTTTCAGTCCCGTTCTCCCCTACTCGAATTCAAATTTCGCTGTGGAGATAAGACTGGACCATTCTTTAGCCGGGACGCTCTCTTTACTCATATTGGGTCTTCAGATTTCGATTAGAAAACCCTTGCAAACTTTAGAAGACAGATATATCTACCGACGGATTCGTTCAGTTACCGGGTAACTTGCTGGGCAACCTTAAAGTGGACGAAACTGCCTGAGATTTTACTTGCGCGGCAAGTGGACCACCCTGCCCGAGATTTTTCTTACTGTTGGGATTTGGTCCGGGCTGCCCCTCAACTCAACGTTAGCGAAGAGCAAGCGGCCACACACAACTTCCATCTTGAGTGGCTGAAGAATAGGAAAGGACCGTTACAATTTAGAATAGCTTGGTATAGCTACAAAATATTAGCGATCAAATGATGGGGGATGCGAAAGAGGGCTGCGCTTGTATTACTGCTGCTATCATGAGTCAATGATGGTGTGATATCCAGTTTAATATATTCTTATTAACAATCAAAGACAACAAGATCCAGAGCAGCGGCTTAGCTATGGTGTATCTCTGGCCTGTTTCACATTGGAGATGTAGCAATTTCTACTATCTATCGTGCTTGCAAAATAGGTTTAAGGGAAGTCACTTCTTTTCAGTGTCTTGGCTTTTTTTAGTCGACCCCACCTCCTTTCTTCCGGATTCCTTCTTTCCTCAGTGGATCAAGTGGAGCATGAAATTAAGATTACAGAGGAGCCATTGAGATGGGAACTTCGGGCATGGAAAACGATGATAGGTGCGATCTGTCCTTAACGTATTTGATCACCGAACCGGAAAGATCACCGAACCGTCAGCGCATGCCAAGCCATCACCAAACATTCAACACAATCTTTCTGCATCAACGCCATGCCTCCAAAACGCCGTAATACTGCCTAAGAAAGGGAAGGGAGACTCCTTTTGGCCATTGACGCGTTAAAGAAAGGCCAAATTTCCAATACCTACCAGGCGTCGCGCATTTATCGCGTGAACAAGGATACCCTCAAATGTCGCATGAATGGACACGCATGTCAAGCAGAAACCCTTGCAAACAGCCGCAATCTTGATTACAACGAAGAAGCCTTATTAACGGAATGAATCCTCAATCTAGCCTCTTGTGGTTCCAACCCTGTAAGTGGATGGGAGAGGACACAGCCAATATAATACTACTATCAAAGAAAAAGAAACCAGTAGGCAAAATGTAGTTCCCGCAGTATATTGAGTGCACTCCAGAGGTGCAAATTGCATAATCAAAGAAGTACAACTACCAGCGAGCAAAACAAGAGGATCCTGAGGTAATTTATAAGCATTTTCAGCTGCTAAAGAACTGTCACGAGAGTGCTACGTGCAGGAGGTCAAGAACCCAGAAAGGAGTGTTGATTGATTGCTACGTACAGTACCAAGTGATAATTCAAGACGTTGCGTGAAGAAAGGAAGAAACAAAACGGGCTGTAAATAAAGTGTTTGGGCGAGGGCTCGTGCACTAGCGCGAGGCCAATGCGTGAACACGTGGTGTGATAAAGGGGCTTATGGAGAAGGCTTCCTCAGAAGGCCCTTATAAGGTGTCACGGGTGGTTACCGTAACAGTACCCCCCTTTTAAATCCGAGCTCCTGCGATGGGTGTTCATGTCAAGTCTTAGACGGCAGGTTGGTTTAGATTCCGGAGGTGGAATTCTTCTGCAGCAGTTATGTCTCAAAGATCGTTTACAGGTTGCCATGTTAGGTCATCATACCCAGTCCATCTAATGAGGTATTCATAGCGCTTCCGTCTGTGATTAAAGCGCAGCTCCTTAATTCGCTCAACATAGTATTCGGTGTCGCCATCGATTTTAACAGGTTCCGGCGGTGGGTTTTGTTGACCTGGAAGGTATTCAGATTCAGGTATAGCTGGCCGAAGTAAAGATACATGAAAGACTAGGTATATGCTTAGGGATTCGGGGAGTTCAAGTTAGTATGCATATAAGGAAACTACGTAGGAGATATAGTATTTCCTTAAGGCTTTTAAGTCCAGCTTCTTAGATAGTCATTTAGTTCTGATATTCCATGTATTAAGCTAGACCATATCTCCTATCTGGTAGTCAGGTGCGGGTGATCGTTTCCGATTTGCATATTCTTCTTAAAGGGCCTGGGTCTAGATCATCTCTTCTCAGACTAGCTGTTGAATATTAGCCATTTTCTCTACTATACGGTTAGCTTCCAAGGCTTGTAACGCCTGGTAAGGCCGTCTTTAAGTTCTTATAGGAGGTTCAAAACCCATTCAGGGGTGTTGGCCTATATTGGCCAGGAATAGTGAAACCTTTGTGGATTTAGATACGGTGTTATTAGCTTTAAACTATGCTAAGGGGAGCCAGTTTATCTAGTTATCTTATTAGTAGTTTATGTATGTATATAGAACTTATTCTATTACACTATTAGCTCTTTCTGTTTAGCTATTAGTTTCTAGATAGTATGCGGAAGACAGTTAGGGTTTAATTTATAGTTATTTACAGAATTTATTATAGAAAGTAGAAACAAATTGTGTTTCTTAGTCTAATATAATCGTTTCTAGGAGGCTATAGTCTATCTATATGTGCTAGTAAAAGAGGCAAGCTATATCTACATTAGTTATATTAATATAAGAAATTAGGTATTAGTATTTTATAAAATAGTCTACTATAACCATAATATTAGTATAGCCTTTAGATTTTAGGAGATTAGTAATAAAGTCTACGGAAATATCCTTCTACCTTCTCTTAAAAATAGGTAGGGACTTTAAGAGGCTATGATACTTCTTATAAAAGGTCTTAGATTTTTAATAAATATAATAGCAGGAAATGTATTAGCATATTATCTTAAATATCTAGAGTTAGTAGTATTTATATTATAGGATTTTAAGAGTTTTTCCATAACTAGAGTAGCTATTAACAGGGGAATTATATATAATCTAAAGGATCTTAATTTTAAGTTTATTATTATTCAGTATTACTAATTAGCCGCAATAGTATAATTAACTTTTCTAGTCTTTATATTTACTTAAAGAAAGTTTCTTAGAGTATTAGATTCTATTCTATTTTAGTAACAGAATTTTCTAAATAAACTTATTATTAGAGTACTTATTATTAATAATCTATTAAATAGACCTATTTATTTTAGTTAAGTTTAATTCTAGTGTCTTATTAAATAGTTTAGGGCGGAGAAATATTTATTATTAAGCTTTATAAACTTTTTCTTAAGCTAAAGTATTTTATATATAATAAATAAAAGCATCTAATTTCTTACCCTACCTACTAGGCTAGTATGTAATTGTGAAGTTAAATTAAAATAAATATTTAACCTAATAAGCCTATTAATAGCTTAGCTATTTTATAATAATAAAGTATTATAAATTCTTATAGTTATTTAATACCTGGATTGGAAAGGTGATATTTTTTAGTTTAAGTCTTTATTATTTAAAACAGTATATAATAGCTAATAGCTTTTTATTATAGATTTTATAATTACCTTTAGTAAGACTTAACTTCTTTAAGAAGTAAATAATAGGTCTTAGTTTACCTAGTTTATTTTTTTAGGAAAATACTTTAGTAGTTATATAGTCTAAGGAATTAGCTTTTATAATAATTAGTAACTCTAAATTAAAGTATTAAAAAATTAAAGTAGTTATAAATATATGCTTTAAGAATTTAAACACTATCTAGTAGGCGTTATTAAATTTAAATTAAGTATTTTTTTTATTAAAGCCGTAAGCAGAGACGTAATATAGGAGAAGTTATTAATAAATTATTAATAGAAATTAGTAAACTCTAGAAATACTCTTATATTCTTTACATTTCTAAAGGATTTCTAGTTAAGGATATTTTTTATTTTATTTAGATTTATACTAATTCCTTTTATTAAAATTACATACCTAAGATAGGTAATTTATTTTTAATAGAATTTATATTTTTTAATATTAAGTTAGAGGCCAGCTTTCTTTAGAGCTTTTAAAATCTATTTTATATATTATCTATATTTACATAAAAAGTTACTATAGATTAAAATATTATTAAAGTAGGCTATACAAAACATATTAAAGAATAATTAAAAGATATTATTTATATAGTGTTAGAATATGCTTAGTGTGTTGACTAGTTTAAAGAATATAATAAAATATTTAAATAAGCTATATTAGGTCTAGAAAGTAGTTAACTATTTATTTTCTTCCACTACATAAAGGCAGTTAAAAGCTGAGATAATATCTAACTTTATAAAATACTTTATTTTACTAAGGCAAGACAGAGTTTCTTAGATTAATAAAATAAAATAATAGTTTTTAATAGTAATAGTGTTTAGAGCTTAGTAGTCTATATAGAATTAAAAATCTTTATTAGATTTCTTTATAAAGATAACTTGTATAGCTATAAGAAATATACTTACTTTAATAAATTCTTTAGCAAAGTAGTCATCAAGATACTTTCTAAGAACTTTTAATTTATTTTAGAATATTCTGTAGAAAGGTCTAAATCTAGGTTACTTTTTTTTAAAGATAATTTTATAGTTATATGGATAATATCTAAGTAGTTTATTAGCCTCTTTACGTGAAAATGTTCTAAGAATATTATGGTAATTCTTTAAGACCTTAGTAGCTAAATTTATATAAGTTTTTAAAACTAAAGCCTTATTAATATTAGTTATTAAAATAGTAAAGATTTTATATTTGTGTTTTTAGACTATTTATATAAAGAGAGCTGCCCTAATTAGGTAAATATTTATACTTAATTTAAGTTTCTTATAAAACTCTTTTAGTAAAATCTTTACTAAAAAGTTTTTAAAACCTTAAGAGAAAAGCTTCCTTATAAGGTTCTTATTTAATTTAGTATTAAATTTAGGTGTGTGTCTAGATATAAGTTTAAACTTTAAATAAAGATTCTCTAAAAAACAGTTTACTAGAAAAGTCTTTAGATAGGTATTTAATTTTTATAACTAATAGTTTATTTTAGTTAACTAGTAGTTATATTCAGATTAAATAGTTAATAATAATTTTAGAGAATAGATTTAAGTATGCTGTATATAGATAGTATTAAAATAAAAGCCTTTTAGTAAAAGATTTATTAAAAGGTCTTTTAAGTAAGTAGTATATTCTTTTAAATAGATTAAAAATTAAAATAAGTATAAACAGTAAGCCTAGTAATAAAGAGCATTAAAAAACAACTTTTATAAGTTATAATTAAAGTTAACTTTATACTTCTTTATTTATAGTTAGTTAAGAATTAGTTTATAATTATTATAAGTTATTAATTTACTAATATAATGTTATACTAGTAACAAGTTATCTAACTAATTATTATAATAGTTAATTAGTTCCCTTACTTCCAGATCAGATAGCTCGTTAGACTTAGTAGAAGTTAGTTAACTTAGTAGAAATAAAAAGAAGTTATATAGTAAGTTAAGATTTAACAGAATAGTATTAAACTATTTTACTTAAGGTGTGAATCTTAATTTTAGAGTAACTATAAAGAATTAAAAGTAACTATAAGCTATTTAATGTCTTATACTTATAGTAAATCCTCCGTACGTATATTATATACTGCCTAATAATATATTAGATACTACTAGAGACTACTAGAGCTACTAGAGATTCTATTATTTTACTTTTTTTCTATTTACTAAACTCTACTCTTATCACGTGGGTAGATGCTCTAGATCTGTTTATATAATTTTATATTTTTATTTTTACTTTTTAGTCTGTGCCTTAGCATATGCTAACGTGTTCTATATTTACTTATAATTTTTTCTTTTAAGCTTAAACATATATTTCTATTCTAAAGCTTTATTAGCTATTATTACTAGTTCCTTTAGCTTCTTAAGTATAGTTATTTTCCTAACTAAATTATTAGTTATTTTATTACTGTCTATAATATTATCCCCTTCTTCTAAGTCTTTATCCTGAAAGATAGTTTCTTTTTTCTATAAGTAGTATAAAGGCAGTAGGTCTTTTACTTTATGTTTTAAACTATAAGACTCTTAGCTTTCTTTTTTTCTTATTTAGCTTTCTAATAATAACACGTCTTAAGTTGTCTTTAATACGTGCTTACTATTTAGCTTCTTAAATCTATAATAAACCTTATTACATGCTAACACCCTATTTAAATTATTTCTACTAAGGTAATAATTATTTTATAAACTTAAGTTCTAGTTATTACTTAGCCTATGCTAACTATAACGTGAAGTATAACTTAATTATATTATAATTAAAATAGAATTATCTTAACTATAATAAAGTAAAGCTTTGTTACTAGCTTAATTCTATTAAGGATTAGTATTCTAAATTTTGTACTTATAAGTTACAACTTTATTATAAACTCGCGCAAGTAGATTTAAAAGAGAAGAAAATATTTAATTAGAAGATAACTTTAATTTATAAAGTCTAAGCTCTTAAAAAAAAAGAGACTCATTCTTAGGGTTAAGAAATTTATATATTATAATCTATAATTCAAACTTCTTCTCAGCCTATTACTTTATTTTTTTTGTTTTTTAATTTTAGTTAGAATGTTTTGTAGTTACTTTATTTTTAGAATATAACTTTAGAGTAAGCTCTTTCTAATTTATTTAATAATACTAGTTAATTAGTTCTAAACTATTCTTCAGGTTCCTAATTAGCTTTTATGTGTTATCTTTAGATTTATAATTTTTTTATCTAATCAGATACTTCCACTAACGCCTAAATTTCTAGTAGTCTAAGATTTATTAGACTTTGTACTTAGTAGTATCTTCTTTAAGTTTAAGTCTTATCTATAGTTTAGTATTTTATAGTACTAGTTCTAATTTTAAAATATAAAAAACTAGGTAAATCCGCGTGTCTTTAGGTAGTTATAGTTTATAATTTATAGATTTTATTTATTATTTAATTTTAAATAGTCCTAATTTAATATGATCCAGTTTTTTTAATGGTTGTTTTATTTTTAAATTTTTTTATAGTAAGAAAACTTTATTCTCTTCCTTAAAAATTAGTCTCTTAATCTTAGATTTATTTTTAATTCATTTACTAAGTTTACCTTTGTAAGTGATTTTTTATATAATTTTCTTATAAAATTATTACAGTTTCTTAACTCTTATTCTTATAGATTCTAATATTTTATTTAGTTTCTATGATTCTTAATAAGCTGTAGGCTCATAACTATAGTTTATATAAAATAGTAATTTTCCTATAGTTAATGATTTTACAGAGTTATATATAAACTCAGCTATTAGTAATAAGTTAATCTAATTATTTTATTATTTATTAACATATATTTGTGGATATTATTCTAATGTTTAGTTTATCTATTCTGTTTATTTATTTGTTTATAAATAAAATACTATTAAGAGTTAATACTTAGCTCCTAGCTTTCTAATAAATATTCTTTAGAATATTAATGTGAATAATTTGTCTCTGTTAGTAATAAATTCTTATGGTAATCTATATCATGTAATTAGTATTCTAATAAGTATAGTTACTAATTTATTTATCTTAACTTTTATATATATAGGCTTAAAGTATGCATATTTTATAAGTTAGTCTACTATAACTAGTATCATATTATATTATTAATCTTAAAAGGTGGTTGTTGTTGATATTCCTGTAATAAAATCTATTATAACTAATTCCTATAGTAGGTCTAGTAAAGGAATTAGTTATATAAGTTTATACTTTTTATATCTTATTACTTTATTCTTCTTGCACTTAATATATTTTAAAAGAATAACTCTAACTTTTTTCTATATTCCTGGAATCTAAAAATGTCTGTTAATTTATTCTATAGTTTTTTTAATTCCTTAATGTTTGTATATTTTAGCTGAATATTAATTCTTAATTAGCTTAGTTTATAATACTTCTAGTACAAAAATAGTTCCCATTTCATGCTATTATAGTTATTTATAGTTATATTCTTTAATCTATTTTTACTATACGTTTTTAATAATAACTATTATTTTAATATCTATCTATAAGCTCCCTAGAGATCTGTTGGTTCTTTATTTAAGTATTATATTATAAATTTCTAGTATGTCTCTTATATAGTTTATTCTTTAACTAAGTGTATCAGCCGCTATATTTTCTTTTCCTAATTTATAAAGTATTTAAAAGTTAAATATAGAAACTAGTTCCTACTATCTAACCTATTATTAATTTAACTTCTTAGTTATTATAAATACTGTTAGATTTTTATGGTTTAAATATATAATAATTTAATACTTAGCTCCTTCCAAGTAATATCTTTATTTCTTAAATACTTAAACTATTACTAATAGTTTCTTATTATAAATATTATAGTTTAATTTAATAGTTATAAGTTTATAAGATAGGAAGTCTACTAGGTATTTGCACTTATTATTCTATACTTATAATAAAATAGCTTCTATAGCTTTATCTAATACATCTATATATATCTCCGTTTAAAGTCATAAATTAAATATCTTTAATATTAGTAGTTATTAGAATATTTCTTTTAATATCGTGAAAGCGTCTTCCTTGTGTTATTTCTACTTAAATTATTAGTCCTTTTTCAGTAATTCCGTTAAGGGTGATGTGATTTTTAAGTAGTTCTTAATAAATTATCAGCAAAATCCTATAAATCTAAGAAAAGAATAAACTTCTTTAGTATTTATTAGTATAGGCTAAGATAATATATCTTTTATCTTATTAGAATTAACTATTATTCTGTCTTGGAATACTAAGTATTCTAAGAACTTAACTTCTGTTTTATGGAATACGTATTTTTTTGTCTAAATATATAGCTTATATTCCTTAAGCTTTTATAATACCTTCCTAGTATACTTAACATATTCCTTTAGCATTCCGTTTATGTATACAAGTATATTATTAAGATATACTATTATAAATACGTTTAGATATTTTCTTAGTATATAGTTAATAATTGTCTGAAATGTTGCTGGTGCGTTAGTGAGTTCTATTAGTATAACTAAATATTTAAATAATTTATATCTTATTTTAAATATTATTATCTACTCATGTCCTTTGGTTATTTATATTTAATAGTATCTATTTTTAATATTAAAGAGGCTAAACCACTTAGCTTCTCTAAGTTTATTTATAAGTTTTAATATTAGTAGTATAATGTAATAATTTTTTACCATAGCTTCATTAAAGTATCTGTAGTTAATATATAATCTTAATTTTCTATTCTTTTTTAGTATAAAGAGTATTAGTAAAGCTATTTTGCTTTAGCTTATTTATATATATTTCTTTTATTAATTTTTCTATAGAAATTTCCGTAACTCTTCTTGTTAGTATATGGGTACTTAGTATAATAGTTTTAGTTTTAAATTTATTTCTTCCTTAAGCGTAATTTTATAGTCCTAGTTTTAGTATTCTAATAGCTAGTCTTTAGCTTTCTTAAAGAACTATTCTCTAAATTCCTTTTAATATTTATTTGGTATGATAAATTTGGTATTATGAAGTATTATTTTTTTTATTTATATCATAGCCTATTACTGCTGTCTGTAGTAGTTGTTTCTAATTTCTATAGTTTTTCTTTTCTAATTAATAGTTAGGTTCTATCGTGCTAGCTAGTTCTATCTTAAGATAAAATTCTTACTATCTAAATTTATGATTTTAATACAGCAGTTATCCTGGTAACCTATTACCTAAATAATTATATTTTATATCTTAAAATTAATTAGATTTTATCTAAATGCTATTGGACTATTGTTTATGCGTTTTACTTATATAGGTTTATTTAAAACTCTAGTTAGTATTTAGTATCTTTATATTTACTTATTTAATATAAGTGTTTTACTAGCTTTACTGTTTATAAGTGCTAGTATCTAGTTACTATTAATATATACGTTTATATATAACTTATTTTTATTTTTCTTTAGTTTAGTTATATATATAAGTGTTATGTTTTTTCTAATCTTTAGTTCTTAGTCTTCTAGTAGCTTAGTTATAGTTTACTGGTTTTCTAGTTTTTTATTTATAGCTAACTCCTAAGTAGTAGTTACTTCCTTAGTTTTTTTTTTTTTTAGATTTATAAATTAGGCATTTTTAGAGTTGGCATGCTTCTTTATTAAGTATTTTATATATATTTTTAATTTATTTTCCATAATCCTAGCATTTTTATCCTAAAAAACATTTTTGATATGTGAGTTTTTTATGTGAGTTTATAGCTAACCACTTTTTCTAGCAGCATTTAGTCTAGTATAATTAATATTCTAATTAGTATTTATTTTATAATAGCTACTTATATTTATCTGAGTTTAGATTTTATATATTATCTTCTAAGTCTATATAGATTAATTCTTACTGTAAGTTAAGTTCCTTTTTATTAGCTAGTTATTATAGAATTTTTTTTATCCTTAGTCCTTTAATATGTACTGCGTGTTTATTTTATTTATAATTTATTCCTATATAATCTAATACCATATATAGCTAATATTTTTTTCTTATTATTTTATTTACGATGTTGTTATTTTATATCTATAGTATTAGTAAAAAGGTTATTTCTTTTTTTCTATTTTAATTCTATTCTAACTCTGGATATCTGATGGGATAATAGCACGTTATATAGCTCATAACTAGTATAAATTCTTATTAGTAGATTTTATTTATCTATATAGCTAGTGCTTACTTATTAAGTTCTTTATATTATTTATTTCCTGCTAACTATAGTATTTACTAATATTTATATATTCTATCTCTTAAAATAATCTTCTAGTATTTAGTAATATAGTATTCTCTTTAATAGTATTCTAATCTGTATATCTAATAGTATCTTTAGTGTACTTATTATATAATTATTATAGATATAAGCTTCTTATCTTCTTTTATCTTATAGTTTTTTTTTTATTAGAACTTTTAATTTTTCTTATAGAATAATCCACCTTCCTATTCTATAATCTTATAGAATTTTTATATTTCTTTTTTAGTTTCTGTATTGTATTGTTAAACTGCTGCTTCTTATATAATAGTAATTATATTATTAGATTATCCTACTAGGTAATTCTTAACCTGCTAATATAAAACTTTATATTCTTATTTAAGGTATATATAGCTTCTATATATCCAGTATTATTTCTTCTAAATTCTCTTTATAATTGTTTCTTTTTTATTACTATGTTTTTTACTTATTTTACTTGGACTATAGCGACCTTAATTTCTTTAAGTGCCCTTAGTCTAAATATAAGCTTTCTTAATATCTAATTATCATTATTTATAATCCTTAATAAAGTGTTTTTATTTATTATATTCTAAGTAGACTTTATGTATATAGCGTTTTATTTATTTATTTTAACTTACTTTCCTTACCCTTTCCTAATAAATATCTGTTTAATATTAATGTCTATTTTATTATAGATTTAGTTATTTTTTTTGTTTCTTTTAGGTATATAGATTATTAATCTTCTATATACTTTTTTCTCTTACTCTTATTAGTACTAGTAGTTATTAATAGTTACTACTTATTTAATAATTTCTAGTAAGGTACTTAGTCGTTTTCCTTTAGAAATTTCATCCTTAATTTAATTCTTTAGTTCTTTATAGTATATCATAACTAATAGTTAATCTGCTTAATTAAGTTATGATTAGATTTATTTAAATTCTATAATATAATTAGCTGCTAATGTTTATTACTTAAGCTATTAGAGCTTTTAAATTACTTCTATTTTTTTATTAATTTCTCTAAAGATAATAATTATCTCTTATTTAAAGTATTCGTAATTCTTAAAGGCTTGTTATATATTATTATTATAATTAGCTAATCCTGCTACTCCTAAGTTAAAATCTCTATTAACTAAATAGTTTCTTATTATGACGGTGCTGCTCGCTCTGCTCGCTGTAGGCTACATGATATCGCGACTAGCTACGCCAGCCACGATCTAGCGCAGAGCCTAGAGCATGGCTAGCTCACGCTCAGGCCATGCACCGCCCTATTTAGGGGCGAGCCCCCCTTTGTACCTCTTCTCTCTCCATCTTAGTGTAGCTAAAATAGAGCCAACTTATCCCGTCAATCTGCATTAATGCTACGACGCGTGAAGACTGAGCCCGTTATCACATTACACTAAGATTAATCTAACTCGGGCCGGACGACGGCGACATAATATCGAGGTCAAGCCGCGCGATTAACCTGAGCGTTTAATTCGCCAACGACCGCACCTGGAGAATCAATTACACGACTACGCTGAGTCGTTAGTTTGTCAACTATACGATCTCCACCGGAAAGCCCTACAGCAGTAGGCAGTTGAAACCCTAAGCGATAGCCTGTATAAGCCCTGCATGGCAGGCCTCAAGAGCGACTCGGCAGGTAACCAGAAGACCTACAGCAGTAGGCAACATACCCATTAGATTAGAAGAGAGCTATAAGAGCTCTAGCGAACCCCCCCCCCCCCATTATCTTCTCCACGCCAGAGAAACCGACCCCCGTGAGCACCACCGGCTCATCTTCTCCACGCAGAGAAACCGACCCCCGTGAGCACCACTAGCTTATCTTCTCCCTGCTAGAGAAACCGACCCCGTGAGCACCACCAGCTCATCTTCTCCACACCAGAGAATCAGCCAATTGCTTCACCCTGCTAAGGGCCAGAAGCTCTATACAAATACAAGAACAGATAGGTTAGGACCATAGGAAAGCTCTCTACGCTAGAGATGAGGGTTGATTCTAAGACAACAGCCACTGGCAATGACTACACGCCTATCCCTAAGTCGCTCAAGTGTGCCGCCACGCACTACCCTAACAACGTGATTGGAGAAGACTACACCATTAAGAAGCTCCGCATCCAGGCACGACACGACAAGAAACCCTTCATGGCTACTACCAAGAGCACTACCTGGGGAACTGACACCTACGAGCCTCAGGAGATAGAGGTTACGCTTTCTACCCTAATAACCCTTAATTAAGCAATAATCGCTAGTGAGCTAGAGCGTAGCCACCTCAAAGTACTCACACATCACGACCATGCTGATACGCTAGGAAAAGCGCTTAACACGGCCGAAACTGAGCTTAACGAGGCTAGAGATAAGCTTGCTGAGCTTCGTCAGCTACTAAACAACACGCTTAAGCGCGTAGCGGATTAAGAGAACGAGATTAAGACACTAAGGGTACAGACAAAGAAACCCACGCATAATATATACTCCTTCCTCTCTGCAAAGGCCAGCCTAGCGCTATCGTCAACACCAGTAAAGAAGACGCGCTTCACAGCTCTGCTACAGACCCCTCAGAACCAGGCTGGCTATGTCACTGTAGGACCTGACAATGGTTCTAATACAGGAGATCTTAGTAACTAAACTCCTTAAGCATTACTCTACCTACCCGCCACTTTACTAGCTACGCTTACTGTAGGCAGCCATTAAGGCAACAGCCGCTCAGCACGATTTCCTGACCCGCCAATACTTAAGGACGGCAAGGACGTCACCTTTGATCAATGGAGGGATGTCTTAGAGGACAAGGTACGCGCTAACTGAGACTGGTTCGCTGGAGCCAGCGAGCAAGCTACCTAGGAGAACATCATCTCTTACATACGTACACGTACGGAGGGTCCTGCCAACCAGTACCTCTCAACACTCATACGTACAATAAGAGAGAGTGAGCAGCTAGTCAGCTACCAGTACATAGTAGATCGCCTAGAGAGGACGTACAGCGACCCACACAAGAGACTCAACGCTCACCGCGATTTCCAGAAGCTCTACCTCAAAGACCCTACCAACTTTGCTGTATTCTAGGGCGACTTCTTCCGCCTAGCTCAAGAACGCAGCCTGCCTGCAGACTAATGGGTAGAAGAATTCCATGAGAAGCTCCCAGACGCTCTGCATACGCAGATGGGCATCTACCAACAGCAGTACCGTGACCAGTATAATAAGTACGTAGACCTAGCCTAAGACTTCGCTAGAGAGCTAGCTCTCAGCACCAGGAAAGCTACCGAGCAGATTAATAGAAGAACTAAGAAGACTTAGCCGCTGCTAACTCAGTAGTCTTGCCCAGGAGCTAAGCGCCTGACTCGCGCAGCAGCTACCACCATCCTACCAATACCCATCCCCAAGCCAGCTAGTTGCTACAATTGCGGGAAACCTGGCCACTTTATAAAAGACTGCTGACTACCTGCCTAAGCTATAGCTAAAGTAATTAAGCCTATAGATACTAATAAAGAGCTCTATACGCCCCAGGACACTAGCGACGATAAGAAGTTTCAGCTTACTATAGAGAAACTATTAGGGGAAGACTCACCCTAAGGGAAGTCTCCTTTCTAGGGTTATCTCCTAGAGCTACTAACCAGTTCAACTCTCGCCAACTGCTATTTAGTAGACTGGCTTTTACCCTGCCCTGCTATATCTCCGCTAGCGGACTAGCTATCAAGCTAAGCGGCCTTTTTAATACTAGAGCTAGTAGTTTTATTCTAGTACACCTAAAGCACATGCGCGCTATTAAGAAAGGGCTTAAGATAAAGACTTACCAGATAGAATCTATCCCCCTAGCTGGCTACAACAATAGACTAAATAAACAAGTAAATAAGTACTTTTAGGCTAATCTAGTACTAGATAACTACCGCCTGTTAACCTACTTTATCTTCTGTAACACTAGCCGCCACGACCTTATAATCAGCCGTAAGCTGTTTGAAGATGTAGGTATATTAATTAACTGCAAGGAGCGAGCGCTTAAATGGCCAGATGATAAGCTAATCAACTACAAGCGCGATATCGTTATTCTAATATAAGGCCTATTAACTAAAATCAACCCCTCGCACCAAGCTAATGCTGACTGACGTGATAAGCTGATAAATGTAGCGATTCTATAGCACACCCGTAAGCCACTCTAGCGCTCGTCCCAACGTGTTGCACACTAAGAGAACCTTAAGAAAATAGAAGAGCAGCTTCACCCACGATAGTAGCTAGAGCCAAATAAGTGAACCTTCTGCCCTCAGCCTATCTCACGTGAAGACCTCTCCAAGGCAGGCCTTAAGATTAATACTATAGGAGCTGTTGCCTTCATGATGCACGCACAGCAGAAGGAAACTGTGCTAGGGTACACCAGCGTCTATGAAGTGGATAAGCTTATTTAGGACTGTAGGGACCTTACGAGGAAGCCTTCCTCTTAAGGCCCTAAAGACTCCTTAGTGAAACCTTCGCCAGAAGGGCCCTATCAATCAAATAAGGACCTCACGGAAGAAGAGGAACTTTAACAGCTTATTAAGTAGAAACTACCCTACCCTAGCTACGCCGGCGTGACTTAGGCCTACTTTTTAAAGAAAGACTTAGACGTGCTGCCCCCGCATCATGAAGGTATTGACCATGATATTAAACTGATAGCTAAGAACACGCTGACGTTAAGCCTACTATATAGCATGTCTCTTAAGCAGCTATAGCTTGTTAAGACCTATCTGGATAACCACTTTAGACGAGGGGTTATCACTTATAGCGATGCTTTGTATGCTTCCCTAGTACTGTTTGCTAAGAAGCCTGAAGAAGGGTGGCGCTTCTGCGTCGACTACTGTAAGCTTAATACCATTACGAAGAAAGACGCCTATCTGATCCCGCTGATTCAGGAGACCCTTGCCCGCCTAGCACGTGTAAGGGTGTTCACTAAGCTTGACGTACAACAGGCCTTCTATCATATACGTTTGAATAAGGATATAGAGGACCTGACTACGTTCTGTACTCAGTATGGGAATTACAAGTATCGCGTGCTACTATTTAGTCTCTGTAATAGCCCTACTACATTCTAGCACTATATTAACAAGGTGCTTTATAGCCTACTAGACGACTTCTGCACTGCTTACCTTAATGATATCCTAATCTACTCTAAAGACCTGCTATAGCATGAGGAGCACGTTGCTTAGGTGCTAAGACGTCTCCAGGACGCAGGCCTCCAGGCAGATATTAAGAAGAGCGAGTTTGCTGTCACTAGAACAAAGTTCCTAGGCCTTATTATTAGCATAGAAGGGATCTAAAAGGACCCTGAGAAGGTCGCTGCTGTATAGGAATAGCCAGTACCTACGTCAGTCAAAAGCCTGCAATTCTTCCTAGGATTCTGCAATTTCTACAGAGCTTTCCTAAAAGACTATGGACGTATTATTCGACCGCTTACTAAGCTGCTTAAGAAGGGCGTATGGCACGCCTTTGGTGAACGCGAGCTGGCAGCCTTCTAGCAAGCTAAAGATCTAATGTTGTTAGATAATGTCTTAGCTCACTATTTGCCCTACCGCTAGACGCGTATGGAGACAGACGTAAGTGATAGGGTTGTTACAGGGGTGCTATTATAGCTCTAAGAGGATGGCCTCCGGCAACCTGTAGCCTTCTACTCTAAGACTATAAGTAAGCTCCAGATGAACTATAATATATATGATAAAGAGATGTTAGCTGTAATCTATGGCCTCCGAGAATGGCGCTCGCAGCTTATAGGCTTGTAGACTATAGAGTCATTCAGTGCCCTGACTGACCACCGTGCGCTAGAGTACTTCTCTATAAAGCGAGAGCTTACTCCCCGCTAGATGCGCTAGGTAATGAGCGTAGCAGACTATTACCTGACGCTTACCTATCGCTCTGGCACGGCCAACATAGTAGCTGACGCGCTCTCGCGCAAGTAAGAGGAACTAAAGACCTAGAAAGATAAGAACAAAGCAGCCTGAACACGCGTCTTTCTCTTAGCAGAGCAAATCGACGTTAGCTTTATTGAGGCCGTGAGTGATAACCTAGCTGTGCTGTTAGCAAGAGGCATGCTAGCTGCCAATGCAATTGAAGTAGCTACTGCTGATACTTTCATGGCCTCGCCTTCCCTAAACGACCCTCACTTACTGATCGATCGCATTATTGAGGCGAATCGCAGCCATGAGAGCCTACAGCCATTCCGAGAGCGCGCCCTCTCTGGCAACTACCTAGCATGGAAACTCAGCCAGGGCCTTCTCATGCACCACGGCAAGCTGGTAGTCCCTGCTGTACACTTCTTAAGGACCCACCTCATTCAAGCTATCCATGCTACCCAGGTGACTGCTCACCCAGGTAAGAGAAAGACAGGCAAGCTACTTCGCGACCGCTACTACTGGGGCCGCATGGGCAAAGATGTAGACGACTACGTAGCTGCGTGTAAAGCTTGCAGATGGAGCCACATACCTCGCGACAAGACCCCAGGCTTACTTAAATCACTGCCAATCCCTGAGCGAGCATGGCGAGACGTCTCCATGGACTTTAAGTCCTTCCCTCTAGATAAGAAAGGATATGACTGCGCCTTTGTCGTCGTGGACCGGCTAAGCAAGCGCTGCTTCTCACTACCTTGCCGTAAGACAACTACAGCTGCTCAGGCAGCTGATATGTACTATCGCTACATCTGGCGAGTATTTGGCCCGCCTAGGTCAATAGTCTCTGACCGCGGTCCTCAGTTCATCTCAGCATTCATGGATGAGCTATGCCGACTAACAGGAATCAAGCAAAAGCTCTCAACGCTGTATCACCCCCAAACTGACGGGAACACTGAGGTCCTGAACCAGTACATCAACCAGCGCCTACGCCCATTCGTCAACCACCATCAAGACAACTGGTCAGACCTGCTGCCCTGTATGGACTGGGCCCAAGCAATTCTGCCACATGAGACTACAGGCTTGTCACCCTATCAAATTGAGTTTGGCCACCAGCCAATCTATCACTGGGACTGGGAGGAACGTACGAAGACATCTACTACAGTCCGCGAACAGATGTCTCGTGAGGAAGCGCAGAGCTACGCTAAAGCTCGATACGACGCGGTAAAGCTAGCTATAGAGATAGCTCAACAAGGGATCGCTCAAGCACAAGAGCGACAGGCTCGACAGGCTAACAAGAAGCACCGCGAGCCAGACTTCTCTACAGGAGACGAGGTGTACGTTACACCTAAGGGCTTCACCACTAGCCGACCTAGCCAGAAGCTCGACCAGCAGATGTACGGACCCTATCCTATTATAGGCATGAAGGGACACTCCTATCACCTTAAGCTGCCGCCGTACATGCGCATGCTTGACGTCTTCCACGCAGACCGCCTACGGAAGGCTTCTACTCACCCACTGCCTGGCCAAATTGAACCTGAGGAACCGCCTATCGAGATCAACGGGCATCCCGAGTGGCCAGTGCAGGAAATCCTTGATAGCCGCCTATTCCATGGCCGACTACAGTACAAAGCATCCTGGCTAGCTCATGACCCAGATCCTACCTGGTACAACGCCCGAGGCTTTATAGGCGCCCCACACAAGGTAAGAGACTACCACGAGGCCTATCCAGAGAAAGCAGGACCGCCGGCACGACTAGACGCCTGGTTGAAAGCGTACGAAGCAGAGGAGGACCTGGAAGTAACAGAGGAGGACGACAAGGCGGCTTCAAAGACAAGAGTGGTACAGAGACCGGCAAGGAGGAGACTGTAACCTAGAGACTCGGGGACGAGCCTCCCTTAGAGGGGGGGTAATGTGACGGTGCTGCTCGCTCTGCTCGCTGCAGGCCACATGATATCGCGACTGGCTACGCCAGCCACGATCTAGCGCAGAGCCCGGAGCATGGCTAGCTCGCGCTCAGGCCATGCACCGCCCTATTTAGGGCGAGCCCCCTTTGTTGCTGAGCGTAGCGAAGCTTTCTTCTATTCAAATGGGGGGGTTTTTGGTTCAGAAGTCCGCCGAGATAGCACCGAGGTTTCTCGCGTTCTGGTTGGTTAGAAAAAACGACCTCACGTGATCGGGTTCTGGTTGTTCCGCACCGGAGGAACACCAAAGTTTACTGAAAATTCTCGCACGACTAATACTTCAACGCCTTGACTAATACCTCTCTTACGTGACTTCTCTTATGCCTAATACTTTCCTAATGGATCCGCCTCCTCTTTGCAACCAGTGTGGTAACCCTAAAGATGCTGCTACCAATAAGACAATCCATGGTGTTTGGAAAGCTACGTGCTTACGCTGTAGGAATATTGATACACGATATGTATATACATCTATACCTATTAAGGCCTTTATGGCTAATTATATATATAGCGTAAGCGTAAAGCCGTATTATTTCTACCTTCTACTTCCCGCCGTTTTGCACTCTCGCCACAAGTAGTTATACTTATGCGACGCCCCTTGCTAAACGTAGTTATATCTATATAACATTATACGCCTCTAGCTCCGCCTTTTATACTATATAGTTCTTTAACTATACTATATGGTGCTTTACTTCCACAACGGCAGCACGGTCCTCCTCGTTATTTACTAGGTAAATTAGATAGTAATAATACACTAGCTTAAGCTAACGCCTGCTATGCTTGAGCTAAGGTTTAGAGATAATACCGCGTTAAGCATTAGGCAGGTAACGAAGTGTTACCTACACCATCCATCTCATCTTTAATAAAACGCTAGAAGGAGCTAAATTAGTCTTTTCAGTCGACCTCTCTATCCCAGGATACGGAGCCAAATTAGTCTTTAGACTTAATATCTACATCCTAGAATACCGAGCTGAATTAGCCTTTACAGTTAATATTCACATTTCATGATATTACACTTAATGAGTTCCCTTTTTCCACTCTATTTATACTCTCTAATATAGGTCTATCTTATAACCTGCCGCTACCTAACTTTGTTATGGATCTTTTAAGTAATATCTTCTTAAATAACCCTACCCTTAGCTCTATAGATTAATAACTAATTAAAAGGTTTTACACCCGCCTTAATAAGCCTGTAATGGAGACCTGTGGTACTTGCAATAAACACTAGTTTAATATAAAGCTTATAGATGAAAAGTACTCTATTTACCGTAAAGACGAGGCTAAGCACTTAAGACTTAAAGATAGTTCTCAAGATCCTAATTTCGTACCTCTATTCAGCTATAATAATAAGATAGACCCTAGCTTATAGCCTAAGAAGCTTCTGAAACTTTCCACTATAGAGAAAATGCTAATTGCTTAAGTGTATATCTTTATAAAAGTCCACCAACATTAAGGTGCTTAATATAAATATATAGGGCATATTTACCACTTTTTATATAACGTTAGAAAGATTTTTAGTTCGTTACCTTTTCTATCTTAAGATCTTAACATTATACTCCTTAAGCTACCCTATTCTTCTGGTGATAATCATGAACGTATTAACTAATAGTTTTAGAATAACTATTATGTATGGTGTTAGGTAGTTCAGTATTAGCTACACTTCTTACAGCAGAATTATAATAGCTATAAAGATATTACTATTAATAATAAAGCCTTAAGTGCTCTCCCTAATAATAATTATGTTAATAGCAATTTACCTACTATTAAGATAGATAAAGTATCTTCTATATTTACTTAATAAGAATAGTTTATAAATACTACGTAAGGAGGTCTCGCTTATGACTAGGCTACTAAGAGTTTAGACACTAATACAGATATGCCCTACAAGAATAATAGTAAAGATAATAGTAGAAATAATAGTAAGAATAGTAGTGAGAATAATAGTGAGGATAATTCTACTCCTTAAGTTACTATAGTCCTAGATCTAGTTTCTAATATATAGAAGTTAGAGATTCTATAGTGTTAGATTAGAGCTCTAGTCTTACTCTCTATAGCATCCATCTAATATACCCCTTTATTAGAGTTTAACTATAGTAAGGTGTTACTAAGTAGGGCTTTCCTAACATGTTTTCCTATAAATATAGAGAAGTACATAAAGCCTCGTTAATAACATGTTGACTATAAATTTTATGTTAAATATATATTACTATATAAGGATAGCCGTATAGCGTAACATCCACGCTTTTATTATATAGTATTTAATACAATTATAAGAAAGCAGGTGAACTTAAAGTCTGGGTTTTTTATATTAAGAATGTCTAATAATAAAGACATCTTTATTAACAAGCTTTAGAGTGCTTTTAAGGATGATAGTTTCTAGTCTATAGTTATACTAAACTTAGTTATATATTTTACTAGAGCCCTCCGTAGGACGCGCTCTTTTTAGGTAGGTAAGAATAGAAATCTTAAAGCTATAGTATATAATTCCATTTCGCTATTTACTAGAACTAATACTAGGACTAATACCGGGACTAATACCGGGACTAATACTAGGACTAATACTAAGACTAATATCTTTCTAGGTATAGTAGCTAAGGAGTCTAAGTTTATTTATTACTTTCTCCGCAGCTAATTACTATTAAGATAACTTAATATAATATCTATTTTAATATAATAAGTAAAAGAATACTACTCCCGCCGCTAGGATTAAGATCGCACGTAATAATATTCAGGATAATTTCTATATTATTATCTATTACTTTTACTATTATTTTTAAGCTTTCAAGGATGAGGTGCTTACCCCTAAGTTTAGTATTATTAATAATTAGAATCATTTTAAGTAGCAGAGCTGTGGTAGTATTTATAATTATAATATATATTACTATAAAGACGCGCTAAATTCTGATAAGGAGTTCTTTAATAAAGATAACTATAAAGCTTTAGCTGAATTTATAAGGTTTTAGAGAGTATATATTTCTGCTATATATTCTTAACTTTAGTTTTAAGGTATTATTAATAAAGACTCGCCTCTTTCACTTACCTATTCTAATATAACCTAGGAATTTAAGTAATTGTTTTTAATCTTAACTAGAATTTAAATTTACTATTGTATAACAGAGTATTGCTTAAAGTTTAATAAGAAGATAAAATAACTTAAGTACTAATTTTCCGCTCTTTAGCTATTTACTAAATTTCTTACTATTTACTATAATAAGGGTAAGTCGTACTATTAGTTTTACCCTATATATAATTACTCTTAATTAAATCTATATTATTATATACTCCTAATGGGATGGCTGGCTAATATTGATATTTAACTATATATTAGTACTATTAGTGTAATAGTATATAGTGGGAAGTATACCGCTAAGTAGGAGAAGCCCTTTAAGGACTATAAGACTATAATTACTAGAATTTTATTTAAATTTAATTCTAAAAGGCCGCTACACTCTTTTGTTATAAAGATAATAAATAAGCTTATTAGTAAGTGGGACTGGTTAATTTAGAAAGTTTTCTATTTTCTTCTTAATCTACTATTAGTTTATTGCTCTTGTTAGGTACTTAATGTTAATTATTAGCTAGAGAAGGACTAGCTAAATACGTACTATTTTAAAAAAAGAGGTAATAAAGATAATAAAACTTTTTATTATAATAAGAGTTTTCTCTAAAAGTATAAAGATTATTCTAATCTATATAATCTTTCTTTCCATGATTTTCTTCTTAAATATAATTATACTAGTGATATGAAGAAGAGGTCTTGGGCTAAGCTAAGAGTTTTAAACTTTATATCCTAATATCGTTTTAACTATAACCTAGTGTAGTTTGCTTGTGTTAAACTTATACTTCATTATCCGTTTCAAGAGATAAGTAAAATCCTTTCGTTTAAGAATAAAATTTTTATTATATATAAGGAGGCTTATTAGCACTATAAGTCCTACTATAGTTACTTATAAGATAATTTATATAAAAAAGAAAAACTACTTACTAAAGAGAATAATCCAGATCTTAAAGACATTAATAAAGAAGAGGAAGACTTTAATTTATCTTAGAAAAAATTAGCCGCTTATTAACTAGGTATATAGAGTATTTTAGTTAATAAAGAAAACTTAAGAGATTATCTTAAAGATCACGTAATAGATTAGTCTATTTAAATTAGTACCTATAATCTTGATCTCTCTACGTACTAGAAGTAATAAAAGGCTGATTATTCTATTAACCTTATTATCTAGGCTAAAGGGACATATAAGACTCTTACTAAAAAATAAAAGTTATTTAATAGGCTTATTATGAACTACTATTAGTTAATTTTAGTTAGAGAAAACCCTCTATAGTAGCTAGTTAACCTAGATAGAAAAGTAGAATTTAGAAAAATATATATTATAGAATTTATCTCTACTAAGCTTAATAACTTAGCTACTACTTATAAATATTATTCTCTAATAATTTAAGCAGTATCTATAGGTTGTGCTGTTTATAATATTTCTAGTAAAACACTAAACACACTATTTTATATTCTAATTAAGGGTATAGAGTTTATTAAGTTATTATTATAAGCTATTCAGGCTCTTCAGGCTACGTTTAAGGACGTTTAGTATCTAGTTATAGATAAAAAATCTATAGTTAGCTTAAAAATACTTACCTGGGTTAATTTATAGTATAAGAAGATCTTCCTATTATCTAGTTATCTTTTCTTTAGTAGCTTGAGTGTGGTTTTAGCTGAGGATTTCTTTTAACTTCCACCTGTAAATACAAGGTCTCTATATAATACTTATATATCTTAGAATATAAGTAAGACGTTTAGGCAGTAGCTATATTAATAGTTTAAAAAATCTATTATCCTTAACGTTATAATATAACAGTAGGGCTATAATTAGAGGACTTTTTATAACACGTTAGGTCATCTTCACGTTAGAAAGATTATAATTTAAAACTAGCTTTTATTTACTACTAGGATTTAATTAACGCTTTTTATAGATAATATTAATTTGTTCTAAGACGTGATCTATATCTACGCTAAGAAGACTTAGATCTAGGAGTTAAACTATTACTAGCTATAAAATTCTAGTTAACCTGTAATAGCTATTATAGCTAGCTATAAAGGCATAAGGGCTAAAAATTCTACTATAGAAAAAACTAGAAACCTTAAGGCATTACTTTCTTTAAGTATTAGCTTACGGGTTATATTTATAGATAATATATAAATAAAAAAAGACCTAGTAAACGGTGCTCTAGGTGTATTAGATAATATTATATAATTAAATAATACTATAAACTTTTGAAAAGAAACTCCTTTAGCGTTACTTATTACTTTTAATGACTATAATAGGCCATTAGTATACAGGACCTCAGGTGGGAAAAATATAGTACTAATTTTCTATTATTATTAGAATTTCTAGTGTAGGAAAGTTATATATTTATGGACTTAGTTTCTTTTAGTAGTAGCTTATGCTATTACTATTTATAAGTTACAGAGTATTACTATTAAACAGGCGGTGTTAAATATCTTAGATAAAAAGAACTTTATTTTTAAATTAACTTATATAGCTATTTTACGCTGTAAGACTTTCTAGGGTGTGCTATTTATAAATACCTTTAACTTTTAGAGATTAAAGTAAAAGAAGAGTAAGATAACACGTATAAGATAGGCTAATATTAATAGATAGTTTTAATATCAAGTTACAGTTACTAACACGGTGTTTGGATCTTAAAGGGAGTAAATATATTTATAGTTAAATAGACTAATACTAACTAATATCTAGAACTTTATTATTTTGTGTTTACTTCTGCCTAGACCTATTAAGCAGCTCGATCTATACACTAATGTTTTTTAACATAAAATTATTATTATCTAAAAGCTAGTTAAGTAGGTGCTTAGTATTATTCTTATTAAAATTTCTAAAGTAAAACTCTTTAGTAAAGTCTCTTATTATGTTAGACTAAAAAGCACCTAGAAGACCTAGGTATCCTAATATAAATATTAACTAAATTTTAGATTGAAGATATTAGCTATAAGATTACGCTGTAGTAACTACTACTATAATAATACATTCTAAACAGCTAAATAAGCTATAAAAGAGTAGAATTAGATAGCTATTAATTAAATCTACTTTAAGTATTAAGACGCCGCGTTCAATTGCTAGGGCATATAAGACTTTTAAAATAGGAATCTAGATTATATTAGTAATATACTAATACTTAGACTAATATCTTACTTTATAGTAGATGCTAAGTAGCATAGTTGACTTCTCTTTTATAGGAATATCTTTAAGATTTATGCTCCTTTATGCTTAACTTACTTAATTAAAGTACTTAGCTTATATTATTATTATCAGATATTTCTAAACAGGTATTAGTTTAGTATTAGTCTGAAACTAAGAAAATAGATTCTTATTTTAAATCGTGATTTGCTTATAAGCCTAATAATGTATTTAGAGTCCATCCAAGTAAGGAGCTGCCTTAATTTCTTAGTAATACTTTTTAATATTATACCCCAAAAGTGTTACACTACGTGCTACTGTGTTATTAAATCTAGTATAACTAAATTCTTAAGTACTTAAAGTTGTTTTTTAATAGTGGTGCTTGGTTCTATTTTATTATTATCACCTACATCATTATTATCACCCGATATAGTATTACTAAGAATAGAAGATTAGGAGGGATATTCTTTATTAGGGTTTTATAGCTTTATTTTTTAAGTCTAATAAATACTAACCTTAAACCTACTAATGTTAGTAACTAATACTAAGACTAATACTTTATCTACTTATAGTTCTTTAATAGCCTCAGTCTTCGCCTTTTCTTTTAGGTTTTTTATTATAAACTTTTTATTTTTTTTCTTAGCAGTGTTAATTTCAGCTGCATGGTCCTTCACATATTTTATCTAATATTTTAAAATAAATTTATTTATTATATTCTTATCTCATGCTAGGGCTAGCTTTTTATTTTCTAAATTATTATACCTATTCCTCTCTTTAGCGGTATGCACATTATTTGAATATTTATTATCTTTTTTTTAGTATTTATTTAGTAACATTACAGAGGCAGGTTTTATAGTATATTTTAGAAACATAATAAATAGCTAGTAGATAAGATATTACTAATATATAATATTAGTCTAGGTATTAGTTACGCGGCGTAAAAACTTACAAAATATTATTTTAGTAAGATTAGTATATTAGTATTAGTAAGAGAGTAAGATAAAGTTAAATAAGTAAATAGTTTATACACTAGATAGCTAATTAGATACTTATATCTTACTAAAAATTTTTTTTTTACTTATTTTTATTTGTATCTTTATACTAATCCTAACGCCCTAACATTTTAAAATCTATTTTAATACTTAATTTAATTACTAATTATTTCGTTTTAACTAATATTTGTCTAATATCTTAACTATGGCCAGTATAGAGTAGGTTATGCTTACTAGTTCTAATAAGCCTTATAATAATCTTACTAGTACTAAGTAAGTTACGTCTATTAATTTTAATAAGCCTTATAATAATCCTCCTAGTATAGAGTAAGTTACGCCTAGTTTTAATAAACCTTATAATAATATCTTTAGTATAAAAAATGTTATACTTAGTGGTTTTAATAAGTCTAGTAATAATATTCCTAGCACCTAGCATATTATGCCCGGTGGTTCTAATAAGCCTTATAATAATATTTCTAGTATAGAGTATATTACGCACACTAGTTCTAATAAGGCATATAAAAATATTTTAAGTAAAAAGTATATTACACTTACTAGCTCTAATACGCCTTGTAAAAATTTTGCTAGTAAAGTAGTATATAAACTAGCCTAAAAGTTAACCCGTAAGACTATTACTACCATAGGTTAGTTCTTAGTATTAGATAAGATATTAGTTAATTATAACTAATATTTTATAGTTCTTTAGCCTTGAACGCGTATTAAACAGCTTTTAGTAGCTTTAGCTAGTAATAAATCTTAAGTTCTATTACTTTTATATTTTAATTTTTTTAGTAATAATCGTAAGCGCAAGCCCGGTAGTACGTATTTCTAATTTTCTTTTCTTTTCTTTTATTTTCTTCTTTTTATTTTTATTTCTAATATTAAGTTAATAATTTATAGTTAGTGTGCTACATGAGATTAAATACTATTAATATTACTAAAAATATTTATTAAGGCGTCTTCTATTCCAGTGACTGGTTTATAAGATTATTAAAGACTTTAATAATAATTTCTAGGTTTAGACTATAGCTCTTAACGCTCTGCAAGAAGCCGCAGAGGCTTTCTTAATTAATATTTTTAAAAATAAGTATTTCTAGGTATTAGTCTTAGTATTAGTTTAATTAGCTTTAGCTATTAATCTATCCGCTATTTATATTAAGTGAGTTATAATTTAATTTAAGAATTTTTATTACTTTTTCTAGATTATTCGCTGCCTAGTTGGCTATACTAATTTTATTAGTAATATAAATCCGGCTTATATTACTAGAGCCAGCTATTACTAGTAAAGGCTAATAATAAAGGAATAGAGCTAAATATAGAGTTTAGTATTAAGTTAGAGTTTAGTATTTTATTTTTAAATAAATAGAGTTTTGGTACCTACTCTAGGCTTAAAGATAAATAAAAATCTATACTATAGCTTTACTATATACAACTATATGTAACTTAAAACTTTAATATAAATTTATAATATACTTTACTATACTCAGCTCTTTAATATTTATATTAGCTTTAGTATTTTATCTCTTCTCTCTTTATCTTAGTGTAGCTGAAATAGAGCTAATTTATCTTATTAATCTATATTAATACTATAATACGTAAAGACTAAGCCTATTATTATACTTATTAGTAGTTTAAACTATTATTACTAAGCATAGCGAAGCTTTCTTCTATTTAAATAGGGGGGTTTTTAGTTTAGAAGTCTACTAAAATAGTACTAAGGTTTCTTGTGTTCTAGTTGGTTAGAAAAAACAATCTTATATAATCAGGTTCTAGTTATTCTGTACTAGAGGAATACTAAAGTTTACTAAAAATTCTTATATAACTAATACTTTAATGTCTTGACTAATACCTCTTTTATGTGACTTCTCTTATATCTAATACTTTTCTAATAAATTTGTTTTCTCTTTATAACTAGTGTGGTAACCCTAAAGATGCTGCTATTAATAAGATAATTTATAGTATTTAAAAAGCTACATGCTTACGCTGTAGGAATATTAATATATAATATATATATATACTTATATTTATTAAGGCCTCTATAGCTAATTATATATATAGTGTAAGTATAAAGCTATATTATCTCTATTTTCTACTTCTTACTATTTTATACTCTTACTATAAGTAGTTATACCTATATGATACTTCTTATTAAATATAGTTATATTTATATAATATTATACACCTCTAGCTCCGCCTTTTATACTATATAGTTTTTTAACTATATTATATAGTGCTTTATTTTTACGATAGCAGCGTAGTCTTCCTTATTATTTACTAAGTAAATTAGATAGTAATAATACACTAGCTTAAGCTAATATCTACTGTGCTTAAGCTAAGGTTTAGAGATAATACTATATTAAGTATTAGACAGATAATAAAGTGTTATTTATACTATCTATCTTATCTTTAATAAAACGCTAGGAGGAGTTAAATTAGTCTTTTTAGTTAACCTCTCTATCTTAAAATACAGAGCTAAATTAGTCTTTAGACTTAATATTTATATCTTAGAATACTAAGCTGAATTAGCCTTTATAGTTAATATTTATATCTTATAATACTATACTTAATAAGTTCCTTTTTTCCACTTTATTTATATTTTTTAATATAGGTCTATCTTATAACCTGCCGCCACCTAACTTTATTATGGATTTTTTAAGTAATATTTTCTTAAATAACCCTACCTTTAGCCCTATAGATTAATAACTAATTAAGAGGTTTTATACCTACTTTAATAAGTTTATAATAAAGACTTATAGTACTTGTAATGAACGCTGGTTTAATATAAAGCTTATAGATAAAAAGTATTTTATTTACTATAAAAATAAGGCTAAGCACTTAAGACTTAAAGATAGTTTTTAAGATTCTAATTTCGTATCTCTATTTAACTATGATAATGAGATGGACTCTAGCTTATAATCTAAAAAGCTTCTAAAACTTTCCACTATAGAAAAGATATTAATTATTTAAGTGTATATCTTTATAAAAGTCCGCTAACATTAAGGTGCTTAATATAAATATATAAGACATATTTACTACTTTTTATATAATATTAAAAAGATTTTTAGTTCGTTATCTTTTCTATTTTAAGATTTTAATATTATACTCCTTAAGTTACTCTGTTCTTCTGGTGATAATTATGAACATATTAACTAATAGTTTTAGAATAACTATTATATATAGCGTTAGGTAGTTTAGTGTTAGCTATACTTCTTATAGCAGAATTATAATAGTTATAAAAATATTATTATTAATAATAAAGCCTTAAGCGCTCTCCCTAATAATAATTATATTAATAGTAATTTACCTACTATTAAAGCAGACGAAGTATTTTTTATGTTTATTTAATAAAAATAGTTTATAAATATTATATAAGAAGGTCTCGCTTATGACTAGGCTACTAAAGGTTTAGACACTAATACAAATATACCCTATAAGAATAATAGTAAAGATAATAGTAGAAATAATAGTAAGAATAGTAGTAAGAATAATAGTAAGGATAATTCTATTTTTTAAGTTACCACAGTCCTAGATCTAGTTCCTAATGTATAGAAGTTAGAGATTTTATAGTATTAAATTAAAGTCCTAATCTTATTCTTTATAGCATCTATCTAATATATCTCTTTATTAGAGTTTAATTATAGTAAGGCGTTACTAAGTAGGGCTTTTCTAATATACTTTTCTATAAATATAAAAGAGTACACAAAGCCTCATTAATAATATATTAACTATAAATTTTATATTAAATATATATTACTATATAAGAATGGCTATATAGCGTAATATTTATGCTTTTATTACGTAGCGTTTAATATAATTATAAGAAAGCAGGTAAACTTAAAGTCTAGATTTTTTATATTAAGGATATCTGATAATAAAGATATCTTTATTAATAAGCTTTAAAGTGCTTTTAAGGATAATAGTTTCTAGTCTATAGTTATACTAAACTTAGTTATATGTTTTACTAGAGCCCTCTGTAGGACGCGCTCTTTTTAGATAAATAAAAGTAAAAATTTTAAAGCTATAGTATATAATTTCATTTCACTATTTACTAGAACTAATACTGGGACTAATACCGGGACTAATACCGGGACTAATACTAGGATTAATATTAAGACTAATACCTTTCTAGGTACGGTAGCTAAGGAGTCTAAGTTTATTTATTATTTTTTCTATAGCTAATTACTATTAGGATAACCTAATATAATATTTATTTTAATATAATAAGTAGAAGAATGCTATTCCTGCTGCTAGAATTAAGATTATATATAATAACGTTTAGAATAATTCCTATATTATTACCTATTACTTTTATTATTATTTTTAAGCTTTTAAGGATGAAGTGCTCACTCTTAAGTTTAGTATTATTAATAGTTAGAATCGTTTTAAGTAGTAGAGCTGTGGTAGTATTTATAATTATAGTATATATTACTATAAAAACGCGCTAAATCCTGATAAGGAGCTCTTTAATAAAGATAACCACAGAGCTTTAGCTGAATTTACGAGATTTTAGAGAGTATATATTTCTACTATATATTCTTAACTCTAGTCTTAAGGTATTGCTAATAAAGGCTCGCTTTTTTCACTTATTTATTTTAATATAACCTAGAAATTTAAGCAATTGTCCTTAATCTTAACTAGGATTTAAATTTACTATTATATAATAGAGTATTATTTAAAGTTTAATAAGAAGATAAAGTAGCTTAAGTACTGATTTTTTATTTTCTAGCTATTTACTAAATTCCCTATTATTTACTGTGATAAAGGTAAGTTATATTATTAGTTTTACCCTACGCATAATCACTCTTAATTAAATCTATATTATTATATACTCTTAATGGGATGGCTGGCTAATATTGATATTTAACTATATACTAGTACTACTAGTGTAATAGTATATAGTAAAAAGTATACTACTAAGTAGGAGAAGCTCTTTAAGAACTATAAAACTATAATTACTAGAATTTTACCTAAACTTAATTCTAAAAGGCCGCTACACTCTTTTGTTATAAAGATAATAAATAAACTTATTAGTAAGTAGGACTAGTTAGCTTAGAAAGTTTCCTATTTTCTTCTTAATCTATTATTAGTTTATTATTCTTATTAGGTACTTAATGTTAATTATCAACCAGAGGAGGACCAGCCAAATACGTACTATTTTAAGAAAAAAGATAATAAAGATAATAAAACTCTTTATTATAATAAGAGTCTTCTTTAAAAGTATAAAGATTATTCTAATTTATATAATTTTTCTTTCCATAATTTTCTTTTTAAACATAACTATACTGGTGATATAAAGGAGAGGCCTTGGGCTAAGCTAAGAGTTTTAAATTTTATATTCTAATATTATTTTAACTATAACCTAGTGCAGTTTACTCGTGTTAAACTTATACTCTATTATCTATTTCAAAAGATAAGTAAAATTCTTTCGTTTAAGAATAGGACTTTTATTATATATAAGAAGGCTTATTAGCACTATAAGTCCTATTATAGTCACCTATAAAATAATTTATATAAAGAAGAAGAACTACCTACTAAAGAGAATAATCCAGACCTTAAAGATATTAATAAAGAAGAGGAAGACCTTGATTTATCTTAGAAAAAATTAGCTACTTATTAATTAAGTATATAAGATATTTTAATTAATAGAGAAAACTTAGGAGATCGCCCTGAAAATTACGTAATAAATTAGTCTACTTAAATTAGTACTTATAATCTTAATTTCTTTACATACTAGAAGTAATAAAAGGTTGATTATTTTATTAACCTTATTATCTAAACTAGGGGGACATATAAGACTCTTATTAAAAAGTAAAAGTTATTTAATAGGCTTATTATAAACCACTACTAGTTAATTTTAGTTAGAGAAAACCCCTTATAGTAGCTAGTTAACCTAGATAGAGAAGTAAGGTCTAGAAAAACATATGTTATAGAATTTACCTCTACTAAGCTTAATAACTTAGCTATTACTTATAAGTATTATTCTCTAATAATTTAAGTAGTATTTATAGGTTATGCTGTTTATAATATTTCTAGTAAAACACTAAACATACTATTTCATATTCTAATTAAGGGTACGGAGTTTATTAAGTTATTATTATAAGCTATTTAAGCTCTCCAGACTACGTTTAAGAATATTTAGTATCTAGTTATAGATAAAAAATCTATAGTTAGCTTAAAGATACTTGCTTAGGTTAATTTACAGTGTAAGAAAATCTTCCTATTATCTAGTTATCTTCTCTTTAGTAGCTTGAGTATGGTTTTAGCTGGGAATTTCTTTTAACTTCTACTTATAAATATAAGGCCTTTATATAATACTTATATATTTTAGAATGCAAGTGAGACGTTCGGGCAGCAGCTATATTAATAGTTTAAGAAATCTATTATCCTTAACGTTATAATGTGATAGTAAGGCTATAATTAGGGGGCTTTTTATAACACGTTAGGTCATCTTCATATTAGAAAGATTATAGTTTAGAACTAGCTTTTATTTACTACTAGGATTTAATTAACGCTTCTTATAGATAATATTAATTTATTTTAGGATATAATCTATATTTACGCTAAGAGAGTTTAGGTCTAGGAGTTAAACTACTGCCGGCTATAAAATTCTAGCTAACTTATAATAGCTATTACAGCTAGCTATAAGGGCGTAGGGGCTAAAAATTCTATTATAAAAAAAACTAAAAACCTTAAGGCATTACTTTCTTTAAGTATTAGCTTATAGGTTATGCTTATAAATAATATATAAATAGAAAAAGGCCTAGTAAACGGTGCTCTAGGTATATTAGATAATATTATATAGTTAAGTAATATTATAAACTTTTAAAAAAAAGCCCCTTTAACGTTACTTGTTACTTTTGATGACTATAATGGGCTATTAGTATACAGAACCTTAGGTAGGAAAATATAGTACTAATTTTCTATTATTATTAGAATTTCTAGCGTAGGAAAGTTACATGTTTATAGACTTAATTCTTTTTAGTAATAGTTTATACTATTACTGTTTATAAGTTACAGAGTATTACTATTAAATAGGCGGTGTTAGATATCTTAGATAAAAAGAACTTTATTTTTAGATTAACTTATATAGCTATTTCACGCTGCAAGACTCTCTAGAGTATGCTATTTATAAATATCTTTAACTTTTAGAGGTTAAAGTAAAAGGAGAGTAAAATAACACGTATAAAATAAGCTAATATTAATAGGCGGTTTTAATATTAAGTTATGATTACTAATACAGTATTTAAATCTTAAAGGGAGTAAATATGTTTATAGTTAAATAGACTAATACTAACTAATATCTAGAACTTTATTATTTTGTGTCTACTTCTGCCTAGACCTATTAAGTAGCTTAATCCATACACTAACGTTTTTTAGCATAGAATTATTATTATCTAAAAGCTAGTTAAGTAGGTGCTTAGTATTATTCTTATTAAAATTCTTAAAGTAAAACTCTTTAGTAAAGTCTTTTATTATATTAGACTAAAAAGCACTTAAAAGACTTAAGTATCCTAATATAAATACTAACTAAATTTCGGACTAAAGATATTAGCCATGAGATTATGCTGTAGTGACTATTGCTATAATAATATATTCTAAATAGCTAAATAAGCTATAAAAGGGTGGAATTAGATAGTTACTAATTAAATTTACTTTAAGTATTAAGACGCTATGTTTAATTGCTAGAGCATATAAAGCTTTTAAAATAGAAATCTAGATTATATTAGTAATATACTAATACCTAGACTAATACCTTACTTTATGGTAGATGCTAAGTAGTATAGTTGACTTCTTCTTTATAGGAATACCTTTAAGATTTATGCTTCTTTATACTTAACTTACTTAGTTAAAGTGCTTAGCTTATATTATTATTATCAGATATTTCTAGACAGGTATTAGTTTAGTATTAGTCTAAAACTAAGAAAATAGATTCTTATTTTAAATCGTGATTTGCTTATAAGCCTAATAATATATTTAAAGTTTATCTAAGTAAGGAGCCGCCTTAATTTCTTAGTAGTACTTTTTAATGTTATATTCTAAAAGTGTTATACTACGCGTTACTGTGTTATTAAATCTAGTATAACTAAATCCTTAAGTACTTAAAATTATTCTTTAATAGTGGTATTTAGTTTTATTTTATTATTATCACCTACGTTATTATTATCGCCTGATATAGTATTACCGAGGATAGAAAATTAGAAGGGATATTCTTTATTAGGGTTTTATAGCTTCGCTTTTTAGGTTTAATAAATACTAACCTTAAATCTACTAACGTTAGTAACTAATACTAAGACTAATACTTTATTTGCTTATAGTTTTTTAATAGCCTTAGTCTTCGCCTTCTCTTTTAGGTTTTTTATTATAAACTTTTTATTTTTTTCTTTAGTAGCGTTAATTTCAGCTGCATGGTCCTTCACGTATTTTATCTAATATTTTAAGATAAATTTATTTATTATATTCTTATCCCGTGCTAGGGCTAGCCTTTTATTTTTTAAATTATTATATTTATTCCTCTCTTTAGCGGTATGCGTATTATTTAAATATTTATTATCTTTTTTTTAGTGTTTATTTAGTAACGTTATAGAGGCAGGTTTTACAGCATATTTTAAAGACATAATAAATAGCTAGTAAATAAGGTATTACTAATATATAGTATTAGTCTAGATATTAGTTACACGGCGTAAAAACTTACAAAATATTATTTTAGTAAGGTTAGTGTGTTAGTATTAGTAAGAAAGTAAAATAAAGTTAAATAAATAAGTAGTTTATATACTAGACAGCTAATTAGATACTTATATCTTATTAAAATTTCTTTTTTTACTTATTTTTATCTATATTTTTACACTAATCCTAACGCCCTAACATTTCAAAATCTACTTTAATACTTAATTTAATTACTAATTATTTTGTTTTAACTAATACCTGCCTAATATCTTAACTATGGCTAGTATAGAGTAGGTTATGTCTATTGGTTCTAATAAGCCTTATAATAATCCTGCTAGCACTAAGTAGGTTACGCCTATTAATTTTAATAAGCCTTATAATAATCCTTTTAGTATAGAGTAAGTTATGTCTGGTTTTAATAAACCTTATAGTAATATCTCTAGTATAGAGAATATTATACTTAGTAGTTTTAATAAGTCTAGTAATAATATTCCCAGCACCTAGCATATTATGCCTGGTAGTTTTAATAAGCTTTATAATAATATTTTTAGTATAGAGTATATTACGCACACTAGTTCTAATAAGGCGTGTAAGAATATTCTAAGTAAAAAATATATTACGCCTACTAGCTCTAATACGTCTTATAAAAATCTTACTAGTAAAGTAGTATGTAAACTAGCTTAAAAGTTAGCCCATAAGACTATTACTACCACAGATTAGTTCTTAGTATTAGGTAAGATATTAGTTAATTATAATTAATACTTTATAGTTCTTTAGCCTTAAACGCGTATTAAACAGCTTCTAGTAGCTTTAGCTAGTAATAAATCTTAAGTTCTATTATCTTTATATTTTAACTCTTTTAGTAATAATCGCAAGCGTAAGCCCGGTAGTACGTATTTCTAATTTTCTTTTCTTTTCTTTTGTTTTCTTTTTTTTATTTTTATTTCTAATATTAAGTTAACAATTTATAGCTAGTGCGCTATATGAGATTAAATACTATTAATATTACTAAAGATATTTATTAAAGTGTCTTCTATTCTAGTAACTAGTTTATAAGATTATTAAAGACTTTAATAATAATCTTTAGGTTTAGGCTATAGCTCTTAACGCTCTGCAAGAAGCCACAGAGGCTTTCTTAGTTAATATTTTTAAAGATAAGTATTTCTAGGTATTAGTTTTAGTATTAGTTTAATTAGCTTTAGCTATTAATCTATCCGCTATTTATACTAAGTAAGTTATAATTTAATCTAAGGATCTTTATTACTTCTTTTAGATTATCTACTATTTAGTTAGCTATATTAATCTTATTAGTAACATAGATCTGGCTTATATCACTAGAGCCGGCTATTACTAGTAAAGACTAATAATAAAGAAATAGGGCTAGATATAGAGTTTAGCATTAAGTTAGAGTTTAGTATCTTATTTTTAAATAAGTGGAGTTTTGATACCTACTCTAAGCTTAGGAATAGATAAAAATCCATACTATAGCTTTACTATATATAATTATATATAACTTAAAACTTTAATATAAATTTATAATATACTTTGCTATGCTTAGCCTTCTAATATTTATATTAGCTTTAGTATTTTATAGCTCTACCTATTATATTTATTCTAGCTACTAAGATTTAATTCTAATTAGTTAGAAATAACTTTTAATTAAAACAACAGTACAGGTCTATTACTGTTATGAAGATTTTAAGTTTATTCTAATTATTATTAAATTTTTTAAAAGACTGTATCTTTGCTGTTCCTTTTTCTTAATTTATTCTAACTTATTATTATAAGTTTATTAGAGTGTTATATAACTTTATAATAGCTACTTTTTACTTTTAAATAACTTATTATATACTTTTAGTTCCTCTGGATATACTTCTAGTTATAAATAAAGATCTTATTATAATTTCTTTTTTATTACTATTTTCTTCTGACAAATAAAGTTCCTGTTTGTCTTTATAGTAGGTTATTATAAATATTTAATAATTAGTTATTAAAATCTATCTAACTACTTTTTTTACTTTTTTAAGATGGTAATTATAATATTATAAGTTACTAACTTACTAATATAATATTATACTAGTAATAAGCTGTTTAATTAATTATTATAATAATTAATTAGTTCCCTTACTTCCAGATTAGATAGCTTATTAGACTTAGTAGAAATTAGTTAACTTAATAGAGATAGAAAGAAATTATATAGTAAGTTAAAATTTAATAAGATAGTATTAAACTATTTTACTTAAAGTATAAATTTTAATTTTAGAGTAATTATAAAGAATTAAAAGTAACTATAAGCTATTTAATGTCTTATACTTATAATAAATTCTCCGTGCGTATATTATATACTACCTAGTAGTATATTAAATACTACTAGAAACTACTAGAACTATTAGAAGTTCTATTATTTTATTTCTTTTTTATCTACTAAGCTTTGCTCTTATTATGTGGGTGGATGCTCTAGATCTATTTATATAATTTTATATCTTTATTCTTATTTTTTAGCTTGTGTCTTAGCTTGTGCTAATATATCCTATATTTACTTATAATTTTTTCTTTTAAGCTTAAACATACGTTTCTATTTTAAAGCTTTATTAGCTATTATTACTAGTTTCTTTAGCTTTTTAGATATAGTTATTTTTCTAATTAAATTATTAGTCATCCTATTACCGTCTGTAATAGTAATTTCTAGTAGCTATTTTAAAAAAGCAGATATCTTTAATATAATTTAGATAATAGAAAGTTATATTAATAGTGTATAAAATATAACCCCTTTTAAAGTATTTACTATTAAAACTAATAGGATAAAGAATGTTTAAGAGAGATAAAAAATAGAGTTTTTAAATATAAGCCAGCAGTCTACTAATATAACCTATACTAATAACTTTAATATTAATTAGAATAGTAATAGAATAAAAAGAGCTATCTTATTAAATAGTATATAAAATATTTACTTAATAGTCCCAAGAATTAGTTATTAGGTAGAAAGTTTATAGGTTAATAGAAATTTAGTATTAAAAACGTCTTAAAAAGCGACTTAATCTTAAAATAGAGCTTTTAGTAAGCTAGTTTTAGAAATTTAAAAGCATTCTTATTTATAGAAAGATTTAGATCTAGAAAAAAAACAGAAGTAGGTTAATTATTAGAATCTAAATAAACTTATAAATTAAAGTTCTAATATAAAAATAAAATAGTTTTAGGAAATATAGCTATATTTATTATACTTAAAATATTAGCTATTACGCTTTCAGGTTTCTTATTTAGCTAATTTAAAGAAAGTATAGTTAAAAGTATTAATTTTTATAATATTAGAGTCTTATTATAATATAAGTTATAGTTTATAGTAGTGTGGTGTAAGAAAGTACTAAAAGTTATTATTATATAAGAATATTAAGTTAATATAGTTATTTAATATATTAGAGATTTTAATACCTATTATTACTTAGCAAAGCTTGTCATTTAATAATTTTCTTAACTATATAATTAGATTAATTTCGTTTAATCTAGTATTAGTAGCTAGTTTGTAGAATTTAGTAAAATAAATAATAAAACTTTTTCGCCTTTAGTGAAATGAATTAAGTTTACTTAAAGTAATAAGTTTCTTATTTAGATTTCTATATATAGCTAGCAGAAAGATAATTAATTACTTTACTATATATATATTCTAATTTATAAGAGGGTCTATAAGTGTTACTAAGTCCTTCTCTAGTCTTAAATATACATATAAAAGCTAGAAGCGTTTAGTAGAATATTAGTTAATATTATCTTCAAGTTTATAATAAAGTTTTTTAATAAAGATAGATAGATTCCTTTACTTTCTAGTAAATATTAGAGAGTTAGATAGGTAATTAGATTTTATTATTACTAATAAAGTAGTAGAATTTAGCATAGAGATTAATTTTACTTACCTAACTATAATTTAGAGAACTTAGAGATAGGTACTACTTATAGTTATAAATAGAATTAAAATTATAGAACTTAAGTTATTTCTAAATAAACTAGTAGTACCTACTAAAGTTTTTTTAGCAGTAATTACTTAAACAGTAAGGTGAGAAGAAATAGATATAGTTTATTTTTAAACTTCTTATAATTCTTTTTAAAAAGCGTTAATAGATTCTTGTTGTTATATTTACTAATATTTTAACTATACTTATTATTATTCTAGTACTTTAGTAAATGTGTTCTGTATTATAATTATTTACTTCTTAAATAACTATATAAGTTCTATAGTTAGAATAGAGGTATTTAAAGAGTTAGATATTCTATTAATAATAGTAATAATATAATATAGTATTATAAAAGTGCTACGTATAGAAAATTAAGAACTTAAAAAGAAGTATTAATTAATTACTATATATAGTACCAAGTAATAATTCAAAACGTTGCGTGAAAAAAGAAAGAAATAAAATAAACTATAAATAAAGTATTTAAATAAGAACTTATATACTAGCGTGATGCTAATGTGTGAATATATAGTATAATAAAAAAGCTTATAGAAAAAACTTTCTTAAAAGACTTTTATAAGATATTATAAGTAGTTACTATAACAAGAACATAGTAAATAAGCATAAAATCTAGAATAATAATATTTATAATATAGACGAGATTAGCTTCTAAAAAGGTAATATTAAATTTATTAAAGTTATTACTATCTATAATAGCATAAAGTACCATATCTAGCTTAGTAATTATAATTAGAGTATAGTAATTAAGTGTATTAACTTAGCTAAATACTTTATTCCTACTATAGTTATCTATAAAGGTAAAATATTCTAAAATATTTAGTTTAATATAGATTTAGGCGTTCTAAAGAATTAAATAGTTACTATTAGTAAAATAAGCTAAATAATTAATTAGCTAGACCTTATATAGCTTAAAGACATATTTAAATTAAATACTAGAAATATAAGAGTAAAACAGCTACTTATTATAAATAAATACAGTAATTATTATACTAAGTTTTTTAAATATAATACTAAAGAGTATAATATTATTTTATTATAGCTACCTAACTATTCTTTACATATCTTTTAGCCTTTAAATATTATAGTATTTATGTTACGGACGGTAATAAGAAGGTAACTATACTTAAAAAGCTAAAGAAACTAGTAATAATAACTAATAAAGCTCTAGAATAGAAGTATATATTTAAGTTTAAAAGGAAGAATTATAAGTAAATATAGGATACATTAGCGCAGGCTAAGGCGTAGGCTAAAAAATAAGAATAAAAATATAAAACTATACTAATAGATTAAGAATAAAGAATTATATAACCAGGAAAAATCTTAGCAGCTAAAAGTGTTAGAGATATTAGAGACTCTAATATCTCTAATAGCTTTAATAGTATCTAATATATTAACAAGTAGTGTATAATATACGTATGAGGGATTTACTATAAGTATAAAGCATTAAACAGTTTATAATTACTTTTAATTCTTTATAGTTACTCTAAAATTAAGATTCGCACCTTAAGTAAAATAGTTTAATACTATTCTATTAAATCTTAACTTACTATATTGCTTTTTTTTATCTCTATTAAGTTAACTAACTTCTACTAAGTCTAACAAGCTATCCGATCCGGAAGTAAGAGAACTAATTAATTATTATAATAATTAGTTAGACGGCTTATTACTAGTAAACTTTATATTAGTAAGTTAGTAACTTATAATATTATAATTACTACCTTAAGAAAGTAGAAAAAGCAGTTAGATAAATTCTAATAACTAATTATTAAACGTTTATAATAATATACTATAAAAACGAATAAGGACTTTACTTATTGAAAGAAAGTAATAGTAAAGAAAAAGTTATAGTAAGATTCTTATCTATAACTAGAAGTACATTAGAAGAATAGAAGAATGCATAATAAATTATCTAAAAATAAAAAACAACCATTATAAAATTACGTAACACTTTAGTAAATTTATAATAATAGATTAAAGTTAAACACTAAGCTTTAGTAGTTTAGAAAGGAGGAATAGTAAAAATATAGCCTTTAAAGAAATTTAATAGAAATTATAATAAACTTAAGATCTTTATAATAGCTATAAACCTCTACTATTATTTTAATTAGAAGTTATTTTTAACAGACTAGAATTAGATTCTGGTAGTAGATATAAACATAATAAGTAGGGCTATAAGATAGTTTAAACTATTAATAAGAAATTACCTAACTAATAGAAACCCTAATCTGGGAGCAGCAGGACTAGTTAATTATAATAGTAATATATAATAAGCTTTTAAAAATTATGAATACTTTAAACAGGAAATAACTATTATCTTTAGAGAAATTAATAAAGAAACTAAAATAATTTAAAAGCTCTAATAACTTAAGTAATAGACATTAGCAGCTAATTATACGGTAGAGTTTAAATAAATCTAATTATAACTTAATTAAATAGACTAGCCACTAGTCATGATATACTATAAAGAGCTAAAAAATAGAATTAAGGATGAAATTTCTAAAGGAAAACGACCAAGCACTCTATTAAAAATTATTAAATAAGTAGTAACTATTAATAACTAGTAGTACTAATAAGAGTAAGAAAAAAGGGTATATAGAAGAATAATAACCTATATACTAAAAAGGAGTAGGAAAGATAACTAAGTCTATAATAAAATAAACATTAATATTAAATAGATATTTATTAGAAGGGGGTAAGGAAAGTGAGCTAAGAAGTAAATAAAATACTATATACATAAAATTTACTTAAGGTATAAGAAATAAAGACACTTTATTAAAGATTATAAATAATAGTAATTAGATATAAAGAAGGCTTATGTCTAGACTAAGGTACTAAAGAAAATTAAGATTACTATAGTTTAAATAAAATAAGTAAAAGACACCGTAATAAAAGAAATAATTATAAAGAGAATTTAGAAGGAATAGTACTGGATATATGGAAACTATATATATCTTAAATAAGAATATAAGGTTTCGTATTAGCAAGTTAAGAATTACCTAGTAGAATAACTTAAAGATATAATTACTATAATATAAGAAGCAGCAGTTTAATAATATAACGTAGAAACTAAAAAGGAAACGTAAAGGTTTTATGAGATTATAGAATAAGAAAGTAGACTATTCCACAAGAAAAACCAGAAATTCAGATAAAGAAAAAATTAAGAGATAATAAAAGGTAAGAAGCTAATATTTATAACGATTATACAGCACGTACACTAGAGATATTATTAGATATATAAATTAGAATACTACTAAAAAGAACACTATGTTACTAAGCACTGGGAAGTTATTTTAGGAGATAGGATATATAAGTACTAATAAACACTATAGTTTATAAAGAATAAATAATATAAAGAACTAACCAGACAAGAATTAGCTATATAGATAAACAAAATCTATTAATAAATACCTATACTAATTATAGTTAATATAACATACTATCACCCTATAGGACACCCAGAATTAGGATGGGATTAGAATAAAAAGAACGAAGAAAATTTTTTACTAATATTATAAGTACAGGATAATAATACTGTAAGTAGAATAATAAGAAAGAAATACTAAATATATATAGCCTTTAATTATATGGAAAAAAACTATAAATAGAATAAACACACCATACGTATTAAAAAACTACGAATAAGAAAAGTATTATAATAACTAGTAAATAAGAAAAAACTTGACTTATAATAAGAACTAGTTTATATGGATTTAAAAAACGAATTACAGGACCCAAATTCAGATAAATATAAATAACTATTATAGGATAAATATTAGATAGAATACTAATAACACTAGGCTGAACACTGTTAGAAAAAATAGTTAGCTATAGATTTACATAAAAAACTCACATATCAGGAATGTTTCTTAGGATGGAAATGCTAGGAAATGCTAGGATTATAGAAAATAAGCTAAAAACATATATATAATACTTAAATAGAAAACATGCTAACTTTAGAAATATCTAATCTATAAACTTAAAAAAGAAATACTAAGAAAGTAACTACCACTCAGGAGTTAGTAACAGATAAAAAACTAAAAAACTAGTAGACTATAACTAAGCTACTAAAGAGCTAAGAACTAAAAATTAGAAATAATATATTAATTATATATATATAACTAAACTAGAGGAAACACGAAAACAAGCTATATATAAACGTATATATTAATAGTAACTAGGCACTAGTGCTTATAGACAGTAGAACTAGCAAGATACTTATATTAAATAAATAAATATAAAGATATTAGATATTAACTAGAGTTTTAGATAAACCTATATAAGTAAGACGTATAGACGATAGTCTAGTAATATTTAGAAAAAATCTAATTAATTTTAAAATATAGAATATAACTATTAGAGCAGCAGGTTACACGGATAACCACTACATTAAAATTATAAATTTAGGTAATAAGGATTTTATCTTAGGATAGGACTAGCTAGTATAATAGAATTTAATAATTAATTAGAAAATAAAGTCTATAGAAACTAGGAGGGACTACTATAAATAAACGAAAGCTATAATATAGATAAAAAAGATAATACTTCACGATACCACGTTTATTATACTAAATAAATATTAAGAGAAATTTAGAAAATTGTTCTTTAAGAAGACTAAAGACTAACTACTAGAATACTAAAAATAAGACTACAAGATCACGCTTAAGAAAGAAACGGATTTGAAACTAGGACTATTATATCAAGTACCTATATACTAACAGAAAGAATTACGGAAATTCCTGTAAAAGAATTAATAAAAGGGATATATATAAACTAGTTAAAGTAAGATAACATCACTAATACTCTTTATACTAAAAAAGAATAGAAAACTAAAGCTATATATTAATTACAGACATCTTAATAAAGCGATAGTCAAGAATCATTACTTTATACTATTAATATTAGAACTTATAGACAAACTTAGAGGAGCTAAATAGTTTAGTCTTTTTAATATTAAAATAAATACTATTAAATAAAAATAGCTAAAAAACACGAATAGATAACAGCATTTAAAATAAGATATAGACTATTTAAATATTTAATTATGCTAATAGGACTTACTAATGCACCAATAACATTCTAAGTAATTATTAACTATATACTAAAAGAATATCTAGACGTATTTATAATAGTATATTTTAATAACGTGCTTGTATACACGAACGGAACGCTAAAAGAATATATTAAGTATATTAAAAAGATATTACAAAAGCTTAAGGAACACAGACTATATATTTAAATAAAGAAATATATATTCTATAGAACTAAAGTTAAGTTCTTAGAATACTTAGTATCTCAAAATAGAATAGTAGTTAACCTAGATAAAACTAAAGATATTCTATTATAGCTAACACTAATAAACACAAAAGAAATTTATTCTTTTCTTGGATTTATAGGATTTTACTGATAATTTATTAAGAACTACTTAAAAATCACATCACCCTTAATGGAATTACTTAAAAAAGATTAATAATTTAAGTAAAAGTAACGCGAGGAAACTGCTTTTATAATACTAAAAGAAATATTCTAATAACTACTAATATTAAAGATATTTAATTTATGACTTTAAATAGAGATATATATAGATACATTAGACAGAGCTATAGAAGCTATTCTATTATAAGTATAGAATAATAAATATAAATATTTAGTAAATTTCTTATCTTATAAACTTATAAACGCTAAGTTAAATTACGATATTTATAATAAGAAACTATTAGTAATAGTTTAAGCATTTAAAAAATAGAGACATTACTTAGAAAGAGCTAAGTATTAAATTATTATATATTTAGATTATAAGAATCTAACGGCATTTATAACAATAAAGAAATTAAATTAATAATAGGTTAGATAGTGGGAACTAGTTTCTATATTCGACTTTTAAATACTATATAAATTAGGAAAAGAAAATATAGTAGCTAACGTACTCAGTTAATAAGCAGACCATATAAGGGATATACTAGAAATTTATAATATAATACTTAGATAAAGACCAGATAGATCCCTAGGAAGCTTATAAATAGATATTAAGACAGTAGTTATTATTAAAAACACCTAGAAAAAATAAATAAGGACATTTAATAATAGACAGCTACACTAGAATCTAGACTAAGAAATAATTTATATACTAGATATATTATAAACTAAGCTTATTAAAAACTAACACTCAGCTACAATACACGGATATTAGGGAATTAAAAAAACTATAAAACGAATTAACAGACATTTTTAGATTCTAGAAATATAGAAAAAGGTTAGAGCTATTTTTTCAGAATACATCAAGTACAAAAAGAATAAGGTATTAAGATATAAGGAATATAGACTTATATAACTAATTCCTTTACCAGACTTACTATAGGAATTAGTTATAATAGACTTTATCACAAGAATACCGATAATAACCACCTTTAGAGGTTAATGGTATGACATGATATTAGTTATAGTAAACTAACTTATAAAGTATATATACTTTAAACTAATACACACAGAAATTAAAGCAGACGAATTGGTAATATTGCTAATTAAACTCTTAATTACATGATATAAACTACTATAAGAATTTATCACAGACAGAGATAAATTGTTTATATTAATATTCTGGAGAATGTTTATTAGGAAGCTAGGGACCGAGCATCGCCTCTTAACAGCATTTTATCTATAAATGAATAGATAAATAGAATGGATAAATCAAACATTAGAACAATACCTACGAATGTATGTTAATGAATAATAAGATAATTGGATTAACTTACTACTAATAGCTGAATTTGTATACAACTCTGCAAAGTCATCAACAACGGGAAAATTACTATTCTTTACGAATTATAGTTATAAGCCTACGGCTTATCGAGAACCACGAATTCTAGACAAGGTATCAGAATTAGCAAGAATAAAAGTTGACGAATTATAGTGACTTTATTAAGAAATAAAAAAAAAAATCACCTAGAAAGAAGTTCTCAGCAAATGATAGAAAGATAAATCTAAGGTTAAGAGACTAACCTTTAAGGAGGGAGATAAGGTTTTCTTACTATGAAAAAATTTAGAAATAAAACAACCATTAAAAAAATTAGATCACGTCAAGTTAGGACCATTTAAGGTTAAAAGATAAATAGAACCTGTAAATTACGAACTATAACTACCCAAGGATATAAGGATTCACCTAGTTTTTCATGTTTCAAGACTAGAACCAGCACTATAAAATGCCAAACTACAGATAAGACTCAGACTCAAGAAAGATACTGCCGAGTATAAAGCTTAACGAATTTTAGACTACCAGCAGTTTAGGCGTCAGTAGAAGTATCTGGTTAGATAAAAGGGTTACGGACCTGAAGATAATACGCGGGAACTAATTAGGAACCTGAGGAATAGTTCAGAGCTAATTAACCAGTATCACCAGATGAACTAATAAGGGCCGTATCCCACGGAAAGGACGACTGCAACGCGTTCCAATCTAAACTAAAGGAAAGAGAAGGCGAAGCAGGTTAGAAAGAAGCCGGCACTGCGGGTTACGGTGTGCGAGTTTCTCAAACCCGGGAACGAGCTTCTGCCTCTTCAAGAGCTTGAACCTCACGAATTGAGGCCATCTCTCGATCAAACATCTCTTTCTCCTTGGAATCCAATTTCGCCAGTTTGCGACGAAGCCGAAGAGCTCGGGAGCGAGCCTCTAGGGCTTCCTCCTCAGCTTTTTCGAACTAACGACAAAGTTTTTCCTTATCGCGATCTAGATGATCCTACTCCGGCTAAGAGATAATCAGATCGCACTTCACGTTACGATCATTACAGGCTGAACAACGACCGGAACTCAGGTTCATGAGACAATCGTTGCCTCGACGGGAACAGTTCGAGTAGGGCGTCAGCATGTAATGGGGTTCGCTACAGATCCGAGAAGCTAGGCGGTAAGCATGTATTAGAGACGACTTAGGACGTGTCATCATTAGAAAGCTAGGCAGGAAGGAAAGGAAGTTAAGGGTCTTACAGCCTAGAGCACAGAGCAAAAGACCTACTACCTTTATACTGCTTATAGAAGGGAGAAACTATCTTCCAAGACGAAGACTTAGAAGGAGGGGATAGTGTTACGGACGGTAACAAGAAGACAACTGCACCCAAGGAGCTGAAGGAACTGGCAATAATAGCCAATAAAGCTCTAGAATAGAAGCGTATGTTTGAGCTTGAAAGGAAGAATTGTAAGCAGGCATGGGACGCATTGGCGCAGGCTAAGGCGCGGGCCAAGAAGCGAGGACAAAGATACAGAACCATGCCAGTAGATTAGAAGCAGGGAATCATGTGACCAGGAAGGGTCTTAGCAGCCAGAAGTGTCAGAGATATCAGAGGCTCTGACATCTCTAACAGCTCTAACAGTATCCAATATACTGACAAGCGGTGTACAATGTACGCACGAAGGATTTACTATAAGTATGAGGCATTAGACGGTTCACGATTACTTTTAATTCTTTATAGTTACTCTAAAATTGAGATTCGCACCTCAAGTGAAATAGTTTAATACTATCCTGTTAAACCTCAACTTACCGTATCGCTTCTTCCTACCTCTACTGAGTCAACCAACTTCCACTAAGTCTAACGAGCTATCCGATCCGGAAGCGAGGGAACTAATTGACCGTTACAACAATCAGTTGGACGGCTTATTGCCAGTAAACTTTACGTTAGTAAGTTAGCAACTTATAACAATTTAGCTCTATAAAAAAATACTTTATAATAGTATTTAAGACTTAATTTACAATAGTTAGAATTATATTATAAATAACAACTTTTTTTTATATTTATACAAAGCTTTAACTAGTAGCTTTTAGTAATAATAATATTAAAAGTATATTTAAAACTATAAGTATTTTTCTATTTAATTTAAATAAAGTTCTTATTAAACTAAGCAAATTTAACTTTTTAATACTTTTACTAGTTTTTTTATCTTCTTTATTTAATTTAGTATTAAATACTTTTAAAATAGTATAATAAGTAGAAAAGTAATAAATAATAATTAAACTATAATAGTATTAGTTTAAGTAGTAATTTACTTTACTTATAATTAAGAAAATAGTTAAATTAGTTAAAATAACTAAAATAGCTTTATAGAAAGTTTTCATTTTAAGTAAGTAAATTAAAGAATTATAAGCTAATAATATTAAGTAAATTAAAAAACATAATATTAAAGTTAAATATATTACTTAAAAAAAGTTTTATAATTAGTAAAAGTATTAAGTTGTTATTTAAAATTAGCTAGTAATAACATAATTTAAAAAAGTTTATATATTATTTATAGTACTAAAAAAATGTACTAATAGTTTAGAAATTTTTTTAGTTTAGTAATTAAATATATTATATAATTTTTTATAAATATTTATAAACTATTTAAATTTTAGTAATATTTAAGCACATATTTTATATATATTAAAGACTTTAATAAAGTAAGTACTATAAATTTAAAAACTTTAAAATTACTACTATATTATTAAGCTATTAATTTTTAGTTAAATACTTATAATACTATACTACAACTTATTATTTAATTATAGAAGTTTTTTTATTAATATATATTATTATAGTATTAACTATTAATTTTATAATATATTATATAAAAAATGTAAAGCTTATATTTATATATAATAAGGCCTTTATTTATTTAGCCTAAACCTATTTTTTTTTTCTATTTTTTCTATTTATTTAAATATTTTGTATTTTATAGCTAGTATATATAGCATTAGTTTAGAAATCTAATACTTATTTATTTAGTATTTTTATTAAATACATATTAAGCTATAATAGCACAGCTTACTAGTATATATAAAAATTTTATAATTTTAAACTTTTTTAACTAGCTATAACTTTATACTATTAATTTTAAATTTTAGAATAATATTATTAATGTATTAAAAATTGTTTTTAATTTCAAAATTAATAAAAATACTATTAATTATATAATAAAAAGTATTTATAATACTATTTTTTATAAAATTTTAATATATTATATTGCTTATTTTAAAATATATAAATTTAATAATTTACTTATTATATAATAAATATTGCATTACTTTTATTTTCATACTTTTTAATAATAAATCTATATAAACATTATTTATATAAAATTATAAAATTATTATATAAATTATATATTTAATAACTTTATTTTATACTTCAATTTTGCAAAAGTTTTTATATTAAAATAGTAATAAAATAAAAGTTTTTGTATATTTTAAATTTTTTAAAAATTATTTTATTTTAATAAAACAATTATATTTATATATTTTTATATTATAAAATAATTTAACATTGTACTAAAAATTCGTATGTAAAGTTGTATTAATATAACTATTTTTGTTGTTGAGATATAGGGTGTAGAGAAGACTGGTTAAAGTGTACATACTAGCGTGCTGTGCACACTAGCGAGAAAACTTCTAGATTACTACGAAAAAAAAAATGGGACACAAGGATCTAAGAAAGGATGACCCATTCAAGAGATATCTCTAGAAGTTGACCCTGTATTCTTTAACCTTTAAATATTACTTTTGGTAGCAATACCCCGCTCAATAAAGCCGTGAATCAAGTAATAAATTTTGCACGTGATGGCACGTGCAGAACGCGTCCCAGCTAGTCCAAATTCATCATGGCGCCTACTAGCGTGTCACCACATTCAGAATCTCGTCAACAACCCTTCAACCGTTTCCTCTAGCACCACATACTTCCATCTCAATTCCCTTTCCGTTACCTTACAATCTCAGTGCATCTCCCAAATGGCAATTGACCAGAATCTCGTCGACGCCCGTCAGAGCGGCAAGGTCGTCGAATTGCAACGCGAGAGAATCACATATTCTTACACGGACACCAATTTCTGGATCGATGGCCACAAATGGGAGAATCCTTACAATATCGAAAATCGTATCAAGGGCCGTTATCATGGCGCGACGAAAGACTGGTTGCGTGCGCAGATGCTGTTCTGGGGTCTTACGTCGCCGGACAGTCCGATCAAGCTTGGTACGGCGAAGAAGGAGGAGATGGCGAGTCGGCTTTTAAGGAAGGTTATGGCAGGAGGGGTGAGTTACTTGATTTTGATTTTCTGGGCGAATCGGCTTGAAGTTGGAAGATTGACTAGGGCAGATTCTCGAGATTCATCCCAGGGAAATTTGCGATCAGCTTAAGCAAGAGTGGAAAGACAAATTTGGAGAGGAGTTTGAAGATGAGGAGGAGGAGAATCCAAAATTCAAAAGAATTGTCTCTGGACGGGAACTGAAAGAGGGCATCTATCGCCCCCGGGTGGTCAACGGAGAAGTGGACGGTTTTGAAAGGGTGGATGATGATGATGAAGGCGATCAAGGCACGAGTAATGCTTTTTCAACCACACAGAATGTGGGAAGAAACCGGAAACGAAACGGTGATCAAGCTGGCTTGACCTCACGCCAAAGCAGCGAAAGCAAGAAAAGCAAAACCGGGAGAAGTGTGATTGTGAATCAAGATCTTGGCAGAAGCTCGCGAATTATCGCGATTCCAGCGTCAGATAATGATGAGGACAAAGCCTCAGAAACCGGGAGAGCCATTGCGAACCCAGAAGCTGAAAGCACGGATGACGAACTCGTCTTAGAATACACCGCAGGTCCAAGTGCATCGTGGAGAGCACTCATGAAACAACATCAAGATTTAGCCGGGAAACACTCATTCCTTCAAACTGCAGGCTCATACATCCTCAGGTGCCCAGAGATTGAGAAGAGATGGCCCGAGTTTGCAGACAAACTTACGCTCGACATTAAATTTGTGCCGAGCACGGGCATGACTCCCATGCGGGACACAGTTGATGCCGCATTCGACTTTGGAATTTTCAAAGGGTCCATGGTGATGGCTTTCGACATAAAAGCGCTAGTCAAGTATTGCTGGACGAAGAATAGGTTATCCCAACCCGCGAAGCTCAGCGACCGTCCCACGGGTAACCGTGCGAAAGAAATCATGAGGCTCCGGGAACTTGTGGACGTCGTCGACAACCAAGAACAGTTGGAACGCCAAGTGCTTAGATTGCAGCACCAGAAACTTGAAAACAAGAGCAAGGAAGGTTCTGCAAACGCTCAAAATCTCCATATGGAGTTCGAATTTCGCTGCAGAGAAGAGAGAGAACGATTCATGGAGGAAGGCACAGTTTTCGGTCACACAGGTAGCCTCGATTTCACCAGTGAGGGTTACTTGACTTTCAAGGGTCGAATCAATCTTCCAATGGTCAGCGAGAACCCAATCACTTTTGAGGGGTTTAAAACAAGCAATGGGCCGCAGAGATATTCAAAACCTTGGCATGAGTATCCACTAGCGTCAGTCAAGTTTGGAGAAGACTGGCAGGGCCATGAATCATTCGGGGGGATGGCGTTGAAGGGGTTTCCGCGAGAGGTTCATCCAGGGAAGTTTGCAACATCTCAAAAGGCAAAGAACTTGCGACTTAGTCGCTAAATGCCATCATATCATTTCTCGCGACATAGTCGTAAGTTCTTGTTTCAACATGCGACTGACTCGCAAAATTCTACGCCTCATAGAAGTAATGTTTCCACGGCGCTAATCACAGAGTTGAAATATCCTACTAAAGTCTGCTCGACTCCCTGTCATTCCACGTTTACATGTACTCTGACCTGCTAGTAGTTCGACTCGGTTACGATCTATCCAATAGCCTATCCTAGTCCTAGCTAAAGCTAGTTCAGATTTAATTTTACGAAGGTTTAGTGGAGAGAGCGAGGTTTGATCGTGTACGCTGGCAAACATAAAACGTATTCTCCGGAAAAGGAGTCATTGATTTTGCGTTTAGAGTAATAGGCCCGCGCGAGTGCGAACCTCAGTCCCACTTGTTGTTCGCTCCTTCCATTCCAACAAATCAATCTTTTCCTCAAACACACATTCCGCCGTCCTTTCCCTAGTGCGTAAATTATATCACGAACCCATCCCCTTCGTCTCATCAACCTTTATTCGGACATGTTCCTTCTGTCCATTCATTTATTGCTCACAAAGATCTTGACCGGCAAAAAGATGAAACGGGACGAGAAGCAAATGAGGTAATATTGTGACGATGACAAGACTCCGTTGTCGAAACACGACATCTTGATCCATAACTCTCAGTCCTCGGGGTGAGAATGCTGTATGGAGGTGGGGGAGACAATGAAAGAGCAGTCGGCGCGTTATATGGAGGTGGGACGGCTGGATTCGGCATCTGGACACTGATGGTATTGGTTTGAGAACATGGTATTCGTTGGGTTCGTGGGCCGGCAATGGGTGAGTTCGAAGCCGCAGGACGTGCAATGTTCACAACCGTATTCTCAGTTCCATGTCGTGATGAAGCCTGATGCGGAATACTTGGTCTTGCATATTCGTACGAATAGCACGCCTCTGCTAGATGAGGGTGAAGCTGAGTTGAATCGCAGGGATTGATATGGGGTGGTAACGCTGAACGGTTCCTGCGTCGGAGCGAGACATGTAGTCGTGTACGAACGGAAATATGCGGTCCGGCGACTTCTGATGAATGGTGTGCCGCTGCTCTCGCCGTCATGCAGGGGCGAAGCTCTGCTGGATTGCAAGGGTTGATGTGTGGTGGTAGAGCCAACCGGCTTCTGCGCTGGAGTTTCATTGATATCCTGGAACGGCTCTTGGCATTGGAAGGGGGTAAGCGCTTGCGCATGGATTGTCGATGGAGTTCGGTCGAGGGGCAAGTCTTGGGGGTTGATGCGCGCGTTCTAGCTGACTGATTACCAAGGGAGTCGATTCGGATGATTTCGAAACGGAACAGCATTCTGGCTAGTGAGTGAAGCTAGCCGTGGGAGAAATTGTGCTTCCACTTTAACTTGACTAGATAATGACCCGAGGATGAGATAGTGGGTGTGAGATGTAAGAGAGTGTGTGTCAGATAATCCTTACGGTCATCGAGAAGCGGTTGAAAAAATGAGTGGAAGGATGGCGGTGAGGATAGAGGCTGTTTGGGGATGGGATGGAGATGAAAGATGAAAGGTGAGTTCCCCATCTACACCACATTGCGAGTCTTTGGCCCTGTGCGGTACAGTGGGTGTTGGTATGAAGAAGGTGCAGTTGAGCACAAGGACGGAAGGTTCGTTTGGTGAAGTGGGAAAGCGAAACAGGCAATGCAACTCTTCTCGCCACACCCGTCAAGTCTCATTGCTTTTTCTGGGGCCGGAGGCGTCGGAGCCCATTGGGAGACCTCGACGAACCCCCTGCTGAGCTACCACCAGAAAATGCACATGTTCCACGAGCGTTGTCTTAAGCAAGATGATGTTCTTCCTACTCGTGAGCTACTATCACTAAAAGCACGGTGCCCAACGACACACTTAATTACTACCCTCGAATCCTTTATTCCACAGTCCTAGCGGATCACACCTTTCTACCAACGACTCAACCTGGAGAAGATATTCAGGCACTTTCGTCCACTTTTGGGTTACTCGGCAAGCAAATGGAATTGCTTGAAATTCTCAACTTCGAATCCACATGGGAAGATATCTTGGCGTCCACCATGACTTTCACTATCATGTCTCAGTTAAGAGAAGTTCTTTTCAAAGTCTTGGTGTTTCGTTTTTCATCTGCTTATTCAACTCGTCTTAGTGCTGGCGACGCCAGGCATTTCCAACATGCTTCCCGAAATATATTCCTCAAAGTCAACTCCATGTCTTGCTTTTTTTCTTCGTCCTCCCTTCGCCGGGAACGACAGGCGAGGTTCAAGAAATACAACCTCCACAACAAGCACCCATTCTCAGTACATAAGCTCTGGTCAACATAAGCACTACCGTTCTCTCTCTCGCTGCCAGTCACC